>OY735203.1:69257662-69305162 GCA_963457665.1 Thysanoteuthis rhombus | reverse complement strand
TTTGTGAGCATGTGTGTTTATACTCATAAACACTGAGAACTACACATCATAGAGGAAAAATAGAGGCATATTCGAAATTAACATGTCTCAATTTACCTACAGCAGACATCTGAAGGTTGATTTCTGTAAAAGAATGTCGATTTCTATCGAAGGGGTTTCGTTCGCAGTCTCAGAAAAATCTGTTTTAAAATGTTTTTCTATCCGAAACTTTTTTAGAAAATCAGAGTTGAAGCCATAAAAACTATACATTTTTAATTAGCATCATCGGAGGAGGTTTTTTTTTTCAATTTATCAAAACCTACACACATGTAACCAATGCTTTTTCAAAATTTCTCTTTCTGTAATAATTCATAAGCTTTTATCTGAAGATTGATTTGGTGATTCTAAATTATGGCCCCTCAACAATGGTGATAGGTACAGAAAATGTAATCAGCCAACCGATTTTAAACACCTTTTTATATGCTTTCAATCTATTTCACTTTCAAACCTTCTAATGCTAATGCTAAACAGGACCTTCTCTCTTCATTCGTCATGAGACCGTAGCTGTGATTTCTTTCAGTATGGCAGTATCTATATTACAGTTTTGGCAGTATCTATATTATAAAGCAGTACTGTATGTATGTGTGATTGTTTACACCCTCATAAGTCGAGATCTACGTATAACAGAGGGAATGAAAAGGCGTGTTCGAAATCAAAAGGCCTCAAACCACCCACATTCTTAGGTCGAATTTTGTAATGATAAATCGTTGATCACGTAGAAAAATGCATTCATTGCTAAAGAAATCATTGGAAGCATCAATACGTCAGGGTTTTGAAACGAGGTGAATACAATCGGTGAACCGAATTCAAAACCCGAAAGAGAATATTTTAATTTTTTCCCTTTTAATTTTTTTTCCTTTTATTTCTTTTTTAAATTTCATGTACTTCCAATCTATTGGACCTTCAAACCTTTCAGAAATTAGTCAGTTTTGAGAAAGGTAATATTTAAAGGTTTTATAAGAGGAGGTTCTGTCTAAAGTGCTGCTATAATACTAAGGAGTATCATTACTCTTTATCCATCACAGGGAACTACGGATGTGAATTTCTGTTCATCTCGATTCTCAAGCAAGAAGGCAGTATTTATTCGAGGAATCTAACCCAAAACTGACAATAAAAATTAACTTGGACTTTTTTTTAGAGCAAAATCCCTTAATCCAACTTTAACCTTATTGGCATGTTTGTATTCTTAGAAGTCGAGTACTATGCACTACGCAGAAAAATGAAAGGCATACTAGAAATCAGCAGGTCGCAATTTACCAGCAACATACAATTTTAGGCGGAATTTTGCAAAAAAGGTTCATCGATATCTATAGCGTCTACGTTCGCACTCACATAAAAAATTCACTGGTGTTTACAAACAAGGTAAATACAATTGGAGAGCCCTGTTCAAAATCTGACGGAGAAAATTCTAATTTTCTTTTATTTCATGCGCTTTCAATCTATTAGATCTTAAAACTTTCCAGAAATTTCCTTTCTTGAAAAAGGAAATATCTAAAGGTTTTATTAGAAGGTGCTCTATTCACAATGTAGCGATGATGCTGAACTACATCCATACTTCCCATTCGTCGTAAGTAACCACGGATGTGAATTTCACTTTTACTCAGTGTTTATACCAGTTTGGTAGTACGTAAATTGAAGTAGTTGTATACATATACGTTTGTACTTTTTCAAAACAAAAACTACGTATCACAGAGAAAAAACAAAGACATATTTAGAATCAGTACGGTTCGATTTACCTATAGCGCACATTTTTCAATAGAATTTTGCAAAAAGTAATTCGATCTATTTATACGGGTTTTCCGCACGCGCTGACCGAAAAAGGAATTGTGAATTCCTCTTCTGCCCAGCCGTTATGCCCTTTTTGCAGTATTTTCAAAGGAACCGTATGCTAACCTGAAAACAAGACATGCTTTCCGAGCAAAACCCCTAACCCTACCCTTAATCCCAACCCAAACACAACAATTAATCATGGGCACAATTTGAATCCAATATCCTACTTTAACTCTAAAACTACGAACGCCAGTAGTAAACATATGGATTCTGTTTTGAGAAAAATTAATTCTTTGAGATTTAAAGACGGAGTGCGGACCCTGTTCAATATGGGCGTGTTTGCCTGACTGGGTTAGCCCAGCTGTGCACATGAGTGCATCCCCATTATTTGATTCCAAATTAGTTAATTTTGAATTGGATATTTTTCATTTATTCATATATATAAAAAAATGGTATCCTAATAATATTTTTTCACGAAGTAACAAAAAAATAATAATATGTCTGACAATGATTTTCAAGGAATTTTCTGTAAGTGACCTAAAAACAAATTTGAGAAACGACAAAAAATGTCTGCACCACGGGGAAGGTTTATGTATGTGTGTACATGAGTATGTGTATGCGTGTGTGTGTGTGTATGTGTGTTTGTTTCTGAGAGAGTTTGAGTGCTAGAGAGATATAAACTAGAGCCTCTTCTTTTCCATTGCTCTTTATTCAAACGATGTTCGTTTTCAAATCGTCCCCCCAAGACCACACCTTTTCTTTTTCTCTTCCCCATCCATCTGTGCGCCCTCCTCCACCAAATACTTGAACAATTTAAAATTTTTAGATTTTGCATTCTTTTTAACACTTTTAAATATTTCCCCAAGTGCTCTGACTTGAGGCTTGGGTTAGGGTGTGGTTAACGGTTCAGATTTATCTAATATTCTTTTATATTTTTAAATAACTGTATTTAAGCATAAATTCAAAACTTCATATTTCTCAGATATGAAAAGGTTACTCAATATTTCTCACGAATGAAAAGTTTGGCAAAGAAATGGAGGTCATATTCATTCAAAACGGATGAAATTCTCAAGCAGTATATTTAAATTGCGATGAAGATGTACATAGATAAAAGTCCAATTTCGCATCACACCGACACTGAAAATTGAACCCTCATTTCAGAACCCCTTTACATGCTTCCACTTGAAAGTAAATTTTTCACCACGGTTGCAAATTTCTGGAAGAAATGGGAGATTCGGTCAGATTCTGTCAAAGCAGATCAAACTACCCAAGAAAGTTGATTTTCTAAAATATACTCTGGTTTGCTATACGCGAAACATGGTCTAAACTAGGATACGAAGCACTCAGAGAGTGCGTACCTCTGTCGACGCCATTGATAAGGGAAGTAATTTTCCAAGGATCTGTCCCGAAATTCAATCACTCATTTCATGGCCCATGGCTCACCCTTCCACAAAATGTCATCAAAATTCGTTGAAAACTTTGGAGATATCACGTGGATAGGCACAAAACTTTTGCGATATTACTTTGAGAGGACATAGTCAACAACCCTGCGCTCAGTTGTGCCAATGGCCAGAGTGCTTTCGGGTATTGTTTAAGAAATAATGTATATTGTCGCTGTGAATTCATTGGATTTCTTTTCTTGCACGAAGACGCCGTCAAGATCCCTAGTAAATTCGAACCACAAAGCAATTCGTCTTCATTCCATTTTTTGGCTTCCCAACACCACCGATGTGTTTTTACTCTGCTAAACAATATTGATTGCCTTTTTGCAGTGAAACATGTTTTTGCCATGACAGCCAGATTCTTCACAGTTGAACGCCCCCAACCTTCAGTGCCATGGCTACTTTGCATGACCTCCGCTAAGCACACGCACACAATGCACAGTATGTAGCTTACCGGAAGGGGCACCAATGCAGCCTGACATTTTCTTTTTTTATTCATGATTCTTAATCAAAATAGGCACCATTAGATGATCATAACCAAGGTAAAGGCAATATATAGATAATCTATCGCTGTAATAAAATGAATTTCTGTTCCACCGTACTTCTCATCGCGTACTCAATGCCCCCTGCTTCGCCCTAGGTTCGCACCGGCTGCTAAACTCAACCTGTCTGCAATAAGGTCGGAAGACAGCAACAATTTAGGGAAAATGGCCCCAAAAAGACAACAGGGGTCAGGGAGTGGGCAGAGAAAAGAAACAATAGGTGAGATGACGCCAGTGAATAGCTTGCAGGTATGTTAATTCTCAAAATACTGGAGGAGTAGCTTTTTGATTCAATTCAAGCACTGAAAATCCCCATAAAACCTTTTTTTTTCAAAGTTCCACCTGCCAACACCTATTTTGTGAAAAAAATAATATCCGTTCTCATTAACTTTTATTCCTTTCTTCGTTTACTTTTTTCAATTCAATTTGAAGGCTCTCCTTCGCAGGACTTGGAGTCACTGACCAAAAGTCATAGAATTAAGTTTTTTCTATACCTTCAATATACTTTCAAATAGGTTTTAATGATTAAAAAATATAAATACTTGGAGATTTTTTTTTAAATTCCCATCTTGCTATATTGTTAAAACACTTTGAATGCGTGGAAATTATATTTTTTATAGCAGAAAATTCGGAGAATTTAGAATGCCAAATTTACTTCATTTTGATATTTACAAATGTACAACTTTTTACGCTTTTGATTTTCTGAAAAACATCTGAATCCATAGATATTTCTCATAGAAAGGTTATATTAGTCTTTTCCCCAATCTTTTTCCATAATAATAATGATTTTGACGATAAAATTGTCTTTGATATAAGTTTGAGGCTTTTTTCACGTGTCGATTGCTTTATATACAAGAGTACCCATCCTATACCAATAGCCATCAACCAGCCATTCTGGAGACCTGAAGCAGCGAACAGGTAATACAACGGACGGTTCCAGAGGAGCACGAAATGATGATGTATAGAGATCAAAGTACCCCCCTTCATTTGATCCTGCTCTTTGGCCGTCTTATAATTTAGATTCTAATCTGAAAGGAATCGATCGAAGAGGCCCGTTCAACTCGTAGTAAATTTTCCAATGGATGTAGATTGAAGGGCATTTCTTAGCAGCCCTGACCAGACAGAACGCACGCTCAGATGGAGGGAACTGGATAAACGGCTAGAGAAGAATGCTTTATTTGAGGTAGATAATAAAAGGTAGAGAGGTGTCCTGAATTGCCCCCTCTCTCTCTCTCTCTCTCTCTCTCTCTCTCTCTCTCTCTCTCTCTCTCTCTCTCTCAAAGGGCCTTTCTCAGTGTCTTTATGAGCCAGATAATGGAAAACTTTTGGAAGAAGTTGAGCACCTGGCTAAGTAAGATGCCATGACGGAAAATAACCTGGCCAAAGTGAAGGGCGAAAAATAACAACAATTGCATTATCTTACGCAACAGACACAAAATGAACTGATCCAAATCTTTTCCACAGAAACAGTTCAGACAATGGCTTCCCAGATTCAGGATCCAAAATATTACACCATATCATTCTTAACTGTACTCTAGATGTAAACCATAAAGAGCAGATGTTAATCATTGGGCGTATCGTCTGTTCGGAGCCAAGACTAGGCATCAAGGAATACCTCCTTTAGTACGTGGATGTTGTGGGAACAATTGGCCTCACCTTTTCAAATTCTTGACAAGTTTAAGAAACTCCACATTCCCGTTGAAGTTTATAGAGGACAGACCTATGACTGGAACAAATATGAAAGACGAAAAAATGTCCTGGCCTGACTGCGACAGCTGAATTCAAAAGCTCTATTCATTCTTTGTGGAAAACATACAATGAATCTTGTAATAGCCGATGCTGTTAAAAAATTTCTGGTGGCTATTTTGGCTATTTGAAAAGACATTTCTGTTTTATTTCAGGGGCCGTACAGCAATGGGCGATCTTAACAAAGCATTCTAACCTGATAATGAAATACTGGAGTGATGTTAGATGAGAAAACTGACATCAAAGTGTGACAGCTGTCAGAAAAAAGTCAAAGAAGTCAGAGAAGCTCCCAAGCTGAGAGTATGAATGATCCGTCTGTAGAAATGTCTAAAGACCGAGCAGAGGAAGTGGCCACAGATTCTTGATTGAATCATGTGACTTTCTTACCACCACCAGCTGGACAAAGAAGCTGCTCCAGTAAAGTACAATGTAGATTAATGTCAGCTTCATTGAGACTGCCAAGACATCCCTCTCCATATACAGACAATCTGGGTTCGTTGAGACTGTGTCAAGAACAATATGAAGATGGAACCAGAGCTTGAGAAAAGGCTCAAAAGAACCTGAACGCAATTTACAAATGAGGCTGACATTCCAGCTTGAGAACCAACTTCAATACCTCTACCCAAACCCCTGGATTGATCTGATGATTGCTTTAACTCTCCCAATTACAGTTGTCTCTGCTGAGCAAAGTTTTTTCAAAAGTTCAAACTGCGAAAACATTCCTGTAGACATCAGTGATACTGGAATATTTGGGTGGTGTTGCTGCCATCAGGATCAATACAGGACTTGCTTAGAAGCTGTCATGACTTATTTAACGGTTTTACAGCCAGAAATGCAGACGTGTGTCTCTGAAGTCTGTACCCAATGCATGAAAGCTTTTCTATTTTCTTCCGTGGGGAAAGTCCTGGGGGTACCACAGAGCAAATATGATTAAGGCTCCTTTATAACCAG
The DNA here is from genome assembly GCA_963457665.1 of Thysanoteuthis rhombus. NCBI lineage: Eukaryota > Metazoa > Mollusca > Cephalopoda > Oegopsida > Thysanoteuthidae > Thysanoteuthis > Thysanoteuthis major. Next base: position 69,298,672 of record OY735203.1, on the reverse strand, counting down.
CATCGGTGAAATTCAAAACCCTTCCCATCAGATTAGATAACGATTCCCAAATTGTGCTGCTCCGTAGGGCACCGTGGTTAGCTCACAGGGCCAACGCAGGATATTCCGAAATTTTAGCAATTCCACGAAATCTTAATTCAATACACCGATGATTACAATCATAATAAACTATATTTAACCGGCACGTCGCAAATAACTCTGTCCATCTAGTGTTGAACCTCTCTGCTTTGACACTAGATGTCACTTGGTCAATAAACAAGGTTTACATTCTGGAATGATCTAGAACTGTGTCGAGCATTCTCGGTAATAGTGGTTACATATGAATAACTGCAGATTCTCTGTCGCATCAATGAAATCACGTGCTTCATTGTTGTTGCTTTATCTAACTTGACCACATGAGAGAAATGCAATTTGTTAGTCTTTTCTTACGCAGTGAAAAAAATAGTTGCACACTAAGGGTACTGTAGTTCTTAAAAGTCTTGGAACCACTGGGATGAGACACTTTCTTCGACGTTTCCCCTGGATGACAACAGGAAGTTCAGCTCATTAATTTTCATCAAAGCAGACGACTTTTCTTATTCTCTTCTTGGTTCATACTGATTCTTTGTTGGTGCGACGTTTTGATTTCTTTCCTTTTAGCTTTTTATTGATTTTCTCAAAATCCAGTCCAAATGTTGAGTTGACTTGTTTTTCTACCGTAACAAGAACAAAAACGATCTTCACGAAATGTAGGGGAGTAAACCCTTTACTGTTTGTCAGTTCAGCCACGTTAAACGAACATGTAGAATTACCATTCCTCTACCATGATTCGAAATCATGACCAACTGATTGGTAGGCAGCTTCCTTGCTGACTGAGCTAAACTTATAAATCCTACATATGTACGAACATGTATGGTAGAAATAAGTAAATGCTTATTTGATTTTAACCAATAAATACATTCATAGAATTAACATTCCCCAAACAAGACATGAAATCTCATCCAAGTGGTTCGCAGGTGATTCTCTGATCCAAGCTGACAAGTCTTGGATATCTACGAATCGAATAATCATACATACAATACGATAGTCATAGGCAGTAATCATTTCAGACAGAATAAAAGTAGGAATTGAATTTGACCCTGCAGCAGTCAGACGTGTCTCTTAGTACTTCTTTTGGGGGTACAGGTGGTATAATAGTGATCGCACGGAGGAAGGCATCAGCGAACCTAATCCAAACATTTGTTGACCGTTTGCCTTCATTTACCACTAACGCCCTTGGGAAAGGCATAAATCGATCCATTCCGCCACAGCTATGAGTAAAAAGAACATGGCCGGCTGGGTTTTTCAGCCTCATTTGGCAACCAGACTAGGCGACAGAAAACTCTGGATTCAAACTGAAACAGTTTAGACCCTCGCCCAGCACTGAGAAAGGCTGGTAACGTACTGTGTGTGTACGGTTAAGGTGGCTCTAGTGGAGCCTCGACAGGTCTAGCAATAGATTATGTAACCAACGTCTTCCCTCTCAATAGTACCTCCAGTACAAGTGGAATACTGTATAATTTTTTATTATAAGATACGAGTTTGTTTTTGTTTTTGTTTTTGTTTTTCATTTTCGAAAAATGGACTCCAAATCAGCAATACGACTTACACTTAGTTGAGTTAAAAATGGCCAATATATTTGCTGACTGATAAATACAATGCAAGCAATCATGCCCACTGTTTTAACTCAATGTATTACCAAGGTTTTGTATGAAATACTATGTAGATATCATGCAGTGCATTGTTTTGGTGTACCAAGATGGTCAGACATTTATGTACTGAACAGGTCCAACGTTGCTTAACTTCGAGTTTGGTACGAGAACCTATGTGTCCAATGCAATATCGGATTTTTTGCAGAGAGCAGAAAAATTTGATGTGCATCAATCTCTTTCTCTCAAAAAAGAAAAGTGCTTGTTGACCAAACATTTTGGGCAGATTCGTAAGCAATGCATTTAATTACAATTGAAGAAATCTCTGCATATATGTACTGTGATTACCCAGCAACTGTCCGTTTTCTAAAGTTGAAGTTCACCAGATATATTAGTCAGCACCAGGGAGTGCAGAGTCGATTTTGCAGTTGTTTGGGTCTGTGGATCCTAAGAAATCTAATACACCGTGAATACTTGACAACTGGTGATTATACAGAATTTACAATCGTGAAATATATTAACCAGCGCACCAGACGTTGCAAATTCGACTTTGAAGGGGTTCTCGAGAAACATCCTGAAAATAAATTCAAAAAGTTACTTAGTTTAGATCTTTCTTCTAGAATTATACACCAAAATTCAAGATAACTAAATTGGCAATAGCTCTTTAGAAATAAACATTTAGATATAAAATGTCCAAAGAAGAGAAGTAATCGAAAAACCATGAAACTGCAATTGATATGACAGACATGAATTATTTTACACAACTATTATGACAAGTTACTCAACACACCATTAAGTCCTCTTTCCAGACTTGCACCTTTAAACGGGTGCTGCCCTAGATAAGAATAACTTAATAATTTTTGACTTCAATCATTTTCAACTCCTATTACTTCATCTTAATTTTAGTTGCTTTGCACTGCAATTACTCGGATCATCAGACTACAGTAATGATTGAACGGCACGGATCAGAAATAAGGAATATATCATGTATTGGATCCTAAATACAGATTATTGGTACAAATTCTCAACGCCTGTCTCTTTCGTCGCAGACTTTCACCATAACAAGATTTAGCATTAATTAGCTCTCAGTCCTTGTAGGTCAAACTGTGGGTGCAAAGAGCCGTTTCACTTGAACAAGTGGATATAAAAGAAACCACCCTATCATCAGGAGAACGCCCACCTTCTCGTCTGAATCAAACTCAGCACGAGATGAAATTGCCTCGTGGTAAAAAAAAGTTTCGCTTTTCACGCGTGAGGTAAGAGCTGCAATCGTGTTATTTGGTGCGCACATTTTTCCTTTCGTCTCTCGGATGATAGTTGCACCTGTTTCGTCTCATAAAGATATGTACAAATTGTTACCACTTTTCAATACTTGAAAACCTGGCATTGTTCGGCGAAGTATATGATTCTTACCTAAGAAAAAATATTTTTCCTAGAGAAATATTGGCGCCAAAAGAAAAAAAAACCCCAAAAACACTTGAATTCTATTCCAGTTTTTTTTTCTCATGAAAAAATTCTGCAGTCTTTATAGACAGACATGACGTCAAATATTTCTTCCTAACTAAATTATTATTTCATTTTTTTTTATTTCTTTATTGTTGAATGAATATATAATGTGTTAAAATGATTCTTATCGTCTCTCACTTGTCTCGGTTACGGTTACCTTGCAACACACTATAACACGTGACCCAGTTTAGCCTACGAATTCATACCTTTTGAATTCCATGTCTAGCATACATTTTTGACTTAGGATACATAATTTCCAAGTTCGGGTATTTATGTATTTAGAGCAGTAATACCCAACGAAGCCATGCTTACCCAATACATGTAGGGGAAGGAAAAAAGGAAAAAGAAGCAATTTTTCCGAAAAGAATCATCATCAGCCCTTTAACGTCAGATGTTCGACATGGACTTTTCCCAAGATTCGCCTACCACGATCTGGGCCGTCGCAATGCCAATATTTGTTGAACTTGTTTAGTTCGTCGCACCATCTTATTTTTACGAATAATTTATGGGTATCAACGTTGTGGAATGTAATGTCCAGTGGTTGTCTGACATTCTTGCAAAATGGCTTGCCGATTGCAATGTCAGTTTCCTAATGGATTCTTTATCTCTGGCTGTTTTTTTTTTCTCTATCATAATGTGTTGTCTTATGATCTTGCCTTGTGATGTTAAGAATGAATGTCTCCTATACGAATTGCATTGGTCTCAGTTGGAGAGCCAATCTTTTAGTCATGTTCCATGTTCTAGCACCATACGCGACTATTTTGATGACCTATCGGATGTAGATCCTTCTTTTTGAGACTAATGGGATCTCCTTATTCTTGGGTGTGGTGCTATCTCTACCGAACGCGGAAAACACGAGAAGAGAGAAAAGAAGAAAGAAAGAAAAGGGAGAAAAAGAAAGAAAGAAAATGTTGTAGAGAAAATGGAGAACGAAACAAGGGAAAAGAAAAAAAAGAGCGGAAATAGAGAGATGGGGAAAGGTTGAATTAGAAAAATGAAGTGAAAGGATTGTTGTAATCCTTTCAAAAGTCGTGATAGCCTCATCAAATCTAATGCACTTGATTTTAATCGAAGTATCCTATTCTACTCCCCACCATTCAAATTAGAAACCGTCTGAGAGACAAGAACAGGCGAACATATCTGTCGAATTATTAAATTAGCTCAAACAAAACAATACTCCAATATTTTAGCAAAATGAATTACATCAAAACAAGGGGAATAATCGAATTCATATAACGCCATTATAATATCCAGCCAATTGAACCCTTCGTCTTTGATTTCTTGAGTTGTTCACTGAGTAAAGGATCTCAATAAATTATCTTTACAACATTAAAAAACTGATTGAAAATGCAAATAATGATATAATACGGTATTTGTTGCAGAAAATTTCCTAGTAATAGGGTCTAAAATCAATGCATCCTCCCGATAGTCACCTAGGGAGTTGGAACAGGGAACCTGGCCCGAAGATTAACCCACGAACTGAGAACCACGCGACGTGCAAGAAGGAAAATCATTATCAACCTCACATGGATAGATCACAAAACATGAGTTATATATCATGAACACAATAAGAAAAATCAAGTGACAATGGGTATGTCATGTTGATAAAATGTCAGATAACCGCTGGACCACTTATATCCCCAGAGATCATATAAGAAACTGTAACCGGCAAAAATGTAGACAAGTTCAGGAAATATTGGCTCCACGTTGCCCATGATATGGAAGTCTGGAGAAAATTAGGGAAGATCTATGTTCAACGACAGACTATAAATCGCTTATGATGGAAGAAGTAATAATGTTTATCTCACAAATATTAGTACATTCCTCGTTGTCGCCAGGGGGCTCGTTAACCGAGAAATCTGGTCCAGTGATTTCTTGACTTTATCTTCTCCCTCCTTTCTGTTTATGTCAAAGATGACTTGCTAAGCCAATTTGTCCATGGAACATTCTGGAACAACGTTTACATGTAATGGCTGGTTGTTGTCTTGGCTGGACAAGGCGTTGTTTCTTGCACGTCTCCTTCCTTGATGTTCGGCTCCAACGTGAATTATCTCACCCCAGATCTTCCGGTCGAAGGCTGTTAATTAACATGGCTTGGTGCCTATTTCAGCATGTTTTATAGTATATATATATATATATATATATATATATATATATATATATATATATATATTTATATATATATATATATATATATATATATATATATATATATATATATATATATATATATATGCAGAGCGGCTTCACAAGGTCGTTTACTAAATATTAGTTCACTGTAAAGAAAGATTCTTGGTTGCCAATCTCCATCTATCCAGCAAATATGACCAGTCCATTTCAACCGATGTCTAGCAATGGTCCTTATTTGTCACTTCCAATTCGATGGTCAGAATGAAACGTAATTGCTATGATGGAAACGTTCGAATTCTTTCTGATCTTTACGATTCAGGGTCCATATTTCACATTCGTATAAAAATGCAGAGATCAGGATAGCGTGATAAACCATTTGTTTTATTTTGATAATTGACATCTTTATCGTTGAAAACTTTGTTTCCCAAATGTAGTGTTCGATGCTTGTATTCTATGATCAATATCCAGTACAGATCGGCTATCCGATATCAAGTTGATAGTTGTCCAGGAATTAGATGAGCAAGTATTTTTATTTTGGCTCCGTTGACACGAAGTCCAGAGTTGTTGAATGCTTGAACAAAGTTGTTCCTCTGTTGAGCTGGATGCTGCGTCATTGTCAGTATATTGTAATTCGGTGACCTTGAGTTCAGAGGTGAGTTGCTTCGATCGAAAGCGTGAAATGTTGAACATACCTGCAAATCATTTTGATTCCTTGGTTGTCTTCAAGAAGTCTTCATAAAACATAGCCATGTAGAAGAGGATGGGTGCAAGAAAGCATCTTTGCTCCAAGCTACATGTGATATCGAATTCTCCAGGACATCTCAGCATGGGCTTTCAAGTCGCCTGTAGCACGTCTAGACAATCACTGTCTTCCCCACAAAGGGAAGGGAAACAAATGTTTATTGTATGGATGTGAGACAAGCAGAGAAAATGATAGTAGTAGGAATTTGACAATGTATGCATGCATGTGTGTGCGTGTAAAAATGAATATATATATATATATACATATATATATATTTATATATATATATATATATATATATATATATATATATATATATATATATGATAAATCATACGTATATTACAAACAGTCGACAAAAACTATCTTCAAAACTACCAACATTGGTTTCTTCAGTATTCAAGTTGGTCCGATTGGCTGGCGATGTAAGGATGTATGCATGCATATATGCATGTGTTTATGCATATTATTATGTATGACGCATACTGGGCCAACAAATGGAGTTAAAGGGCTGAAAATTTAAGAATTTACTCCTTATAGTGTCGAAAAAAAACGAATTTTTTTCAACATCCCCCAATAATGGGTTTTTAGTGGGGCCAATTTGCAATGTAAATTTATGCTAAATTGATCACTTAGTCTGTGTTCAGATGTTTAGTTTGGATTTTCTTCAGAAAATTCATGCTTTTAATGACCACTGTCCAAAAAAAGGCGAGAGACGTAACTTATTCATTTATCAGTCCTTTTTGCAATTTTTTAATTCTTCATCCCAACAAGGTATGCAGCCAAAAGATGTTGGTCACATGACGGTCTCTACTAACTAACTGACCAGAATTGTATGTATATGTTACAAATGTATATATATGTATAAACATAAATGAAATGTCTTAATTCGTCGGCTGTTGCTCTAACGATTCAAATGTTCGGATGAAAACTTGATTCTCTCAGTTTGAAGGTCAATCCTTTGGTTAAGTTCCATGTTTCTGCACCATTGGCGACTATCAGGATGGTGCATTGATTGCAGACCTCCCTTTTTAGGACTAATGGGAATCTCTTGTTCGTGAAGGATGAGCTTGCCGTACCGAAATCTTGCCAACCTGAAGTGTTTCAGTAAGAAAAATTAAACAGAAAAACCATAAATTTAGAACTAGGTATACAGTGTACCCACGCGTAGGCCCCCCCCTCTTCCCAAGCCCATCACCCATTCCTGAATGGTTGACTGATCTCTCGATAACAAAACAATGAAACGTTGATCTCTCGGCTTCGTAACCCCAGAGGAGCCAACATGTCTGCTACTTAGATATCAATACTGATTTATTCGGTAAATAAAATGCTATGATTGTAGAGTAAATCGCCCCAACTTCTCTCTGCTCTCTTGTTGCTCGATGGAGTCGTTAAGTTTCAAATTTACGGACAAGGAAATTCAGCTGAATCAAATATATATATATATATATATATATATATATATATATATATATATATATATATATATGTATATAAATATAATGTTCTGAGTATTTATCTATCGATCCCAATCTCTTCATATCTATCTATCTCAGCTAGTTCAGATATGTCTATGTATCTATCTCTTTATCTACAAATCCATGTCTTTTAATATCCATCTATCTACACATCTATCTGTATTTCTGCCTGCCTCTTCGGATATATCTATTATCTAATTATCCGTCTATCTGTCTTTACATTTATACCACTGTTCATATCTATCTACATTCATAAATTACTAATCAATCAAACAAACATTGCACGTAGATGCATAATAGTCCATATTCATGTTCCTGAAGTGCCGATGAGGATTTGTGTCTACATTCATTTACATTTATGTACGTTATGATCAATGATATTTTCTTTAATATTCGGTCGATCAACATGGATCTTTCACATTCAGCTGCAACAAACACACACACACAAACTCACACACACACTCACACACATACACACACACACAAACGTATATATATATATATATATATATATATATATATATATATATATATATATATATATATATATATATGTGTATTCAGGCTACATCACTCATTTAAACAAGTACCATTGAAATGTATAGATATTTTTAGTCCGTTCATTTTTTCTAGCAAGGTTTTCGAGATTTCAGATTTTATATATATGCATATAGATTCTATTATATATTTCATACATATATACGTACATACATATACACACACACACACACACACACACACACATATATATATATATATATATATATATATATATATATATATATATATATATATGTATTTGTAGTCGGTTCAAATAAGTGAAAGACTTTTCCGAAATTCATGTTGTATTATGTTTATCATCTTCATCTTTTTGACCATCGCTGTTTTTTTCAAGGTTGGTTGTAACGTCACTGCGTTCGTCTCAGTTTTCGATTTTCCACAGTATTAATGATATCTCGTGTTAATTACGTCATTTCAGATTGTATAAAGTTGTGGTTTTATTTTATGTATTTTGAAGGTATGTTATTGTTTTATAGACATTTGCGATGTTGGCGCATTTATATATATATATATATATATATATATATATATATATATATATATATATATATATATATATATATGTGTGTGTGTGTGTGTATATGGTGTAGTTTGTTATTTCATATAGGGTATTATCATAATTGTATATTGATATTATTTTATGCTACACATCATTTGATTTTTTAAAACAGGGATTACTTATTTAGGTTGCACAAAAACATATTTAACGATGAGGGATCTGTAAGTATAACAGCAGACGTGACTCGTTCCTTATGTCACTTCCATTGAGTGATCACCAATGTGAATATTAAATACGTTGTGTCAGTTTCAATCTCTGATGGCATGCAAACCAACTTATGGTACCTGTAAAAATACTAATTACACAGAAAAGCTCCTTCCAGTTGATTCTCTATCAACATATTCAGCCAAAGGATTCGACTATTATCCCACTAGTCATTGTTTTATTAAATTGTCTAAATATATCACCAAATTTGCCGCCTCAGTCGACCATTCTTAAAACTGAACAAGAAATTCTCGGTATAAAAGCAATAATTATAAGTGATGATAAAGAGTAGCTTGTGTTATTCTTTAATATTCTGATAATATAGTTCTGTAAAATACATAAGATGAAATACAACTTGTTCCAAATGGCATTCGTATGATATTGAACGGACATGAGTCTCGTTTATCAAAAATTTATAGAAAAACAATATATCCTCGATCTTAATATCCAAATTTAGGAATGTTGCTTGTGTTCCGTTATGTTCATATTTTAGATCAAGATCTTTAGGGATTCCTTATTATGGTACTTCATGATTTTCCGAATTCTCATCCATCATTAAGAGAACATAAGTCGTCTATAAAACGGATACAACTTGAAATGAACGAGCTTGCTTTATATTAGTTCTGAATAAAGATTACATGAATATGCATTCATGTCTATGTAAATTACAAATTTGCCCAGTCGGGTAGAGGATCTATTCCCATAGGGACACTTACGATCTTATGAAATAATCTATTACTTATTTTGAAGTAAAATTCCCCAATAAGATGACTGACCGATCGCCTCAAGGGTAGAATAGAACACTTAAGGTAAGTCTTGCCGTTTTTAGTTTTAAACAAGTAAGCTTTAGAGTTTGTAAATCCAATATATTTACTATTTCTTTCTGTGAATGCAAAGTCTATTATTTCATTCAATTCCTGAATGATATTTTTATGAAAAATGTTTATGGTAAAACTACTAAAACCATACGTCGAGATAGATTTAGCCCCTTTACGGGTATTTATGATATATCATGCATATATATATATATATATATGAAACAAGGGAATGACATAGAATTGTGTTGTTTTTTTTTTAAGTTTGGTATTTAAAGCTGTAAAGCTTTGAAGAATATATACGTCGTCCATGGAAAAAGAAGTAATCAATCCGTCATCTAGTAACCCTACACAAAGCTTTAAAGTTGGTGCCGCAACCCCTGTTCGTCGAAAATCCCTTAATTGACCTCTTTTGAAAATGCCAAAGTTGGTCGGATCTTGATTAGACCTTTAGAGGTCAGTGCAACCTATCTCAACTTCATCGATATCATCTGTAAAGATCAGTGGTGGTCAGTACCACCTATCCTATGTTCATACTGAGGTTAAGCCACCTTTTTACACAAATCTACAGGCCATATGGTGCTACCGTTTCGGTTGGATTTGGAAGTGCCAAATGTAACCTTTTATGAATACCAAACTTGACCTGACTTTAAATTGACCGTACAAGTCACCAGATATCAACGCCAACAGAGGTCAGCGCTACCTATCCTATCTTCACCCTAGGTTTAAGTTATATTTGTTCACATATTTGCAGTTTTTAGGTTGCAGCCGCCTCTGTAAGATTTGAAGATGTCCAAACTGACCTAACCCTGAATTGACCTTTGAAGGGTCACCAGTGCTCATTTCCATCTATCCTATGTTCATCTTGGGGCCAAGTTACGTTTATATTCAAATTTGTTGTCCTTAGTGGATAAATGTCCCCGTTAGATTTTAAAATGCAAAAAATTGACATCAAAGTGACCTTTGAAGGGCACTAATGGCTATTGTCCTCTATTATGTTCCTTCTGGGACCAAGTTACCCTAACAGAGACAAACATTTTCCGTCTCTACAGTATATATATATATATATATATATATATATATATATATATATATATATATATATTGCGTAATCCACAGACATTACATCTCTTCAGTGTGGCTATAGACATTTAACCCATCCAGTACCGTGAGGTAGAATTGAAACCTTCTCATCGGACTCGGAGGTCATATCCTACCTCTGGACTACAGAACTGGGAGGTCAATAAGGCTGAATTTTAGCGATATATTCATTTAGGCAGAAACTCTTCATCCACCAGAATGCTCTATTCCTATGGAAGAGCATTGCATAAGCTTACAATGGAGTTACGTCACTTAAAGCGTGCTCAACCCTGAATAGAGGAGCATTAATTATCGTGTCATCCACAGACAGCTGTTTCAATGTATTACATCTCTTCAGTGTGGCTACAGACTTTTAACCCATCCAGTACCGCGAGGCAGAATTGAAACCCTCGGAGGTCGATATCCTACCTCTGGACTACAGAACTGGGTGGTCAGTAAGGCTGAATTTAAGCGATATATCCATTTACGCAGAAACTCGTTATCCACCAGAATGCTCTATTCCTATGGAAGAGCATTATATATATATATATATATATATATATATATATATATATATATATATATATATATATATATAATAAAATGACATACAAAGGTTTTTATAGGTAGGAGTCTGTGTAACTGTGCGAAGTTCCCAACATTGGATATACATGAAAGCAGGTAGGTTGTGAATATGACGTTGTTATGTGTGGGAAAATTATGATGTCAGAGATCTGTGTTGTTAGGTTTAGTGTTAAGTCCATTAGGGGAGAGAGTTTTCAGTTTGTTAATCCACATATGGTCATGTCTTTCTACATTTTTTTGTTGTGTCTGTGGGAGTATTTTTTTAATTCTTTCAATGACCGTGAATCTGGCGTCTGTGGTAAAATTATGTCCGGGGGTGCGGAAGTGTGATTCTAAGGAGAGTAGACTAGGATGGTTATATATATATATATATATATATATATATATATATATATATATATATATATATATATATATATAGTGGACGGGGTAAATCATAAGTTAATAATGTAATAATGAATAAAAATATTGATTGTTCACAACACACATTCATTTTCAACATAATCTCGTTCCTTGTCAATGCACATACCTGGCGCTTTTCTGATACGGACTTATTGATCCAACATCATATATATCATCATTATCAGCCATTATAAGTCTACTGATGGTCAGAGTTCTTTACTATCTCTTTCTAGGACGGTCACGATTGCACTAACCCTTGCAATGTCTTCGTAGCAAATCTTTCTATCTCATCCCCGATCTTGTGTCTGGTCTTTCCCTGCCCCGTTTACTATTCCATGGGCAGCAATCAGCTATACTCATGTTCTATCTGTTGTCGTTTCTCCTTGCTTAGTGTCTTGCCCATCTCCATTTTTGTTGCTTGATTATGTAATATCCTTCACTTTAGTCCTCTCTCTGATCTGTGTTGATTCAATTCTATCCCTTATCGCTATTTCTACTGCCATGGTCTTTCTCAAACTTTATTACCTATCCAACTAAATGTATTCGTCAACCTCTTCTGGTGACTCGCCCATTTTTTTGGTCTTTTAGGGGACTCTATCATTGACCATTACTTTTGTCTTTGTTCTGTTCATCTTTAAGCCTACTTTTTTCTTCCTTTTCCTATTTAGATCAATCTTTTCTTCCGATGCTTCTGACGTCATGGAAACGTCATTAGTGAATCTCAAGTAGTTTAAATATACCCCGTCTATCTTTATTCCCATTCCCTCTCAGTTAGTTTCCCAAAAGATGCTTTCAAGCATCTCTGTAAATAGTTTGGGCAACATTGAATCCCCTTATCTTAATCCTTTTTATATCGTTATATTGTTTGTATTGTCATATAGTCTAATTATTGCAGTACCATTTTCATATTCGTTCTTAATGATTTTTATTCATTCTCGTTAACACATTGTTCGTGCATTGCGTTGAAGACTGTTGTATGTTCTACTGAGTTGAACGCTTTTTCATAATCTGTAAAGGCCAAACAAAGTGTTTTTTGTATTCTATTGACTTTTCTATTTGTTGATTTATTATATGTGGGTGATCAAATGTTGAGAAGCCACTTCTGAAGTCTGCCTGTTCGTGTGATCGATTTCCATCTAGAGTGCTTGCCAGTCTGTTTGCAAGTATTTTTTATGAATAGTTTATATATGTTTGGTAATATTGTAATAGAGGCGTAGTTACCAAGATTGCAATTATCTATTTTCTTGTGGTGTACGATCACTTTTCCTAGACAGAAGTTTCGGGGTACTTTTCTCTCTCGTATGCACTATGAATCCGTCTGCTTTTTTGAGTTTCATATTTTATGATGCAAATACTACTTCGTCTTCTGTGATGTCTGGGTTATCACTAGCATGTATCTGTTCGGTAGTAGTACTTTGTAGTACTTTTTTTGTGAAGCGTACAAATTTTCATAGAATTCTTTAGCTTGTTCCTACTTCTGATAATTTTGCCATCTTTGCCCTTCAGTGAAAGCATCTGTTGCTTGCCGGTATGATCTACAGCTCTGGCGTGTTTTAAACTCATCTATTTCTCCTCTAGTTCTTTTGCTTATTAGTTCGTTCAGTTCTGCTCTTTTGGTTTCGCCCCCTTTAGTTTTAATCTCCTGTGTTTTCTTCTTTTTGTTTATAAGTCTTAATGTTGCTTTAGCAGGCTAAATGAAGACCCAGAGCCCTTTCAGCTCCAAAAAAGGATAAGACGAGATGATACGTGATAACTAAACTCTTTGCAGCCTGCCTTGGGATGATTTTCAGAGACCTATACTTGGCAAACAAAGGAATCAGAATAGATAGCGAATATCTTAGTAACCTCAGATTTGCAGACGACATCGTCCTTTCTAGCACATAACCTTCACAGCCTCCAACTAATGCAAGATGAAATGAACGAAGAAAACAAGAAGGTGGCCTTCACATGAACTTCAAACAAAGATCAAGTACAACAAACATGTCAGAAATAGATGCAAAACGATCAAAATCGAAAATGCAAAGATAGATCAAGTAGACTATTACATCTACTCCAAACAACGAATCTCCATGTAAATCCTCAAAAAAAGAAGTGATCCCAAGAAGAATCACTCTAGGATGGCAAGATTCCGGTGGAGCAAGCTCAACTTTCAAGAACAAGAAAATCACAATAGTCCTGAAAAGAAGGATGTGCAACCAATGCATCCTTCCATTAGTCACCTATGGAGCTAAAACATAGATTTTAAACAAGAGACTGACCCTCAAACTGAGAACCACCGGTTAGAAAAATGCAAAGACTCCATCTATCACACAAATCATTATCCGAGGCCTTTTTGGAAAGTATCCAGACATTTTGAACTACTCAAGAACCAGTTGCGCAGTATTTATTTTACTAGCAGCAAAAAAAGAGGGAACCTTGCTGCGCATGCATGGATAGATATTCTACAGGGAGGTCAGTAATCAGACACCATTAAGTGAGCTTGTATACTGTGTAACCATCACATTCATAATGACTGAGCAGGTGATTTCCCTGCAGGTTTCAATGATGCAGTGGGCGAAACATCGTATCTTTCAAAGTTTTCATTCATGTACAGTCTAGATATAGTTCCCTGTGACTTCTTGCTTTTGACCGTTGAAAGGGATGAGATCTGAGACCATGACCAAGATTAACGAGAGTGTGACGAGGCAGATGATGGCGACCCCGAAAGAGGGTTTTTCAAATGGTTTTGAAATGTTGAATGGACGCTAGGATAAGGATGTGAGAGATCTCAAGGGAAGTATTTTGAAGCGGACTTAGACGCAACTGCCTTAGTTGGCTATTTTCCCGTCAATATTCAATGGTTGAATACTAATTAGATATTCAAACCCTTTGATAAAAACAAATTATATGATATATCAGATACGCGTTGAAAAATAGGTTCCGCATCAAATATTCGGTTACTTCAACCAATATTGAAGCATTTATCTATCAAATATTTAGTTATTTGAACCAATATCCGTCAGTTTATCTATCTATCTATCTATCAATCTTTCAATCAAAATACACATAATAATTACTGATGTAACTTGAACTCAGGGGCAATAAATTGGAACTTAGCTGCGATAAGATAAATAGTGGCAAAAGTATTGATAATAATGATATACAATAATTTATCTAATGAGATAAATAAAATAAAAATAACAACTGCATTAAATTGAACTACCAGTTAATAACTATCGTGGCGAAGAAGAGATTTTATAGGATGTGTTTTCCAATACTTCAGTGGCAAGAACAGCCGTGCATGAAACGAGCCACCCCAAGCATAGACGGGTGTGGGTTCGATTCGGATTTGGGAGTTATTGGTTGTTTTGATCCACACTGTAAAGTTAATTACTCACTGCTGAAGGGTACCCAGCCTGAGTTTTGTTGTGATAAAAAGCAACAATAATTAAGATGAAGATAAATAGTAGCAAAATGAATAATAATAATGATTTACAATATTTCATCTGATAAAATGAATGATTTGATATAATAATTTATCATTTATTTTTGCTACCAAATATGATATTTATACTGCTGGAACTACTTGAAAACTAGCCCATGGGGTTTTCCAGCAATTCCCTATAAGAGATCCAAACTACTTCCTGGGGGGGGGCTGAGGGGTACCGTAATCCTCTGCCTGCAATGCATCGTTACAGCTACTCAGGAATCACATACAGATAAACAGAATCAGACTTACGTAGATAGATAGATTAAATAACTATTACGAGAAAAACATTCTCTGTTTACCATTTGTAACAGCAGAAAATTTCATGGGGACGTGTTGCTTGGTTACTGATTTACCCCGTCATATATGGACTGAATGACCTTTGATGAATTCGTTGTACGTTGATATAGCATAGAGCTCTAGACACTATGAAAAACATGCTGTTTTTCTCCAAATTATCGTCAGCAGGAAATATTAGAAGACAATAGACCATAATTACATCTATATTGTCAAACAATGAATGATGGTAAATTTTTTCAAAGAAAATAAAACTTTGTCTGATGATACGGGTTATCGCTTGTCGTCTATTGCAGATAGCAGATAAAAAATGAAATTTATAATGTCTAAAAATGACAGGATGTTGACAAAAATATCTTTCGAGCTGGGCAATTGCACGCATACATATCTGCAGCAGCATTTATGAGTCCACTGCTGGATAAAGGCCTTTCCCCTTCTCCTTCTATGACGATCGGCTTTTGTGCTGACCTTTTCCGTGTCCTACCGGCAATTTTCAAACTGATCGATACATCTGGAGTCTGGTCTTTTCCTTCTACGTTTACTGTCCTATGGACACGAATTGCTTACTCTTTTGCTCCATCAGTTGTCATACCTTCTTGATAAGTGTACAGCTCATCTCCATTTTTATCATGCAATTATTTGTATGACATCCTTCACTCTAGGTCTCACTCTAATCCATGTTGATCTCTTTCTATCTCGGAGTTATCCAAACATTGCTCTTTCCTTGACTTTTTGTGTGATTCTAAGTGGGTTTCAAGTTTGTTTTGTTAATTTCCATTTTCTATCCTTAATGCCATAGTTGGTATTATGCATTCATTGTATACTTTACGCTTTAAGCATTTCGGAAGGTTCTAAAGCTTTGCCCTCTATTCTTATAGACCTTGGGACAACTTTGTTGCTGAGTGATAATTTTGTCATTGTTCTGTTCATGTTTTTCTCTTCCCCTATTCAGATCAATCAACATGTTTTGTAAAATGCTTTTAACGTCATGCTTAAATACATGTGTATACCTTATTTTTGTTGTATCTTTCATCAAGTTGGAAGAATCGGTGGCCATGCAGTTACTAACACAGAAAATGGAATCGGAGAGCCGACTTCAATCGTCGATTGAGGTCTGCATTCACTTCGTACTTGGGAAAAGCATAAATTCATTCTATCAGCCTACCACCAGCTAGGGATGAATGGTGAATGAAGTGAGTGGCGCCACTTTGGGTGATCGTCGCTCTTTAGACGATTTCACATATCTGTGGTCTAGTCGAGACCGAGAAACGTGTGATACATGGTGGGGTGGCTGATGCTACGTACAGTGCGAAGGAACTACTTTTAAAAGGCATGAACACATATCTCCTCAAGCCATGGGTAAAATAGCATAGTAAGTAATGATGCTTAAGGTTATTGTTGCCTCGAAGTCTAATTCACGTTCTCGTTAGGTGGGAAAATGTAAATCCAGTTGATTCAGTTTTTTCATACTCCTGTTTACAAAAGTTATTTTTAAGAGCTTTCAGATCAGTTGTTAAAGCGAAACGTTTCTTCGATTTAAATACCTTATCAAAAAGTACTTATGATAATGTTAGAATAAATGTTGTAAACAATAATAGAATAAGAAGTTAGCCACAACGTTACTCCTTAAACTTTAAGTATCATATCCTTTGAACGGTTGATGATAAACAAATAGTTCTTTCATATTTCCACTCAGTTTTCAATTCAAATCAAATTAACATATTGGTTTTGGAAAATTCAGAGATGAAACGTTTATTGACCATGATTAACATCCATCTTTGAAAAATGCAAATGAATTCACCACCGTCTGTCTTTGATGTTATCATCCAGGAATGATGACTAGAGGCCCCAAAGATGCCAAGAAAGCAAAAACCTCAACTACTCTTTAAATGATATAACTGGGTTTCCATCTGATTATATTGCAAGAGGGTCGAGTAGTAATGTGATGTATTGAGCCTAAGCAGAGACGACTGGGACCGTAGCCATTGTAATGACACTCTCTACTTACTCCCATGAGCAAACAACACGGGTTTAGGTATAACATCTTTTTGCAGTGAAACAAGACGGATAAAATTGTGTTTTGACTCTGTAAGTTAGCCTTACGTAAGTTCACCATTCTTTGCAAAAGACTGCCTTTCAAACACGGAATTACTTAGCTTAAATTCTACCCTAATAAATTATACTTCATTTTGGAAGCAATTTTTCATTGTATTTCTGATACAATGATTATTTATGCTTGTTTGGGGATTCACTTGTTTTCAAAATATAAATGAAAGAAAAGACATATTGAATCTTGGACGCTATTTTCGTCAAATTTCTGATGCAAAGGACTTAGATCTGAGTTTATAAGATTTTAGAAGACTCAATGATTTACATCGATAGGTGAATATAATATGGTAATCTGAAAGGATTATATCTGATGAATGTTGGAAGGTTAAAACACAAAAGTGTTTGTGCACTGCATATGGGGAAGGGAGAAAACAGTTTTTCACTGTTTCATGAAATTCTTCTCGGAGGCCTTGATACTAACACATAAGACGTGATACGTTCGATTTGGCTTATTTATCTAACAGGTTGGCTGATATGTTTGCATCGGCAGGTGTTTCGAAGGAGCTGTTTTCCACAGAACAATCGCAGTTAGACTGACTCTTGTAACTGTAGTCGAATTAGAGACGAGGTGGAAGCATTAACTCATTTGGCTCAAAACTACGGACGTGCTAGTTCATGTGGAAGGCCTAAATGTGGCCTATAACCCCCAAAAGAGATCAAAACGGCCTTTTTTTTTTTCTTAAGAATAACCTAATTATATACCTCTGGCTATGAAGCACCATTTCGGCTGAGTAGAGGTCACATGCAGATAAATGGAATCGGACTTTAAATATTATAGGTATAGTTGAATACTTGGAGATAAGGCATTTGTTATCAGTCAGAGCGCCACTGCAGACCCTGCATTATCATTATTATTATTATTATTATTGTTTTTATTATTATTATTATCATTATTATCATTATTATTATTATTATTATTATTGATGTTGTTGTTGTTGTTGTTGTTATTAAATTTCCAAAACCTAATATTCTAAAAGCATGCTTCGTTATATCAGTGTCTTATTATTAGTAATCACAGAAAATTTGGTGGCCATAACTCAAGGTGTTCTTCAGTATGCTAACACGGGCAGAAATTCAATGAATGAGCATAATATCACGAGAGTGAATCAGTCATGAGTTCGCTCTCATTATCATCAGCAGCAGTCTTTGAACGTCCTTTCCAAAGATTAGCCAGCATCGCAGCGATTGTTTACATTCTTGCAGCATGTCCAGCCCATTGCCATTTGGGTTTTCTAACAGTTTCTATGATATCTCGGACACCTGTCTTTTCTCTTTCTCTTACTTTACCGTCAAATGATCTCTCAATGTGAGGTTGAGCATGATTTTATTGTGCACATGTTACGTGGTTCTCAGTTTGGAGGGTTAATCTTTTGGTTATGTTCCATGTTTCAGCTCGATAGGTTAATATCGGTAGGATACATTGGTTGTATACCCTTCTTTTTTGGACTTCTTGTTCTTGAAAGTAGAGCTTGCTCAACCGGAAACTCGCTAACCTAGTGTGATTTTTCTCTTTATTTTTTCGTCTTTTGATGACTTGATGGAGACTCGTTATCCTAGGTAGATGTTGTGGTCTACTTTCTCTGATTCAATTTCGATCATTAATCAGAGTTTGAACGCGGCACGCCGATTCCATTTTCCGTTTGGCTAACTGGTTTGCCACTGGTACCTCCACTGATATTTCACATACATAAATAAATGCTTACGTACTGCACTTATATGCCTATAATTGATGTACTTCTTGTTTATGAGGTGTCGCGTGAAAAGATGTTGCTTTTTACAGTGTAGTCGGAAATATCCATTATGACCCTTAATTAATATGTGGTGACATTTGGTAATCTTGGAGGTTAGCACCACCCATCCTACGAGAACCGGCGTATCAAACGTGATTTGTCTGTAACCACTTCGCCCCAGGAAGAGATTCCTCGATCCTAATCCTTTTGCAGAGTGCTAAGCGAAAAGGCGTTGAGTACCATTTTAAAAGTCTTTGGCATGGCTCGGCGGCGGATTGAAGCACGAACCAGAGGCACTCATCTCACTCACCAATGATCCTTGCAATTTTCTCATCCCATGGGGCTTATTACATTAAATGGCTTTTTTGATGTTATCTATATCGGGAGGAGGAAGAGGAAGAGGAAGAGCAAGAGGAGAAGGAGAATGGCACACCTAATTACTTCTCTTCTCAAATGGGAAGCATCTCTGGACGTTGAGACGGCGTTAGCAAATAGCCATGAGATGAAGACGAAGACATGAAGGAATTGCCAACAAAAACCTTCAGGCCACGAATAGCAGTCTGGTTGGCGCCGTCTTCCTGCTAAAAATCAGCATTATCATCATCATCATCACCAGCAGTAGTAGTAGGCATTACACTGTGCAAGGTGATTTTTGTTCCTAGGCATTGAGTGTTTTTTTTCTGACTGCATACGTGTAAACAGCGTAGAGAATGGCAATTGTCTGAGGTAATCAAGTCGCTGTTTTTCTTGTTTTGCTATGATTAAAACTGCGCAGATATCACCGTTGTTCAATTGGAAATAAGTATATTTCGAATTATCACTGTCTTGGTCACGGCAGCAAAATTTGACGGGAGTAACTGTTATTTTTTTAAATACTTTATAGACATTATCGATTGAAAAAATGGCACTTATTATCCAGGAACGGAGAAAGTAAAAAAATGTCAAACAGTGTTTCAGTCTGCTTCTGGACAAGAGCCTTTCCTTTCTCCTTCCATAATTGCGCTAGCTTCTACCATCTCTTACCGGCATACTTTTCTATCTCACCTCTTCACCTTGTATTGGGTCTCTTCCTAATGTGTTTGCTGTTACCTTGGGCACCAATTGGTTAAGGAACATTGTTCCATCTAAAGGGCTATCGGGAAAGATGTCGACAGGGTGTTCCCAATTTCACCGTGTCTTAGCAAAAACATTTTTGACTACATTCTCTCGGTGGTGTATTGGGTACGTATCTGAAATATCAAATGCTACGTACCCACGAATTACAAGGGCCCCACTCTGAATGCTTGCAAGCTATCAATTCCGATTCAGAGGTTCTGCACTTGCTCTATAACTGCCGCAAAATTCAAGCACAGCTGAATGTTTAAGACTCGCTATTTTTGCCAATTATCATTTTTAATTGAAATTATGGCCGGAGTACTCAGCTTTGAATAAGAAAGGGGTAAGTTGTTGTATTTAACATTCATAACATTTGGCCAATCATATTTACTTATATCATTTCATTTGGACGCATTTCGAATCTGTTCTATACGAGTGTCCTATTTCCTTGGGGAAGTTCACGTTGGGTGTCTGGCAGTAGGGTGCTAGGATGCTAGGCTTCAATGCCCTCTCAGTCCGAGGGGCAGCCACATATAAAACAACTGGCCATGGGAGGCTCTCTCGTCCAAGACACACCTGTGGAAATACTATACGGTACAGTAGACCAAAAACCCTGTACTTGGTTACAAAGGGATAACGCTCTAGGGGCATAAGACAGAATTTCATATATTTTGTTCTGTAATTCTATACTCTAACCCAGAGCTCCTCAGGGTAGGGGTTGATACACTTTCTGGGAGTAACGTTAAGATGATTGGGTGCCTCAGAAAATTTTCAATATTTTAGAAATAATAATTATGCATCTAATTTTTTTTTACATAAAATTGTACCCTCGTTCAGTTACTTATTGTAAAATAGCTCAATGCTATTCACTGATTTTAAGAAAGTATATTTTGTTCTTGTTACGTTTTAGTCAGTTCTTTTCAAAATATTTTTTTCGTAATAAATACCATGAAACTTAAAGATGATTATTACATTGCGATTTTTCACAATTTCTTGATCTTTATTTGTATCTTTCTTTACTGGCTGCTAGTTTACCACTACAACAACGAGGGAAGGGTTGCAATATATTTGCCTCGTCAAAAAGGGATCACGAATGGAAAAGGTTTGCAAAGCCTTTGTCGTACCATTCAGATGGATGGCCAGACAGATAAGCGATGGAAATTTGACCAAGAAGACATTTGGTCAAATCGTCATGCAGCAATTTTGTTTTTGACAGACTCCAGACTTGTGATTAATATCTGGCGCTTTACATTTGTTTACTCAATTCCATCTCTTCTCTCACCTGCTCGATTGTCAATTGTCCGCTCTTGTTTTGGTTTTATACAGCAATCTTTCTGAAACAATTACAATTGATATGTTTTATTTTCTATCATGAAATTATGTATTTCTTTTATAGTTTATATCGTTTGTTTCAAAAATCAGTATCAAATTTTAAAAAAAAGAGATAAAGATTACAAACAAAATAAAAAAAAAGGTCTGATGTTCGTTCGGTTACGTGTCCATTCGACCAAATGTCCGTCAGTGAAATGTCCGTTAGGCGAAACGTCCGTCTGGCGATTTGTCCGTTCGGTGGTAATTTCCATCGGTCTAACATCTATGTACGAAATGTCCGTTGGCCAAACGTCTGTCAGTTCCTTGGACCAAGAATGCCAGACATACCTGTAGGTATGACATCTGGAATATTATTTAAAGGCTGCAAACAGAAGCATAGCTATCGATTGGCGGGGGGTCTACCTCCTTGAGATGCCCCCACCAATATTTAGTGAGATTTGTCTGTAGAAGTGGGTAGTAGTGAGTGAATTACTATTTATACAGCTTTGGGGTTCTTGGGATGAAAATAGCCCCTCCTTCCCCAACTATGCAACTGATTGTATATGAGTCTAATCAATATATGAGTCAACCTGTAGATATGATATCTAAAATGTTGTTTTAAGCTTAGAATATCCTCATTCAACACTTTGCATAATTTTCCATTGCGCTATCAAAGGTCAGTAAGATATCCAATAAAATTTCGAACAAGCATGATATGATCTTTTTTAAATATTTCGATAAAGAAATTTCATTAATAAAAAAAAACAAATGATTCCAAGTAATCATAAATTAACATTAAGACTAGAAAATTATTACATTCATTGACTATTTGATTAGCCTGATAGAGTGAAAAAAATTGATATCCAGCTCAGAATCCTTGATCCACTCCTGATATGACAACATAAACCGTTCTTGAGACTGACAAATATCAAATAAGTTGTAATGTTTGGGAGTGCAAGGTACGATTGGCAATAAAAAATTCATTTAACTTTCAGACAAGGTGTTATTTATTCGGGCGGGGGCGGAGTGGATAACGGTGACGAGTGGTGGACTCAGCGAACCGATTTCAATCTAGGACTAGAAGAGTTCCTGTTCACCACCGTTCCAGCTACACGCACTACAGCGCAGCGTGGAGAGAGTGACGCCACTTCGGTTGCTTGTCGCTTCTAAGTCCATTGCTGCACTATTAAGCAACGAGGTACTCACATTTGGCATTGATATAAGAACCATACATGCAAAAAAAAAGTATTCTTAATTGTATAGTTAGTTTCTATTTTGTCCGATTCCTATTATAAACCTACAAGTTGTGATAGATTGGTTCATGTGGAATAGAGTAACAGAGCTAAAGAAAACAATTAAAGGATTTTAATAAATCAAGATAGACTGTTTCCATGACAATAGACAAGGTCAGAGAGATGCTTTATTAGAGGAAAGGGGAGATTCACTGAATCAATCTTTCTTTCGTCTAGATTAAGCCAATTTCGTGATACGTCACAGACAATGAGAAAGCTGCTAGATATTTGGATTAAAAAAACTGGCATGCCAAAACAATACAGATTCAAAATAATTATAATGATTGTTCATATTCTGATCACACACCAGAAGAAGAAAAATTAAAAATACCATTACAACAAAGTTAAATGGCTCAAAATATAAAAACGATACGATACAGTATCAGATTAGATTAGACTTTTGGTCAAATCTTTTGTCGATGTCTATTATTTTTTAGGTATTTTATGGGCTCTGGTGATACTGGTAGAAATTACCAAACCGGAAATCTTATGACCAAATGCTTTTATAAAAGCTCAATTACGAATCTTTCACACTTTAAAACAACTTGATTTGAGTTGAGACATTAAAATGAACTTAGAATTAGGATATTTGAATCATTCAAGATAAATTAGCTTTATGCCTCATAGTATATATCCATACATAAATAATCCATCATTTTTGACAAATATATTCTAATCGTCTAATAATAGCCTTGTTGTTTGTTTATGGTGTGGTCGTCGTCTTCTCTTGTCACTGATAGGACTTGGTCACAGTCCTCTCTTGTCTAATCTCTTTTATTTCCTCAAATGGGAAAGCTAATTTCGATACTATAACAAACAAAGAAATAGAAATAAAGCAAACCCGGTGAAATCTTCATTTGTTGCTGGTTTTATAGTTGTAACTTTTCGGTAGAAGTTGTTTATGCTGGTTGATTTGCGACTCGAAGATGAGGGGAGTCGGGAATATAACAATCATTTTCTCCGTCATGCTGGTCGCTCTTTCTTTAAGATTATTCGTCTCACCGTCCTCTAAGGGGTGAGAGGTTGTCTCTTATCAAGCCTGGCCTCCTGCTGCACTAAAATATCTCTCTATTCCGAAATCCACATCAAATCCCCGGCCACGCTAGGTTATCTCAGCCAATCCAAGTCCACTTAGCTACAGATCCGGCCAAAACCATCAGTCATTTGTATGACCGACTCCCCAGGTATATGGTCACGTGACAAACCCTCACCTGGAATTTTCTCCCTAAAAAAAACCCCTCATCACCTATCAAACCTGAATTTGTTTAGAACATATTGATAGATTATTGATCCTTAAGATTCCTTGTATTCAATCTGTTTTATTTCAAAGTCCCCTATCCTGTCCAAAATACAATATGTGTGAAAGTCCCAGTACTCTATGTAGCAGAAATATGTTTGTAAAATCCTTGGGTTTCTATCTTGTCACATTGTTGTTATCTTCCGACTGTTTTAGTTCCAACTTTCTGTAGGTGTATATCATATTTGGTAACCATCTTACATTTTAAACCAAATATTTTGTTCAATCCACGAAGATAAATTGTTCTCTTTCAGCTATCCATATTGAAGAATATCACGTATCACTCAATTCGTCATCGTCAAACTCTTTTGATTTACCCACTGAAACAGGATATAACTTTTACTGCCTTGCCCAAGAACTGAACTGAAGACCATTGGTTAACAATAAACACTTTAACAAACGCTTTTATCCATTAGGCCATTGTTCCGTGAATACAGGATATCTCCTCCCGTAGCTGAATGAGGACCCCCGTAGGCTAAATCAATGTCTTGTTTCGAAATACTCAGGTTACCAAATATACGATAGACACTTGAAGAAAGCCGAAGAGTACAGTGGCTGAGACGCTACGATGATAAAAACTCTTTTCACCCATCTTCATCCTGACAACACGAGTCTGGATAGATAAATAAATACTAATGATAAAAGTCTGATTGCTGCATGGTCAACATCCGTTCGTACTTCTATTCCGACTGAAGATGATTACTGAAACTTTTGTATTGTAGGTATAATAAATAAAAGAATTATAAAAATATATATATTTGACATACCATATTTTACGACGTATAAAAGGCACGGCCATTAAAGGCGCATCTCGGTTTTTGCAGGAATATTTTCGAAAAAAATAATAATAATTTCCCCCCCCCCATCTTCATCCTGACTATCGAATTATTCTGATGCTCTCATCTATTCAAATCTATATTAACACCACAGCGGCTGACTGTTCATTAGCACAGCGCTGTTAAAGTTAGTAAACAATCGATGAAACGTTTGCCTCACGAGACAGAACTTTGAGAAAAGCGCTTCTCGTATGCCGTATAATACGGTAATTGTATTTATTCTTTTTAAAAAGAAATAAACACTTGCGTATCAGTAAGATACATTTCGTAGATATGCAAGATTTCCCTGTTTGGCTCAGTCGGTAAGAGGCTACCTACTTTGGGAATTGTTAGGTTTTATGGATGTATTTATTCAGTAGAATGAATTAAGCCCATCTGTATATATAATATTGATTTTTGTAGATATGTAAGATTAGTCAATTTAACTAAAAGTTGGCCGTGGGTTCAAGTCGCGGTAGGGGAATGACAATTTTCACTCCCCTAAATTTGGTAGAGATTATTCTAGTTGTTCTTGTTACAGTATAAAAATCAGGTCAACTGCAGGTTTGGATAATTCCTTATCTGAGAAATTCAGACAAACATTCTGTTTTTTTTTTAATTCCCCTCTAAAATAGGTTTTTAATGGGGGTCAATATGCAATATACGTTTATGCTAAATTTGTTCACTAGTTCTTGCCCACTTGAAATATGGAAAATTCAGACCTTTCCTAGTGATTACAGCTCGAACAAAAGGCGAGAGAAGTAACTTATTCATTGATCATCCCATTTTCCTAACTTTTTATTTGATCAGCTCCGACACAGCATAAATGAATGATGGTGATTCATAATTTCCCTCGGAATGTTAATTGGTCTTTTTCGGTCAAGAAACATTAAGCTATAAATTTCAATTGCAATCTTGTATTGCACGCTGAAGATAAGCTGGCGTATTTTGATGTATGGATAAGTCATTGTTTCAGACAGCTGTTACGTATGCATCGTGACATAACAAGAAATTTTCATTTTCACTGACAAAAAAAAACGATGCATAAATCTGTTATTTCCCATCAAGATAATAATGCTCTTAACGACCACTTTCGCTGCATGGAAGCCTGTAAGCAACAGCTGGCTCCCCGTGTCAGTATTTGTTGATCATTATCTCGCTTGCCTTCTTCTATATAAAGGATAGAATCAATTTTGCCGTAACAAAGTTAATCTGATCCAAGGAAGATCCTCTCAAGTTTTGTCTTCGGTAAGTAGTACCTACTGGGGTTCAACGATTTTGCTTACTGGTTAAACCAGCGCTTCTTAATTTTTCTCGCTGCATGACCCACTTTAACAGTTCAAAAGAGTTGATGCCCCCCTTAACTAAGAAAAAATGTATTTTAATCATACGTTATGTTGCAAAAAGAACCACATCTCATATGTCTCAATATATATATAATTGAATACTTGGCCTTCATTGAATCTAGCGCTTTCATACTTTGATCAATTTTCTCTTACTCTAACAGTATATGGTTTAATAATCAATATTATTGTGTAACTGGGGATTATTAGTTTGGTAATTAGAAAATGTCAGTATTGTATGATTGAGAATTATTCAGGGAAGCTTTAATACGACTAAGTTTCGAATCACGGTACGTTTTTTGCTCTCTGCATCCAAATTCAATACAGTAATCGCATCTTCAGTCACAGCCAAATCGCATTGTATATACTGATTCCTACTGTTGCCAAAGGTTGGTGTTCGAACTCAGTTAAAAGTCATTATTTCCAATGCTGATTTTTCTAGACACGAAGGTTCCTCACTCTTGGGAGATCGGCGTAATGAGTGTCCATACTTTTAAATGCTTCCCTAAAAGGGGAAGCAGTTAACTACCTTATAAACAGGTCTGGTTAGTCATTCAATAAAAACCATCAGGTGACGAACATCTTCTGGTAGCTTGCTTAGTCTGGGTTGATCACAAAGAAAAATTGGGACAAGAGGTTGATCAGTGAATAGGTTACTTTGCTCGCATCTTGTTGGGCAATGATCTCTAAAAATGTCCGAATTTCCGAAAGAGAAACAAGCGTTATTTTTGTTGGACTCAATCTAAGGGATCAATTTAACATAAACTTGCATTTCAAATCCCCCAACACACACACACACACACACACACACACACATGCACACACACACACACACACACTCCCATAGAACACTAAAAACCTATTTAGTGTCAAAAAAAGAAAAAAATGTTATTTGGGAACATAATAAGAAGTAAATGTTTAAAATTTCACCCCTTTAGTTCCACTGGTACGACTGATACATACATAACCGGTCAGCCAGCTGGTCAGACCGACTTCAAAACTGAAGAAACTTATGTTGACAGTTTTGGTGACAGTTCGTAATATAGGTGGCCTAAGTGATATATGAGTTATTGTTGAATTGTCGCAGTGTGAAGTTGCATTCCGACTGCACAGTTGTTCTTGATAAAGCGGTAAAACTAAAACCTATTGGCTTGTTGTTATCATCCACGATAACAGGACACAGAACTCAATGTTAATCAAGCAGCTTTACACCCCACCCCCCCAAATCCAATCCTTCAGCTTGTCTGCTGGCTCACGGAGAGTACGGCTCAAAAGAATTGCGACAGAAGTCTGTACTACAATCGATATGTGTATGTGTGTTTGTGTTTGTGTGTGTGTGTGTGTGTGTGTGTGTGTGTGTGTGTGCCTTGGTATGTTTATATGTTCTCACAGGATGTTCCAAAAGAGGCAGTACCAGCTCGTTGCATGTCTTAGTGTACTGCTTCTTTCGGAACAACTAGTACAAACTTATTTCAAAACTAATTTCTCACAGCTTTTCATCAGATATCCATGAAAACTCAGATTTTCGATTGTTGTAATACTTTGCTGAGTGCGATAGATAGATAGATAGATATATGATAGATAGACACTAAAATAGATAGATAGATAGATAGATAGATAGATACTAAAATAGATAGATCGATATGAACATACTGAGATAGGTATTGTCGCCTCAGCCTAAAAATGAAGCACTGTAGCGTAGTTGCTCCATTTTTGTCACAATACCCAAACAATGTACGCTCAAGTTCATGTCACCCTATACTTTACAAACCCTTCCTACCTGTAAAATGGCTACTTGACTACACATGTAAATTTTCAAGTCCCAGTGTCCCCCAAAAATGTGACTCTGAGCCCTGGGAAAAACGGGCAGACGAGTGAAAAGGGAAGAATACCTAACCACCATGTTTTTTGTTGTTTGTTTGGGTGGGCGGGTGGCCATGGCTCCGGTGGTACAATAGATTGATAGATTTGCACAGATCTTGAATCAAAGTTTTTTTTTTATCAAAATGAAGGCATGATAAAATATATTCTAACCATGAATTTTTAGAATGGAGAGTAAAATATTGTAGTTATGTGTTCATTGGTCCAGTTCTTGGGCCAAATGCTCAAATAAAGGGGTCCCCAACATTTTCGTATCTTTGATCGATTTGATATTAACAATTTTCATGCTGACCGGTCGACAGTTGGGGTTGGGGGTTAGTCACGACCGGATTATAAGTGATAAATAAGTTAATACACCTAATTTCTCTTTACTAATTGACATTTCAGACGTATCCAGTATCTCTATAAGTCACTTTGAGTGTCCCTTTGTTAAATGAAGTAATTTATTCTTTCGTCAATCAAATCGTTTCTCGCCATCGAAAAACAATCATTTATTCTATTTTTTTAAGCGATTCTCATCGACGTTCACTTGCATGGGATTATAGATTGACAATTTATAGTTTCCCTTCCAGCGATTCCCCCGTATCCGCGACTTCTCTTCCAGTGCCCCCTCTCATCCGCGTTTCCCTTTACAGTGGTACGCAGACACATCATAAGAATTCCGTTCATGTTAGAACTAGGTACAGCAGTACAGCTGTTGATATCGCCAAAACATATGATTTACTTGCAGCTCGGTGACACATGTTTCGAGGCCGGTACCGGTCTAGGACTTGGATTATTTGGCGGGAGTATTTATAAATTGTCTTTGAATATTCACAAAAAAATCAATTATGCTTTGCCCGATCAGGAGTTGGGGCCAGACATCCCATCCTGGATTCACACCTACTTGCTGACGCTTTATTCTGCTGTATTTTTTTTATTTGTAACTTGTCTTAATGAGTTAGATCTATTTTACCCAATCTTATTCTTATGGACGAGGAAGTGTTTTGTGATAAGATTTCCTTGGGTGGTATGTTGCTAAGTGATGAGAGTATCTCTTGCTAAGGGAAGAAAATACCTCTGATAAAAGATTTGCCATTTCAGATAAGAAATTTTTAAAAATTAAAAATGGAAAGTAATGCTATGTTTCATTGACGTGGAAAAAACAGTTACCACACTCCCCTATTTACACGCCTTCCAGCAATAGCAAGATGTGACATAAGGTCGTTTTAATGTGGGGTCCCACTTACAGGTAAGCTCCAAAAATTGCTCCAGTCCCTACAACTAAGATCACAAGGCGTTAGGGCAAGCCCGACCCATCCGTTTTAGGGCGATGGGATGGCACTTCCCCGGGGCGCACCGCTCCCCCTAGACTGGACCAAGTAATTTTTTGAGGCCATAAGACGAATCTTTCATCGACCACAACATTGACTGTAGAAACTAATGGTGCGCTAAAACCTATTTATGGTTTCTTCATTCCAGTTGTGTGAGCACACGAACGATTTGAAAAAAGGGCCTGGCTCCTGCTGAGAAGGAAGCAGAACCGGTTACTTAGCAGTCATTGTCCTGTGCTAGCTGATGCAACCTACATCACAACATATGTTGAGCCTACAGGCAAAAGAGTTACTCTCTTTCAACAGTATGCCGACAAGCAAGAAGGATGAACCACTTGAAGTTCGGTTTCGAACAAAGCTTTCTTTCAAATCGTTCGTGTTGTCACATAATGCAAGCGTGATAATTCAAATTTTGCATTTTGTAGTGAGGTACCCAAATATATTATATTTTGAATATTTGTGAGATTACTATATTCTGATTTTCAGAGTTTCCCAGTGATGATCTTACCATTTTTTTTTTTTAATTTTTCGATGGTGATGTTATCTGGTCCAGGGGCCTTTCCATTCTTTCTTTCTTTCTTTGATGCCTTGTTCCATCTCTTATGGTGTAACTCCTGGGAAATCCTATTGACAATATCTTCTGCTGTGAGTTGAATCCTCCTTTCGTGTCTCATGCTTGTGGCCTTGTGCCATGAAAAGTGAACTTTAGCAAATATCAATGGCCTCAAACTTCACCCTGCTGTTACTGATGACACGAATTCAAAAGAAAACTGGCTGATTCAAATATGGAAGTCGTGATTTCTTTTGAAGATTATTAAAGACAGGTATAATACCCGTCAAAAATAGATCGATAATTATTTTAGAATATTTCTATTTTCAAACATCGTTTTCAGACACATACGTCTCCGACTCATCCTCTCCTTATCCAACTTTAAAGAGAGGGAGAGTAAAACATGGTTTTATGCCAAACTCACTCACAGACACAACAAACTGTGTGTGTGTGTGGTGTGTGTGTGTGTGTGTGCGTGTGTGTGTGTGCTACAGCTACAGCCAGCCATTTATTACTCTCTTTAATCAGCTCTGAAGCGAAAAAGACAGCAAACTGCCTGTGCGTCAGATAGTTAATCATACTTTAGCTGCTGACCACATAAGTTCTCCTTTCTTCCTCTCTTTAACCAGATGTAAAGAGATGAAGCGGGTGAACCGTGACGTGAACAGATAAACAAACATACGAACAAAAATAAAAGAAACTTGTTGATTGCGATAATTATATGCAGAGACCAGAGTAACAATGTCATCGAAATGACAAAAGTTTTTTTTTAATTCTGTACATCTAGGCTATTGATTGCTTTGATGTATTGTTCCTATTCTGCAATATGTGCAAACCCAGTGACAAACTTAATGTTCAAAGGTCAATACTAGTATACTGCATAATAGTTAATCCCTGCGGAAAAAATCATATATATACAGACCCCCCCCTATTCGAAAGTAGTGCGTTTGTATAGAAGCTTTTCGTTGGCTGGGGTGGCGTAAAGCGCACACGCAATTACCATTAATTTATAAGGGAAAAAATTGTGAGTGTGATCAGACCCCCAAAATGGTGATGATATGGTATGTCAGACATAGTCATCAGGGTTCATGGTGGTGGGAGGTACAAAAGACTGGGATGTAGACGAAAGCAGAAAAGAATGTGCGCTACATCTATAATGCCCCGGTACAACAACAAAAATAAATTTTAATATCAGCGAACTTTCAAGAAGATGCGTTCATTGATACAGAAAGAGAACCAAGAAAAACTCACTATCCATTATTTAATGATTTGTTCCTCTATAAAATACTCTTTGGTCTGTCTTCATGATCTCACCAA
This sequence comes from Thysanoteuthis rhombus, assembly GCA_963457665.1. Classification (NCBI taxonomy): domain Eukaryota; kingdom Metazoa; phylum Mollusca; class Cephalopoda; order Oegopsida; family Thysanoteuthidae; genus Thysanoteuthis; species Thysanoteuthis major. The sequence goes on along the minus strand of OY735203.1, from coordinate 69,267,127 downwards.
AGAGCTTTGCCTTGAACAGAGAAGAGGTCGTAGCAGGGTGTAGTCACATCCGTTTGAACACCTAATTAGTCCCATTAGGAGTGACATGTTTTTAGCATAACGAGCTATCTCTCTGTATAGTTGGCTACTAATTATCAGCATAGACTAAAATGTGACACTGGAATTATCCTTATATCCCGTCGTGCCCCAGCGATAGGAAAACCCGGATGTAAACAATCGGATGTTTGAAAAACGCGAGATTTCTTTCGACAGTATAAAAAGTAAGAGAGGTAAGACAGATATTGTACTACACTGATGATTTCGATTTATTTTGTTTTGTATTGTTTTTGTTTTTTTCGTATCCTTTTCAATACATCGAATTCAAAACCAAGAATTATCTCCCTTATGCTTATGTCTAATAGATTTTATGGCATTTTGGAATCTATTTTTCGTTTCATTTCTGATATTTTTGTTCCGGGTGTTTCAGCAGAGATCAGCAAGACGTTATGATATAGATAATACAAATTATATTGGATTCAGTTAAATCACTAAATTTTGCTAATTTTTTTATTCAAAAAATTTGCAACTCTCAAACTGTATTTTGTGTAATGAAAATCCGGGGAATGTGATTTTCCGTTTTGGGAACAAATGACAATTTTGCAGTATAAGTGAAGCTAGTAGAGCACTTACGCCGGCTACGGCTTCAGTCGTCCCTGCTTTGACACCACATATCTCATTACTTCCTACTTGGCCCGTTTACGATGTGTGAAATAGGTTTAGAGTCTTTTAGCACCCGTAATGGCCTCACGGGATCTATCTTGGAGTGAAAACCATGTCGTGCTCCAGTTTGCTCTGAAGCTGCATTGGCTCTCCGGTAGGTGGCACTCGGCGATTATAGCACATGACATTACTAATTAGACGATCTGTTTGAGATATGTGAAATAGATTTTTAGGTGACAAGCACCCAAAGTGGTGTCACTCATTTCACCCTGCTGCAATATGAGAAAAATTAAAATATTCCCTTTTGTCAGAAATTTCTAACTTATACTCTTATCTATCTTGAGGCCCAGTTCAGCGTCCTTTGGGCATCCGGAATGATTTCATCATGGGTGTGTCAATGGTGAGATGATGGACACCATCTCTCTTCAGGCTCATTTGGGAACAGAATGACCCGACCCCTAGATCGGTTTCAATCCATGGCTAGTCAGTCCGACTTAGCCATTACTCGGGAGATGGAGCTATGCTTCTCCCAAGGGCATTAGTGAAAAGTTAACACAAACTTTCTAAGCTGAAGTTTGAACTTGGCTCATCGATTCTATTCTTCATGCCGGTAACTGTTCAGCTACTCCGGACCTCCCCACAATTCCGCCTTCATTTAAAAAAAGAGTTTCTCAACATTTTTTCCCTTATCGCACCCTTTTAGTTACTTTTTTTAGAAAATCCATCACCTCCCTAACACAATTTCCCAACCCTAGGAGATTATATTGCACCAGTCGAAAATCGAGTTGGCTATTCGGCATCGGCGATTCGGCGTTAGTCCATCCAGCGATAGATGATTCAGCGTTCCATTTATATTTCAGAATGAATGTTGATTAATTCAAAATCATTCAAGGTTGATTTTTAAAAAATTGAAATCCTTAAAACTATAAATTCAACTTTATTGAGATAAGTAGTTTTCTGCTGTAAGCGGGTCTTGGGAATTGAAAAATGAATCAGTTTTTATTTAAATCCAATCACTCATACGTAGGTTTGTTTAGAGTGAACAGTAAACTAAACTGAATGTATTTGCCTATGGTTTAGTGGGAAACAGGAACTAATTTACCTTTAAATTAGTTCTATTTTAATTTGGTAAACTTGAAGGATTGCCACAGAATAATACTCGTATCGTAATTTGCTACTTCTTTGGACAGTATTTATCTAATTAAAATAAAAGTATTCAATTAATGAAAGTGAAAAAGAAAACAATAAGGTTGATAACAAAGAAACATATATATATATATATATATATATATATATATATATATATATATATATATATTTTTTTTTTTTTTTTCAGCAATTTATTGAGGTTTTAAAAGTGTAGGTACACACATTAAAAATATTTCTACAAATTTTTTTTTTCTAACAAAACCTCTTGTCGTAGTTGATGATGATGACAGAAAATTTTATTATTTTCCAATGATTGTTTGAATTTCAGTACATTTTAAAAATCAGGGTTTATCAGGTGTTCAGATTCTGATTTATTCATTGCAAAATATATAAGAACTGGACAACGTTTCAGACAAAACAATTGTCCGTGTTTCTATAAAATTGATTCTGATTGAAAGGGGAGAATTGGAAAGGCTTCAAAACTGTAACATAATTTCATTTTATCTTATGATTAACCTCTAAAAATAATAGGGAGAATTTTAAAAGTGTTAATTGATCTGTTAATTGAATGAAAGAACATGACTGAAATGGACGCTGATATCATTTTTTTTTTTTTTTTTTTTTTTCAAATGCATATTTTTCAATTCACCAAGCGGGAGTAGCTTCTCCTTATGAGAAAAATATAAGACGAAAGATTGCCTTTTTTTTTTTTTTCAAAGAAAAATAATTTGTATGTGGTAATATATCGTCCCCTGCTGCTCAACTTAGGCAACCTTGGAGGGCGATATTGCCGCCATTGAGAAAGACTGATTTTAAATGCTATCTTTTTTTTTCTTTTTTTTTTAACCAGGCACTTCCAGATAAAATGCTTCGCCAATTGTTTATCTTCTCTTTGTTCCTGTCGTCGGTGTTTATGGCAGCGTCAGATTACAGCGCTTGTTTTACCCAATGTATGGCTTGCTTGATGATCGATAGCATGTATTGTCCAATGGACGTGTCCTATCCGACCGGAGCACAATATTGCCTCAAGTATGTAGATCAGAGGTCCCCAGCCGACGGGCCAATTTTCTTTGTAATTCTTTTTCTTTTTTTTAAATTTATTTTCTTAAAAGCCCTAATATCAAACGGATCTGGTTAGTCTCTCAATAGACACTGTCGCGTGACAAACGTGTTCTTGGCACCATGCTCCGTTTGGTGTGATCAATCAAAAAGGTTGGGAGAAAAGGTGATAAATGAATAAGTCACTTCTCTCCCCTTTTGTTGACATAATAAGGTGTGAATGTTGAAAATTTTAGCCCTATAGCTCCATTGACACGGCCTCTGTGCACGATGCGTGCAAAACCAGCCAGCCAGCCAGCCAGCCAGTCTGATCAACTTAAAAAACTGGGAGGAACCTATGTTGACAGTTTTAGTGGACGGATTTTAATTCATTAGATAAATCCCTTTAGAAAGCAAACTGAGTGTATTGGTCACTTACAAGTGATTTGTAGTTGAGTTACTACCCATAAATGTCATGTACAACAAATATGTTGAGGACAAAGACAAAACGAGCAGAATCGAAAAAAGAAGGAAGTAGACAACTACATCTGCTTGGGACAACGAATCTCCACTGAATCCTCAAAAGAGGAAATCAAACGAAAAATCATACTAGGCCTGAAGGCTTTCGGTAGAAAAAAAGGCTACGTTAGTTTTGAAAAGAAGGATATACAACGAAAGCATCATCCCAATACTCACCTGTGGAGCTGGAATACGGAACCCAATTAAAAGACTGACACTCAAATTAAGGACCATTCGATATGCCCAGAAGAGAATCATGCTTAATATCTGATGGAGAGGTCACATTGCACCAAAGCACAAGTATTCTAGAGAAAAAACAGGAGTCAGAATATCATAAAATCAATTAGAAAACTAAAATGGCTGTGGCCAGGCCATGTTGCATGGAAGTCAGACAACCACTCGACATCACAAATCATTATGCGAATCTTCAGAGATCAAATCTGAAATTGAGGCCGGAAATAATGAGAGGAACTAAATGAAGAGCACAAGCAGGATGTACTGGCGTCTCGAAGCTCACGATCAAGAGGTCTGGCACATGTTAGAGAAGCTTCCATGTCCAACAATGAACGTCAATAGGATAATGTTGTTTATGATACCTATGAAGTTCAAACAAACCTAATCACCGCTTCTACTGAGGTTATTAGATCAGTATTAGGCGAGGGTCTGGAATTTTTTTAAACTTAAAAAAACGGCAACTGTAGATATGTGTTGTAAAAGACTCAGAATTACTAGAAACATTTTTCTAGGGTAAACATAGTAAGTTGGCAACACTTGCCCGTCATTGAAGACTTAGCCATGCTGATTTTCAAATATCTTGTACTATAACTTAGAGATGGTTAAATAGTTATTTAAGGAAGAGTTTCGTCAATAAAGGATGGGGGTAACTTCAAATACTATTCTTGCAATTTTATAAACTGTCAGGAGTGCTTTGAGATTTAGATTCAGATCCCTTGAGCTATAACTTGAATATAACTAGAGAGTTTTTTTGTTGTTTTTTCAGGGAGAGTTTTGTCTTTAAACGATGAAGGTAATAACAAATAACGTTCTTGTTGGTGATGAATATTTTAGAACTGTCAAGAGTGCCTAGCGATATAGTTTATATTTCAATGTTTATTTACATCTTCACCAAAACATTTGAACTCCAAGCTGAAGATAAATAAGGGGTTGTTTAAGGGTAAGTTTCGTCGATGAATGATGAAGGTAACTACGCAATTACGTTTTATTCACAATCAAGAGTTATGGGACAGGGAGATTTAGTTTAATTCAATGTGTATTTATGTATTCATCAGAACCTCGCGAGCTATAACTCAGAGATAATTGAATATATTTCAAGGGAAGATTTCGTCTATAAAGGTCGAAGGTAACTACAAATAGCATTTTTGTAGATGATCAATTTTATATCAAAAATCAAGAGTGTTTTGACAGGAAGATTTAGTTTATATTTCAATGTTTATTCCTATCTTCATCAGAATGTTATGAACTGAAGTGACTATTAAAACATTTTCAAAAAGAATCAATGCAAAATGAATGCAACCCCAGTGTCAAGACTTTTATAGTCTTAGAAACAGATAGAATATCCGAAAAGCGATATAAAAAGAATATGAAAGTATTTACATACACACTATCCATGATATGAGGTCTGTTCAGAAAGTATGTAACCATTTGATATTAACAGAGAAATACCAAGGGTGATGGTGCCTTAGCCGCCTACAAAGTGCTCATCTTGGAACCCCACAAACCTATCCCTGGGTTCCTCACAATTTCCAAATCAGTTGACAAAGTCTTTTTGTGGAATCGCCGTCAGATGTCACGTCTTGTTCTCCTGAATCTCATCCACGGTCTGAAATAATTCCCTTCTTTTCAACGGCAAAAAGCCAAAAGTCTCAGATAGCCATAGCCGGACGGATAGGGAACTGACTGACCTGGATGATTCGATGTTTTACCTTGAATGTTCTACCTGCACAACAAGTAATGAATCGACAGGCACAGTCATTGTGAATGCAGCGACTGCACAGTATAAAAGCTCAATCAATGATCCTTCAACGCCGACTGAGTAAGCCCACAAGAGAGTATTTGATGACACATGATCAGCAACGACCCCTCTGAACTGTTACCAATCAAATCCTCGCAACCAGTTATCGACATGGTCGGGTAATTTACGGATAGACCTCGTATAATAAAGGGTGGGCCTAAAGTAGTATCAGGTTGTGTTTAGTCTCTTAGGTGTTCAAAATATCCTCAATCAACGATGCTACATGCCTAGAACCTGTTGCCGACATTGTGACACACAGTAACACACATTGTGGTTAGCAGCAATGCCTATTAATGCTCCAATTCGTCCAGAATTTTTGGTACACTCTGAACGAATATTCATCATCATCATCATCATCATCATCATCATCATCATCACCATCATCATCAGTCTTTTAACGTCCGTCGTTGGACATAGACCTTCCCCAGGATTCGCCACACTTCTCTATCATAGGCGTCGCGGAGCCAGTACTTCCTGAACTTGTCTAGCTCGTGTCTCCATCTAATATTCTGCCGGCCTCGGTTGCGCATGTGATCTCAGGGGATCCATGTCGTGAGTCGTGATGTCCATCGATTGTCTGCCATTCTTGCAACATGGCCAGCCCACTGCTATTTGAGATTTTTAATGGATTCTATGATGTCCCTAACTCTTGTCTTTTCTCGGATGTACTGTGCTGTCTTGTGATCTCTCCATGTGAGGCCCAGCATTATCCTTTCATGTGCACGTTGCATGGTTCCCAATTTGCCGATCTGTCTCTTGGTTAGGTTCCATGTTTCAGCTCCATAAGTGACTATTGGGAGGATGCATTGGTTGTACACCCTTCTTTCTAGGATTTATTGGATCTTCTTATTTTTTAAGGTTGAGCTAGCTCTGCCAAAGACTTGCCATCCTAGGGTGATTCTTCGCTTGATTTCTTCTTCTTTTGAGGGTCTCATGGAGATTTGGTGTCCTGGGTAGAAGATAGTGATCTAATTCTTCCAGTCCTGTGTCCTCGATTTTGATCTTAGTGTTTATAGCTCCGATGTGGTTGTTGTGCATGATCTTCGTCTTGCTGAAGTTCATGTGTAGGCCGACTTTCTTGCTCTATTCATTCAGTTTATTTATCATTAGTTGGAGATCGTGTAGGGTCTCTGTAAAAAGGGCAATGTCGTCTGCAAATCTGAGGTTGCTCAGATATTTGCTGTCAATTTTAATTCCTTTACTCTCCCAGTCTACTCCTCAGTAATAAAAATGTCATTGTCGGACGATTATTTATTGAAGCGACATAAACGGCGTCACAATGTAAACCGAATATATTGACGCAGCATAAACTATTTTCACCATTTCAAACTGCGTTTTTGAACACCGAAACACACGTACATTTCAATACATTTGACTATAAAAGGATATAAGTCGATTACAGAACAAATGGAAGCAGAGAGCTTGACCATTTATTAAATTTAACTACAAAGGATATGAATTAGTTACGTTTAGGTTTAATTTTTAGAGTTGGGTATGAGATTAACTTAGGGTTAGCGCTGATTGTTTAGAGTTAGTGTCTAGGTTTGCATTTAGGGATAGTGTCAGGATTATCTTTAGGGTTAGAGTTGGGACTAGGCTTCAGGTTATATAGGTCAGTTATGGAACAAATGAAAGCAGCACACTTATTATTATCGTGATGGCAGTTTCGTCATTAAAAAATAGTTTACGCCGTTAATACATGAATAGTGAGTTAACACTGCTCCAATATATATAATAACTTATAGTTAAAATAACAATTATAAGACCATTTTATCGATATTACCATGGGTGAAAATGTGACTAATAACAATGAATGCCCAACATTGGAGACCTTGTGCCAGACTAAGGTAAGCTTTGCAAATATCAGTATATAGGGTGTCACAGTAATGAGCAATGCCTAGAACGTTAGTTTGGTTGGTTATCAAATGAAGTGAGTTCGATCCACACTGGATGTTCGACAAGCGTGGCATTGTACTAAGCTTAGTAAATGTTATAATACTTACAAAGCTTAACCCAGTGAAGCGCGAAGTCAAGTGATGGTAAATTAAGGTAGGACGAGTGTGTTACGCCAGTTTTCAGGTGGAGTGCCTTAATATCATTAATAAACAAGAATGTGGGGTCTTTAATATAAAACATACCTGGAAGAAACGATTACCAGCATCAGATCCAATATCAATTTTCTTTAACTCTGGCAAATAAGATGAGGTATTTGTATTCAGTAGTGTCTCTTTGCCTGTTTTTCCACGTAATATCTCCGAAAAATCGCAATAAATTTTATTGAAAATCTGTTGAATGTTGTGCTATGGGGTAAAAAAGAGCTGATTATGTTTCGAGGCGGATCCAAGAATTTTTACAGTCGCATTCCCTGCATCGTAGCTGTATGCCTGTCCAACAGAAATTTTTTCTGGAAGAGTGGAACATGAAGCAAGGAAGACTTGAGGCGGATCAAGGGATGTTTTGCAATTGACAGATGTTTTTCATACATTTATAAATTCACTCAGGTTTGATCATGCAGTATCTCTGAAGGTTACCAATGAATCCCAATTAAATTTTGTGGAATGGTGAGCTATGGACGGAGGAAAAATTTATTCTAATTGTTGGAGATTGACGAATTATTTACAGTGATATCCGTACATCATAGCTATGTATGAATTGATGTTCATTCCATTTTAGTGATATTGGTGTTGGCATAGGTATGTGTTCTCTGAGTGAATTCTAATTTTCAGTGTGATAAAACACGAATGAATATACAGTATGAAATTATTGAATATTCTATTGTGCTTTGATACGTGCAACGCCTTACAGAAATTCCCCAAAACAAAAGAAAATTTAATCATTTCAGATTCTGTAAAACTGAGGAACGTTTCTTGCCAGGCGGAAGTGTCTATGGTATTATCAATGCTCTTCATCGCTGTCGAATGAGAGGAGGGAACACGTTCTCATGCGTGCGCAAAATTACTCAGTAACCCAGGTAAATCATCACAATTATTAAAGTGCGTAACAGCTACCCTCTCTATCACGATACGGTAGCACAGCTAAAATCAAAATAGCAATAAAAAGCCCGAAAACCTGATTTCAAGACTACACAAAACTACTAATAGGACGACATAAACATATAATCCCATTCATTTATTTACTAAAGTGAGAATTGAATTGAAACTCTCCAATTTCAATCCATATTAAACTCGATTCATTTCATCCATGAATTTATCTCGCCCCGACTAATCCAATTCATTCATTCATTTACGAAATAAAACAGAAAGGAGAGGAAACCTACTGGCGAAGCCCAATAATAATAATAATAATAATAATAATAATAATAATAATAATAACAATGATTAAAACTATTAATGCTTACTAATCCAAAATTTAATCCTACTGTATGAGTTGAGCGACTTACCTCATCACTATAACTCTAACTACTAAAAGCAAAATAGTAATAAAAAGCCCAAAATTTGAATTATAAAAAATTTCATTTATTTATTTACTAATATAAAAGTTCAATTGAATCTAAATAGTGTTAAACCATTTAAAACTCGATTTATTTCATCCCACCCTATACAATCTAATTTATTCACTCACTCACATGATATAGTAGAAATTAGAGAAAACTCACTGGTGAGGCCCATTATCAAAAATAATTTCATTTAGTTTTAGTATTATCATTCAACCACAGACCAAACCTTAATTTGATAATAGGCGCATCCACAAACTAGTCAGATGACTGCAATAACTACATGAAACTGATCAATTAGAACATAAATTGTAAATATCCATCTATTTCTCTCTATTATATATATATATCCAATTATACTACTTTAGTTAAAACTAATTTTGATTCTAAAAAAAAGTGCAGTTGAAATTTCATGCTTTGATTATTTGCATTAAATCAGAAGTGCTCAATATACTTTTAATACAATACAGAGCCACATTTACCGGAGATTAGAGAGAAAAAACCGTTGATCAACCATGGAACGCGTGTCTGCTACTTTCTCTCCATAATATTGAGTATATATATATATATATAT
>OY735203.1:69235162-69252662 GCA_963457665.1 Thysanoteuthis rhombus | reverse complement strand
TTATTTCTATGCCAATTGTCAGGTTAAAACTCGTTACCTCGATAAACACTCCCATAGAAAGCATTGGATTGAATTAACATGTATGATTCACGTGAATCACTCGTGATACCGCTGCACATGATATACTACCGAAATACATACTGAATACTTATAATGTAGTTGTCAAGCAAGTCAACGAAAATTGTTTGGGGTGTCAGGGTGGGTTTCTGAGAAGTGCAAATCATTCATTCCCAATCTGATATTATAAATATAATTTCATCCCCGGGGATGGTGGAAAGTCACGGATCAATTTGAAATTCTACGAGAAAAATCGTTTGATGCATCCACACATCTCTGAGAAATATTTCGGTCAGTCGTGTTGGATTGATATGAATCTTGGTCGAGACCTTCGAGGGAACAATCTTCAGCTTACTCTTCTTTCTCTTCTTCTCCTCCTCCTCCGGCTACTACAACCACAATTAGAATGCTAAACTTTTGCTCTGATAATTTTTTCAGTTCACAATCAGGTTTACATATATATATCGAAACAAAATTTGATCCAGGCCTTCGGATGAACGATCCTTATTTTCCTTTTCCTCCTACTATTCAAATCAGAACTCGTAATACTGAATATCAATTTTCTCAGTCAGATCATATTGGATTGATTTGAAACTTGGTCCAGACCTTCGTGTATACTATTCATTATGTAGATAAATGATAATCCCATCCTGCTTGTCAACAATGCTGAATTTCAATCGACAAAATTCAGGTTGAGTAGTAACACTTGCTACAGAAAAGTTAGCTCAAAATTTACTTGGTATTATCACAGCCAAGGCATTAACAAGCCCTGAAAACTTGTCAAACACTTCATTAAATACATACAGTTCCGTTTACATAAAAGGGGCAGAGTCAACTGATTTGCATAAATTTGATTTCTTACACCTATGATGAATTTTAAAGGGAATATTTTTAATATTCTTCCGATACATTCAAATATTTAGCGGATTTAAACTTTCGACTATTTTTGGATCTGCAATTGGTGGAGGATCAGTTTCCTGAGCAGGAACAGCTGAATCTATAGCCAGCGTAAGGGAACTTTTTATAATTTGATCTTTACAAAAGTTGCTCTTGGGTCCAATAGTCTCTAGTACCGAATTCCAGCTCGATCCAACAGTTTATAAAGCAACTTCGTCGGAATAAACTGCAAATGGTGCGCCACCCCTCTTGCCAAATGGGTTCTGTGAGTAGATCTTCCCTTTGCTCTGATAATAAAATTCGGTACTTCGAGTGGTAAAAGCCAGAATATTGAATGCTGATTTCCTAGGCAGACGTTTAGATGATATTATTTACACTGGCAAAGTTAAAAATGTGCAGAGGTAAACCAATTTGAAATAAAATAATCCAAATGGAGAGGACGTGCCCACCTTGGGAATCAGCATTTGATATCTTGGCTTTTACCTTGACACTCCCATCTTGAACATTATCGAACGATGACTTTCCCACGAGTTGCAATTAATTCGGTTATCAATATCTAAATTTAAAGTTCTGATTATTAAAAGAAAAGTATAGATTACTGAACGACGCCTTTCTCATGTGTGGTGGTTATTTTGATTGCTTGTTGAAAACTTCGAAATCATTTTTAAACCAGTTTAGCAGGAAGTCATCCAGCTTTTTTTTCTATACAAGACTATTACACAACTTCACCCCGTTAGTCTCAGGTTTGATCATCTCTTGCTCAAATATCTGTCTCCGGTAAGCCTCTTAACTTTTTTGTCTTTTCTGTTCTCATATAGTTTTTTCAAGTTGAACAAGTGTACCCACCAAAGATGGCGAAGATTTTTACCCTTGTTTTAATATGTGCGTGAGTGTTTATGTATTCCAGCGTCCTTAGCCATATAGTTTTGTCTACAGACTCGAAAATTGGTATCAGTACTCTCTTAGTTCCCTTCTAAAAGTGCTTTTTATCTAAATTTTTTAAAAAAGAACTTTATTGAGCCTCATTTTGACAGATTTATTATCAATATCTGGATTCTCCAGAATCTAGATATTTCTATATTCTTTTTTTAAATGCTTGGAGAAAAAAATGAGTAAAAATTATTCTGACCATGTTTACTTTTCAATAGAATTTTTCAAATGTCTTCAAATTTTTAAAACTATGGTTGTTCAGTTATTGACTGCGATGATAATTATCGATTTTTCTTATTTCTTTTCAAGTGGTCTGACACATTTAATGGTTAGTTATAAATCATTTTAAATTTCTTGCTAATGAAACATACAATTCAACGTATGATGCTTCTTGTCTTATGGCTAGCTCAACCTTTTTCAACCAATTACCCCCGATCAAAACTTCCAGCGTCATTCCCCACACCCGAAGTTTCATACCAACGACATGGTATGAATAAGATCATCTAAATAAAATAACCGTAAATTAAAGATTGAAGTGCCATGCTATTCATTTGATTTCAAGAGTTTGTTTTTTTGTGTTTCGAAATCGTTATAGATGAAGAGAAAATACACTTTCACTGGCCTTAAAAAATACATTCACCAGCTTTGAAAAAATCTTTCACCGCACACTTTTCTTTGATCTTAGAGCGATTCCAGGGTCTGCACTTCTTCCACAAATTTCTTAATATTAGGCTGGGTTGAAGATATACAACATCTCATATCAACTGTTATAAATGCATTCCATGATTTTTGTCGAGTGATCGACCTGCATACACACAGGAATTCTTTCAATAGTCGATAAATAAACTGATAAAGCTATGATTTACTTTCTTTTCCGATGAAAAAAAAAGGATTGAAAGAAGGTTCTATTGGAAACAAATTGAAAGAAGGATCTCTATTCCTTATTCATGATGTCAATAATAGCAACGAACTCAACAGAAAAAAATGATTCTTTCTCTCTCTCTCTCTCTCTTTCTCTCTATTTCACTGTTCCTTTCATTCTCCATTTCATTCTCTTTTTCTTTTTCACTCTCCTCTCTCTCTGTCTTTTTGTCTTTTTGTCTCTTTCTCTCTCTCTCTCTCTCTCTCTCTCTCTATATATATATATATATATATATATATATATATATATATATATATCTTTCTGACTATACCAAACATTTGAAAACTATGAAACTATGAAATCACCTTCATGAGCGCTGGTTATATATATATATACATATATATATATATATATATATATATATATATATATATATATATATATATATATATATATATATATATATCCAGGAAAACATTTTTACCCATTTCCAGATTTATTTTCATTGTAAATCGAGCTCCCTCTTCGTATCGAGATTTGTAAATCCAAACGACTTCAAATTTGACACTGCCACGTCCAGTGTACAGACCAGTAAATCTGGCGAATAGCAACTTCGCACTATGGCCAGTTGTCGAGTTATCCCGGTGAATACACACACACACACACACACACACACACACACATGGACATTTCTCAAATTATATTAAGGATTGTATAACTGAGCATTAAGCCTTGATATGATTTTTTCGGAACGATTTTTTGCTCTTCACATCCAAATGCCAAATTTTCACCAATATATTCCCGGTAGTGGGACAAGTACCCTTCGTTCAGATTCATTGAATTAAACATGAAAAAACTGTTGTCGGCGATTTTCCAGTTCTTGGACGCAGGGAATGAAACCTAATTAAAATTATAGAATAACTCAGCGGGCACCGTACCCTTTGTACTCCATGGGATAGTTTTTTAGTCTTTTAAAGCTTATTCGGAGATAAAACAAAATCTGGATTTTCAAAAATATCTCTTTAACTGCTACTTTCCCGCGCGGGCCCACAGGACCTTATCGTTGTTCTTTCAACACGTTTTCAGCACGTCACCACCCACCATTACCCCCTCCCTGAGCCAATTCAGCGCGACACCATTCAGGTTTCGCAGACCATAGTCTCCATCAGAAGGTTCTAAGATAGAGAACTCTGAGAGACTATGATGGTCACACTGTGCAGAACCGTTGCACACACAGTTTGCTGTGTCCTAGACATCAATCTTTGGCAATGATGTTTGGTTTTTGGCCCAACTGGTCTGCTAATCTGTCCAACCTTCATTTTGCCGCGATCTACAGTAGTGGACCATTCAACCATGCAGTTTGGATCCCCTGTATGGAGCCGGATGATGTTCCACCCTGGCTGATCAGAGGAAGAGACAAACTTATTTTAAAACAGCTTCTTATGGCTTTCAGACAGACATTCCCAATAGTTCAATCCCCGGTGGAACCAAAACTTCTGGATATTGATTCTCAGGGTGAGCCATGCCTCCTCAGGGAGCGGGGGGACCCAAGCTGTCTGTCTCTTTATGTTTATTCCCAATTGGCCTTGTGCTGCTCTAAGCAAAATTTCTAGTCCGTTTCCATATATTTGAGCAAGGTCATGTGACTTGCCAGAGGCAGATCCAGGATTACATACACACACACATATATATATATAAATATTTATATATATATATATACTTGCCATCACAGATAATAATTGAATAGAATTTGAAGTCATACATAAAAATTCCATCGAAAAATAAACATGGTCTATTTATGACGTCACTGGAGTTAAAACATGAAGTTGTGTAAGAAACATCAACAAACATCTAGATTCAGAATAATCTAGATGTTATTAACCAACCTGTCAGAATAAGGCAATCAACAGAAGGCTAAAACCACTTTTAGAAGGGATTTGTGGAGTACTATAGCCTCAATGCTTGTGGTCCGGCTTTCCTCTCATTTTGATTAAGTCGTATCCGAGAACTTTGAGGATACTGTGGAGGCAGCGCTGGTGGAAGCACTCAAGGAGTTGTAAGTGGCGCTGGTATACGACCCAGGGTTCGGCATCGTATAGGAGGGTAGGCAATACTATGACTTTGTAATCTTTAATTCTTGTTTTTTTCTTGAAGTTTCTTCTACCCTAGACACGCTTGTGCAGTCTACCAAAGACTTAACCAGTCTGTTTTCTATCTCCCTATCAAGTCTCGAATCAGAGGATATGACAAAGCTTTGAGTGTAGTCAGGCCGATGGATATGGACGATGGGTGGTGCTTTGTTTTCTGTCGGGGATGGTTTAGTATAACCATCCTTTTAATGTTAACTTTCACGCCGAAAGGTTTTGTGGTCTCTGCAAAGCAGGGCGTTGTCTGCTGGAGGGCCGCTTCTACGTCAGTAACGAGAACGCTTCATCAGCGAAAAGGAGCTCTCTGCCAAAGGGAATCATAGTTTGGGTAGGTATTCGGAATTGTTCCGGATTGAACAGGTCGCCGTCACCCCCAATGCAGATGTATGCGCTACTTCTGTAATCCATCAGTTCCGTAGCCTGACTCAACATATTTCTGAAGAATATTGAGAACAAGGTGGGAGCTAGCACACAGCCTAGTTCGATGCTGCTTTTGATATGGAAGGGTTTGGAGAAAGATGCAACCACACCTGACTTTACCTAGCTGTACCTGTACCTCGTGGGGTTGTATGATCATGGTGAGAAGCTTTGGGGGGCAGTCTAGTTTTATCGAGATTTTCTAGTAGCTCGATCTTGTTTACCGTATCGGATGCCTTTGTCAGATCGATGAAGGTAACGTATGGCCCCTTGTTTTATTCATTTTTCTTAGATCTGTCTTACACTGAAAACCATGTCAGCCGTGCCCCATTTTGCTCTGAAGCCACATTGGCTCTCCAAGAGGTGATCCTTAGCGAATGTAACATTTAACCTAACTAATTAGCTGGCCCCCCTGCAATATATAAAATAGACTCTGAAGTGAGAGGCACCGAAGTGGCGTCACCCACCTCACCCTACTGCAACATAAGGAACAGTATAATATTTCTCTTTGTGAGCAATTTTAGTTATCATTTTGACTTTTAACTAAAGATGATTTCACCATTGGTCGATCAACAGGCTTGTTTAGAATCGGTGTTGACTGTCTCTTAGATTGGTTTCTATTCATTGCTAGGGATCTTAATCTGTCTTACCACTTACCCATAGCTGGAGGGTGGATTCATGCCTTTCCAAAGGGTATTAGTGCGAAGTGAATGCAAGTTGTCTGTGCTGGAGTTTGAACTCGACTCGTCGATCCATCCTTCGTGCCATCAACCTCCCTGCGATTTTACTTCCATTCAAAAAGAGTTTGTCGACCTTTTCCCTATTACTCCCGACTAGTTAGAAATCTATCGCTCTTTTAACACAACTTGACTATTCTACAAGGTCATTATGCCCACCCTTGGAGAATGACTGCTCCTATTATCTTATGCTTTTAGCCAAATAGATACAAGCATCAAGTTGCTTTGCTGTACATCCTCCAAACGGAAGATTGCTTCCAATTATGCAATGTCTTATCTTGGCTGAGCAGAGTTAATTACATATCGAATCGTTTACAGCGGATATTTGCAGTTCCGATACGACCTACGCGTGCTTGCGTAATGAAATAACATGATGACAGAAACGGACTCTAAATATTGACACAAATTCTTAGAAACGCATATCTTGTAATCACCAAGTGGGAGTTGATTACGTTTATTTCATGACTTCACAAACATAAAACGAAAGATTGCATCTATTTGGATGTCGTAATTTATCGCCCCCCCCCCAGTTTGACCCCCTCGGGGCGATATTGCTCCCATGGAGAATAACTGATTTAATACGATCATATCTCAGCATCTTTTCTTCTTCAATGTCAGGTACTTTTAAATAGAATGATTCGCCAATTTCTGATCCTCTCTTTGGTTCTGTCCATGATGTTTATAACAACGTCAGGTGACAAGATCTGCTTCACCCAGTGTATGGCCTGCTTAATGATTGATGACACGTATTGTCTAATGGACGTAGCCTATCCGAGTGGAGCGCAACATTGCCTGGGGTAAGTAGATAACCGCCGGAGAGATTTTCTTGGTAAAATAAAAACGAACCCGTTTTCTGAGAAATTAGTGTAAAAATTCGTTAGATGATCCTTTTTAGAAATGCACTTAGTTGTATTTGTCACTTATAACTGATTTATAGTTGACTAATTACCTATAGAACGTCAAATATGTTGAGGACAAAGATGCAATGGTCAGAATCTCTGAGTGCTTTCTAGTTTTCGCTGTCATTAAATACAAATGAATGCATAGAAAACTTTTCAACAAATGTCATTGAAATTTTCAAGAACAGTTGGTCATGGAGCATGGAAGACAATGTCAAATGTAAGGGTGGTTCCAGGGATCCTTTTCGATTGGGTGATATTTCTTCATTTTTTTTTCATTCATTTACGTATTCATCAATGTTTGTCTACTCAATATCACTAAAATATCTTAATGAATTTCAATGAGATTAAATGGATAGGTGTGCCATGAACAAGGGAGAATTTATTCAAATTTGATGTAGATTGACAAATCATTCACAGTACCTTTTCTGCATCGTAGCTGTCTATAAACTGATCTTCATTCAGTTTCTGGCGGTGGCGTACTCAAATATTCTTAGGGGCCTTTTAGTTTCTGCAGTGGTCAAATACAGATGAATATAGACTACAAATTGATCGAATATTATGCAGTGCTTTGATACGTGATATGCCTTGCCGAAATTCTGCAGAACATATGAATTAACGAAATTTTTATCATTCCAGATCCTGTGGTACGAAGGAATGTTCCTTGCCTGGCGAAAGTGTCTATGGTATCATCAATGCTCTTCGTGAGTGCCGAGAAAGAGGCGGGAACACACATGCATGCGTGTTCAAGATTGTTGAATAAACCAGGTAAATAATTGAAATGTGTAACTGCTACCCTCTCTATCTATCATGTCACGATAACAAGTTTTAAAAAGATTTTCTTTTTTTTTCAAGAGATAGGCTTGATTGCTGAATGCTTGAATTGTGTATTTAAAAAAAAGAAAAGAGAGGGTTTGACCACTGCAGGTTTGAAGGAATATACGTTGAAGAGCGAGAGATAGGGAAAGAAAACGTAGAAGAATAAAGCAGACAGTTGAACAGTGGTTTCGTTCATTTGTTTATTTTATTGGATTCATATTGTTGTATTGCATGTATATTACTCACATATGAAGCATTAACAATGTCAAATTGATCTATAACCCTTGGTAGTTGTTTCTAATCAAACGGTACAATTCCTATGGGGTCACCTATCTGCTATGATCATCTGAATGGTTATTATTAAATGGTACATAACCTATGGAAATGAAAAAAAAATGCTATATATGAATGAATCATTGAAAATCGTACAAATGTAAATCATTATTCAGGATCAAAATACTTTGCAAAGACTAATTTTCGATTTTTCTCTAATGTTCCAAATCATTCGAAATAGTTACATATATTTCTTTAGGGGTTGTGGGGGCACAACTTTAATCCGATGGTCTGTTCTGGAAGTTGCTTGTTGCAAAAACGTGGATGCTACTAACGCCAGTGAGCATATGAATACTCTTCAGCATATCATGATTTCATTTGATTTTACTTTATTAAACATCATTTTAAAATATGAATATTCTATTTCTAACTTGATTTTGTAAACATTTGTTCTAAAACAGAAATAGGTATCTCTTTTTTTCCCTCATTTTCCTCCCGAAGTTTCTTTAGTTCTTTCTTCCTTTCTATCTTTCGTCTCTCCTCCCTATGTTCCTTTCTTTCTCTCTTTCTATTCTTTTCCTTTCTTTCTATCCTCTTTGCATGCATTAATATTTTCTTTATTTTTCTATTTCTTCTTTTTTTATTTTTTTCTGTTTCTCCTTCTTCGTAACCTCTTTGTTTTTTGATAGACCTGTCTTTCTCTCGTTTTCCTCTGCTTTGCGCCGGCTGCGCACACACACACACACACGCACATACACACACACACACTTATATATATATAGTATAGAATTGTAGCCACCATTTTAAAAATGGCGACCATATTGGTTTTTCAGTGACTTGTGCGTATTGACCAAAATGGCCATTCCCAAAAACTATGTATGGTAAATGAATTTTTAAAATTGTGTCCTCTGTATCATATCACATACATTGTAAATGAGAAAATTGATCTGAAAACATTTGACAATAATTTTATTCCCTTATAGCTGAATAATAACGACTTGGGATTTATCAGTCACATCTTCCAATACACACAAGTACCACCATGTGAAATTGCTTTATTGATACTGTGATTGTTCGATTTTGCTCATCGAAGTGTTTATTCTTATTTTTTCCTGACAGACTTACCACGAACGGCCTCCTTTGACAAGTGGAAAAATGGAAAATAAAGGGAATAACTTCTGAAATCTGACGCGTATTCTTATTCTTAAATCCTCTAAGCAGTACACGCACACTCAAATTCACACACATACACACCCTCCCTTACATATATATATATATATATATATATATATATATATATATATATATATATATATATATCATAATTAATACAAGTTGTTAAAAACTAACAGGCCTCTCAAGGTTCGAGAGCATAAAAAGGCTGGGATCAATAGAAAAATTTGGAATGGCTGATCATGTAAGAGGATAAAAGACGGACACTCTCCTCTCTGGGAAGATGTTCGTATAATAGACAGGGAACAAAAGAAAAGTTTTTGTTTTAATTTCAAACTCTCATCCGAGTAGGTTTTAAGTGGGAGGGTTCAACTTGCTATGTATGTTTATACTAACTGGTCCCTTAGTTTTTATCAGATAGCATTCTCGTTTGTTTGTTGTTTTTTTTGGGTGGGGGGGAATTCTGTTATCTTTAGTGGTAACTGCTCAATGAAGAGTGTAAGAAGTAGCTTATTTTCTTTTTTCCTGTTTTTTTTCCAATTGATCACCCTCAACACGGCATGCAGCAAAAGACGTCACGTGGTGGTTTCTATTTAGGGACTAACCAGACGTGTTTTTCACTTGAACTTTCGATGGAGTGCTTTCTTCCCCCGATTTTCTTCTGTATGCTTTCTGCACGATTCCCCAGATTTTATTGATAGGGCTCAATAGAGGATACGACCGGTTCATTGCACTTAACGATAGATATTTTACATCCACGGCCTCCAAAGATCCATTCATTCATCCCTTGTCATTCGCAGCCTGCCAGTCAGAATGTTCTGGGGGTTGGGAAGCAGGGGTGAAGCTGGAGTGATTCTGGCTGGTGTAATTAAGCATAGTGTGGAGTTTGGTCTCCTCTTGAGCAGATTGACAGGATTAACTCAGGAAGATCTCTACATGATCCCGACTGCCTACGGCACCTGGTATTCCCAGACAGTCGCCCATCTAGGTAATGACTAATCTCGATGTTGCTTAACTCCGGTGATCGTTCGTGAATCCGACGAGATTTGGTCATAATCAGCGTTCAAAAATGTGCAATGAGAGAGAAATAAAAAGGGAGAAGGGGTGGGGAAGAAGAAGGAAAGGATTAGAAGTTAGATAAAAGAGAGAGAGACAGAGACAAAGGGAGAGGTAGAAGAGGAGGAAGACATGGTTTCTCATGCATGGCAGAAAGGGAAAGAGTTACTTCACAAGACTAGTCCGACTACATTCTTCCAATGTCCGGAGATTATTTTTCTTTTTCCTTGCCAAATACCGCCTTCTGTTCTCCCACTACCCACGCCAAATGTGTTGCATGTGCTCGGATGGACTGAAAAGATGCTTGGCTTGTTTTTGAATCCCTGTCACGTCTCTTCCCTACGTGTTCCATCAAAGAATAATGAACGGTCGTTGTCGGGAATACAAAAGATGGAAATGGAAGAGAAAGAATGCAGAGTCTGAGACGCAAAGAATAGTATACGTCACTGAGTGATTTTGAAAGTAGTGATTTTGTGAAATCCCTCAACATCTTATTATAAGTCCGTCTTTCTGTCTGTCTGTTTGTCTGTTCGTCTGTATGTATGTACTCGTCGACCACAAAAATAACTAGATATAAACATGACATTTTCTATGGGTACAGATACGATCCCTTGAAGTGATTTTAGAGAATTAGTTTCTGAAAACCATCACCCAAAATATGTTTTGTCTTCGTTTGTTTGTTTTTTTGGTTTTGTTTTGTTTTGTTTTTTTGGTGGAGGGGTCTCTTTTAGGGGACCGAATTGAGGGGTAATTCTCTCCCACTTTTAAGGATCAAAAGGCGAAGAAATCTTTTTCACTTTTATGGGTCAATATCGAGAGGATTCTCTTTTCTTTTTTTCACTTTCGAGGATCAAAGTTGAAGGGGGAGATTTTTTTCTCCCCTTTTAGGAGTCAAAATCGAAGGGAAGTTTTTTCCGCTTTTAAGGGATGATATCCGAGGAATTTGTTTTTGCTTCGGGGATCAATACGGGGATGGGATTAAACGGTTGTGACAACGAGAGGAAACGTCTATTTTCATTTTTAGAACTCAAAATCAAGCGGAAATTTTCAAAATCACGGGGTGAAATCTTTTCTCGTTTTCAGGGGTTAAAATTGAGAGGAAATATTTACTTCCATTCCATGGGATCAAAAGAAAGTAGAAACTCTTCCCCTTTTTTAACATTAAGCCCTCCTCTCTTCAACATCGGCAACCCCAACATCTTATTTTTGTTTTTGTTTTTTTTTTGGGGGGGTTGCTATTTGTCCAATTTTCTAACATCAGTCCCTGCACTTTTCTAACAATGGTCTATTTTTTCTTAAGATTTTGCACCAATTTTAGCATTATAACCCTCTTTCTTCTGCCATTTTTCAACATCAGACCCCTCTTTTCTTTACATTCACCGTCTATAGGGGTGGGTATTTAGTCTGCTTTCAGTGATTCAATGAAATCGCTAGTTTCATAATCAAAGTAATAATAGTTAACAACCTTGTGAAGCTGACCATTACTACAGCAATGAGTTTGATCCTTTTGGGGTGCCCCACTACTGTAACCTCGTGCCAGACTAAGTTAGATAGACACAGTAAATACTAAGGCAGAATATACTCGATGTTTACAAAGCTTAGCTTGGTTAGACACAAGGCCACGGTAGTGGGGCAACGAGTTAGGATGGAATTTATTACAGTTGTAATGGTCAGCATCAACGGCTTGTTAACCATTACCACGATGATTGTGAAACTAGGGATTTCATTAAATTTTCAGGTATTTCACTTGATCATTGTTTCACAATCTTACTGTACTACTTTGACGGAAACCCCGAAGATCTGAGCCAGGGGCCTAAGTGGAAATTTGAGGACACTGGGGTATGGGGCTTGCCTCTCGTGGGATCTCTTCCAACATTTAGTGAGATTAGATATTTTATAATCTTATTAGAGATGCAGTAGGTGAACTACTATCCAAAAAGCTTTTAGGGGGTTCTCGCCTTTTGAGATCGGGGCTGATTTTCTATTGCCTGGCTGTTAGTTATTGTCTACTGCCTCTCCTCTCAGAACGTAAGAATGGAGTCTGACTGAATTAATTCCACAAGTAATCTTTCTCCTTCTGTCATAATTTTTTTTTAAAAATGACCCCACTCTCTCCTTGACCCCTATAACTGGCCTGGTTGCAAGCGACAAAGATACCATATTTCCCCATGTATAATACGCGACTTTTGATAATCTATAACATCTGATTATGCTTCAATGTCAAATAAAAAACGTATTATCCCATGTATACAAAAATATTAACAAATATGTATCACAATTATGTTCCCGTAGATAAAACGCACACTTTGGTTTAGATTTTTAGGGGGGAAATGCGGATTATACGCTGTGAAATATGGCGATATTTCACACTTCTCATCCACCTCCTCTTTGGTTTATTTTCTCTATCTTCCTCTATTCCCTTTAATCATTCTTTCACTATCTCTTTACCTTTTCTCTATCTCTTTCTTTCTATCTATATCCCCCTCTCTCTCTCTCTCTCTCTCTCTCTCTCTCTCTCTCTCTCTCTCTCGTGCGCACGCTTTCTTTAGATCTAGTTCTTTTTGTATCTATTTCTCCCTTGTCTCTGTGTTTCTTTCTCTATCTCCTTTCTCTTTCGATCTTTCCTTCTCTCCCTCTCTCTCTCCCTCTCTTTCTCTCTCTCTCTATCAATTTATCTATCTATCTATTTCTCCCTCACAATTTTGATTTGATCGAAATTTTATTTGATCAATTTTTTTTAACATCAAAAATCCGGCTTTCTTACAAAAATAAATAAATACGTGTTGGTTGGTTGGTCGCTTGGTTGGGTAATCGACATATCAACACTTGATTGGTTATTCAATGCCGGAATCAATCGTGAACCAAGACGTTTGTATGTTCAAAGTTTGTTTGTTTGGGAGGGGTATAATTTTTCTTTATCACAAAAAATAAGATTGGGAATATATTTTCCTTTTTCACAATAATTTGGATAAGAAAGTACCAACTTGTGGAAAGGGAAAGGGCGTGCGGGAGAGAGGATAAGAGGGAAGAAATTAAAGGAAATGGCACTAGAGATGGGGTTGGGACAGGACAAAAGAAAAATGAATTATAGGGGCCAAGGATGAGGCGATATAGTTCGTTTGTTTGGGGGGTGATAAGATTTAGACGGATTCCATTTCTTTGACTTGTCTGACCCGGTTGGACTTGCTATGAATCGAATTCCCACCAGATTAGCTCTCCGGGTCATTGGAAAAAGTACTTATTCGCGGAGTGGAAATAAATACGTTATTCAAATTTGATCAAAAGTTTAACAAAACAATAAAGTAGGTTAATGTTGCCATCCAGGAAATCTCACTGATTCGGCCTGTCATAGATAGTTTCTTTGTTACAAAACGCCCAGTGATGACCGAACTCATTGTTGTAGTAATGGTCAGTATAATGAGTTTGTCAACCATTACTGTACTGATCGTAAAAGTAGGTATTTCACAAAATAACTGAAATGTTCAGGGATTCCAAGAAAATCGATCGCAATGAAGAAGTAGCTGCAGAAGGAATAGATGAGATTGAGACAGTAGATAAAGATTGATACGGTCAGAAAACATTATTAGCCAGTGGGTTGGGGGATTCGTTGCTCTTATCCCGCTTTTTCTATTGCTCTGACGATCTATCGTGCCGATTATCCGAGGCTGCCTTTACAGCCGCTTCAACTATTTCTATCAATACCATCAAGGACCGGCGCCTGTCACTAGCGGAGTATGTTCCCCAGTCAAGACGTGTGTATGAGCGGTGTTGCCAACTCGAAAATATCTTTTATGCTACTTTGACTGACAAAACCCAATATTTTTTTAAATAGTAAAAAAAAAACATCGAAAGTGGCCGAAACAAACCAAGAAGACGCTAAAAATGGTCAAAACACTACCCAAATGGCCAAAATATTCGAGCACACCCACGGTAATCTAACACTTTTTGCGCTGCCAAAACATGAAAAGTGTTGAATTTAGCCCGAAAAACGCCAAGTTGACAACACTGCATGTGAGATTCAATCAGGGTGACGGTTAGTCTGTTTCCAAACCAGCAGGTCGTGGCATAGTGATTTTGTGCCTCGTAATGCAGATTTCAGGGTGCAAACCATGGGGAGTAATGGGCCAGACCCTGCCATACTGGTCCATGACGTGTTGAATCCATTAAATATTAGATGGAGAGACGAGCTAGACAAATTCAGAAAGTACTGGCTTGGCGACGCCCATGATAGAGAAGTGTGGCGAATCCTGGGGAAGGTCTATGTCCAAAGACGGACGTTGAAAGAATGATGATGATGACCAATTCTGTTACCCTGATACTTCAGTCTTCTATGTTCTTGACCTGCGGGCAATGGAGCAGTAAGTTCGTTTGTTTGTATAAGTTTTTTGTCTCGAATCCTTTCAATCGAAGACAGCAGCTTTTGATTTACATCTCTGCGTCACTCGTTGTTTTGATCATTTGTGCCTCCCTAGGATTAGGTGTGGCCTCGTAGAGGCATTACTGTGTTACCAAGCTTTTTCCCACTCTGCCCACCAGGGTTACTTGAAGACTAAAATTGGGTAAATTCGAACCTGAACAAAGCTATTTGGTTCCCAAAAATAAAGATTTGATATTTAAGAAAAACAGATAACATCACCAATGATACACGATACGAATATACGTGAACAATAGATTTTTTACAAATGTATCTTAATCCATTTTTCCTGCAAGCTCAATCTGATGATGAAGTTATTTTATCATTTTGGTACCGGAACTACCTAATTTGGTGTCAAAACTATACAAATTTGGTCTTGTGTGGCAAAAGATATCTAACGAATAGTGTTCTGGGTCTTTGCATTTATAGCTACTTCTATCTCAATGACCACTATCGTATTGATTATGTTACCCCGACAAGACATACGTGAGTGAATCAATCGGGCTGATAGTTCGTCTGTCTCCATTCTCCAACCCGATGCGACTGTTCTGTCTTTAACGTTCAAGAGTGAATGGAACCCTTTAAGCGGGTGCCGCTTTAAAAGCGGTCATGTCATTTGTCTGTTCAGCGAGCGTCAATTTCTTCAGAGTGTTCTTCTCCTAAAAAGGTTACTTCTAGTTAATTGGATTGATATACGGAATGTTGTGGGATACCGGATGGGCTAGCCAATTTTCTCCCTTCTCCTTTTCTCTCTTGCACTCTATTCCTCTCTCTCTCTCTCTCTCTCTCTCTCTCTCTCTCTCTCTCTCTCTCTCTCTCTCTCTCTCTCTCTCTCTCTCTCTCTCTCTCTCTCTCTCTCTCTCTCTCTCTCTCTTTCGGTCTCCCCCCTCTCTCGGTCTGTCTTTCATTCTTTCTTTCTTTTTTTCTTTCTTTCTTTCTTCATCTTTCAATCTCTCTCTTTTTGTTTTCCCTCTTTCTGTTCCTCTCTGTCTGTCTATCTATCTCTATCTCTCTGTTTCTCTCTTGGTGTGTCTCTCTGTCTCTCTCTATCTCTATCTCTGTTTTTGAGTCTCTGTCTGTCTGTCTGTCTCTCTCTCTCTCTCTCTCTTCATCTGTTCCTGTTTCTCTCTTATGGCCCAGAGGTAAATGAAGAGACGGGATTTCTATCTAGTCAGTCTACCCCCTCTACCCAACCCTAAAGACCCAGTCTCGAAATCTTTCATATAAAATCCCCGCAATTGGACTAAACAAAGTGAGATAGCAAATGCTATAGAAACAGCCAACAAAAACCGTCAACAAAGCAAGGACTGTGTCGACTAATTACGGTACATTAAGTGAAAATTGCTGAAACTCTGTTGCTGCGTTAAGAAAAGAAAAAGACTTTTGAAATTGCAGCCGGACTACCATTCCTTAACAGTTTTAGAGCGGCAAAGTAGTTCTCAGTCGCTAGACATAATAACATTTAATAACGATGGGAAATAAAAGACAACCGTTAACAGATTTCTGGATGTGTCTACACATCTCTATTAGACACTGCTCGATCGGTCGGTTGAAGATATGCTAAAAATCAGAAAGAGAAAGGAAGAGAAGGTGTGACATCATTAGAAGAACATCTATTCTAATCAACAGATGACATATCAAGAGTTTTTGTTACTTGCGGTGTTACTAAGTATCTTTCGTTATTGATAGCTACAACTGTCTTCAAAACTGGCTAAACATTCCAATTTCTAGCTAATTTAGTAGCTGAAATTCTATATATACCCATTTAGAGCCTACTCATCAATCAAATAACGATACACTGAGACTCCAGAACAAATAATTGATAACAATTTACACTTCAATTAAACTTTGCTAATTGTTTGTTTTGTTTGTTTGTTTTTTTTTTAATTAAAAGAACGGGGCTGAAATATCCTCACTTCCCACCTCTCTGCTACAACTACCATAACTAATAATGCTACAACTTTGTTTAAAATCCCTTTGAAACGGAAATCACTGATATAGACGTAAGAACGGTGGGCGCATCATTGAACTTATGGTTTTTTTTTAACTGAGTTATTTGAGAGAGGGGCTGCAAGTTGGCTGAGCGGGTAACAGCATAGAGATAAGACTCGACGAGCAGAGTTCAAAGTCTGGCTGAGAGAGATCATGATCACTTTGCACTGATGACCTCAACTATGGGTAAAATAGAGCAGGGTTTAGTGAGAGACGTCACTTCAGGTTCTTGTCGCCTATAAGAGTATATCATATATTGTAAGAGTAAGGAGAAATTTGACATTTGGACCCCAAACAGGGATGGTTGAAGCCTTATCCAGTGTAAGGGCACATGAAAATAATATTTGAGAAAGTATTACTTTGAGAGATGAACGGTTTGAGCAAATCGGACTGTTTTGATGTTTCTACATGGATAATGAGTCTACTTTTACGGATGTCGAAATTAGAAACCGACAACAAAAACCGCCACCAAAACTGTCGACATAAGTTTCTTCAGTTTTTAAGTTGATCTGGCTGGCTGGTTATATACACGTAGGAACCGCACCAATGGAGTTAGAGGACTGAAACGTAAAACAATTACTTGATATCGTGTGGCTTGTTTTTTAAAAAAAATTCGGATTTTTTTCCACCATCAGACAAGAGGCAAGAGAGTTACCTTATCCATTGATCACCCTTTCTTTGTTAATTTTAATTGATCTCCCCAAAAGCATGCTGCCAAAAGACGATTGTCACGTGGCAGTTTCTATTTTGTTCGGATTACTCTGTGCAAACAGATCGATATTTGTGCAGAGAGATAATCACTGCAAAAAAATCCGAGCAAATTATTA
>OY735203.1:68855162-69232662 GCA_963457665.1 Thysanoteuthis rhombus | reverse complement strand
AGTTCACATAACATGACTGAAGCGGGGAGACATGCAGGCGAAGTGATCAGCTATTTCAGTGTTTTACATCAGTTCTGGGATAAATGTCTTATGGAACATACTTCGTATATTCCATCATGATTTAGGTTTAAGCACCTTAATAGGTTAGTCTTGATAGGTTTAGAGATATTGCTAGACAATGCATTTGTCACTTGACCCTGCTAAAAATCGCAAGTTGAACAAATTAACAGTTTTCCAGTACATGTATTAAAGCATGTATGTATGTATGTAGTTGTGCACATTCATGTAAGTTGATCTGTAATCTGAGTGGATGTGTATATACGGTGTGTCCGATGTAACATTCATGTACATTAATTAATCGGGACAGCTCTCAAGCGTTTACCAAAGAGAATGGTCGGCCAGTCTGTCTTTGATTAGCTAGGAGTGGGACCCCTGTGGTTGTCGAGCAAGTTATTTTTTATGACATCCGGGCTTCGGGGCATATCATCATTATCAGTCTTTCAACGTCCGTTGTCGGACATAAACCTTCCCAGGATTCGCCACACTTCTCTATCATGGGCGTCGCCGAGCCAGTACTTTCTGAATTTGTCTAGCTCGTCTGTCCATCTAATATTCTGCCAGCTTTGGTTCTGCATGTGATATCGGGGGATCCATGTTGTAAGTCACGATATCATCGGTTGTCCACCATTCTTGCTACATGGACAGCCCACTGCCATTTGAGATTTTTAAAGAACTCTATGATGTCCCTGACTCTTGTCTTTTCCTGGATGTACTGTGCTGTCTTGTGGTCTCTCCATGTGAGGGCCAGCATAATTCTTTCATGAGCCCGTTGCATGCTTCTCAATGTAACTTTGTGCTAAATTTATCCTTTAAATTGATTCCAGCAGTATTCATGCTTGTTTTTTTTTGTTGTTGTTGTTGTTTTTTTAAATTTGGACTTTTCTTGTGATCAGTTCCCAAGAAAAGACAAGAGAAGTAACTGATTAATTGATCACCTTTTTTCTGTTTTTTTTTTAAATTTTTAATTTTCTGTTCCGTCTCCTTGTTAGGTTCCATGTTTCAACTCCATAAGTAACTAACGCCAAAAGTTGGTCACATAACAATAGTTGGCCAATTAAAATCAAGAATTCGGCTGGCTGGTTTCAAAGAGAAAGAATGAGCAGTTATTAAATGACTTGTTATTAAGTGAAAGACAAAGAGAAGGAGAGAGACTTTGACTGCAGATGAAAGGAATTTCAAATAGTGAAGAGAATTTGGAAGTCGCTCAGTAGTCTTTACGTGAAGTAAGAAAGACACCCATGATAATTTCAAGAAATAGGTGAACACAAAATTGGTAGAATTCTTCATCTATCAAAACGATGAATTCAAATGGATTTATTTACGAAACAATTTCGTTTTGTTTTCCAACTCAGTCATTTTCGGACTTCATATTCCACGTCGTTTTCTGATGTTCTCTGTTCACTCCGTGAAACATCCGAATCTCAACTAACTTTTGATCAAGACCGCACCATGTGTACATAAAGTACCTAGTAATGCACTAGGTACTAATCTTGGTACCTTAACCTAAAGCCCATTACGCTATGATATAATGGGCGATTGTTTTCTCTGTGAGGTCTTCTAGAAGAATATCTGCATGACCATTCAATTGTTAGAAACCGTGAACAAAATCAAAGAGAGTTTTTTTCAGTTTTCAAGTTGGTGTAGCTAGCTGGCTGGCTATGTATCTGTCGCGCGTACCGACTGAATCATTGGGGGTGAAGGGATGAAAATTTAAACATTTACTCTTTATTATGTCCGAAAAAAGATATTTTTAAAAATCCTGCCCCCATAGGCTTTTAGTGAGAGGTTCAATCCACAATGTAAGTTTGTGCTAAATTGGTCGTTCTTTTTGTACCCGGTAACATTCACGCTTGTTTTTTAAAAATTCATATTTTTTTAGTGATCACTGCCTAACTAAAGGCGAGAGAAGTGAATTATACATTGGTCTCGTACGCATCTGAACTCTTTCTTCGTATATAGCTAATCTTAATCTCAATCGAAAATTTCCTCGTAGTACTTTACTCCCTACACATCCTTGATGTAGCTATGTATCTCTCAAGGTACGGGTAGCACGATAAAGTATAACTGTGAAAAAAAAGAGTGGCTCTGAAAGTTTTGATGGGTAAAAAAAAAAAGAAGAAGCGGAAGCAGTCAGTTTTTGAGTTATAATTTATAAATATTTTGCGCCAAAGAATTCCAAAAATGTTTCTTAACTTTGCATACGTAATTTTTGATCGTGTTAATTGTTGATATGAGTACACGTTCGAATATTATAAATACTAGACCGGCTGCTGCAGGATCAAACTCCACTTATATTTCTGTTCCGACTGAAGATGATTTCTGAAACTTTTCTATCGGGGAAAATCAAATGTATTTATCAGGATGAAATAAACCATTGCGTATTTCCAGCATAAATTTGGTTGATATTTAGGATTTGTTAATTCAAGTCTGTAGACAAAACGGTATGGTTCCGCTGGAACATATCAACAAATAAACAATTCAACTCAGTGGATAGGACACACAACTACCAATCAGTTGGTCGTGATTTCAAATCACGATCGGGGAATGTTAATTTTTACTCCCTTAAATTTGTTGAGGATTGATCTTGTCCTCGTTGCAGTAGAAAAACAGAATCAACTCCAGCTTTGGAGTGGAACTTGAAAAAAAAATGATCTCATAATAAAATCGCCATTTTTGTAGCTGGAAGTTCTGCTCCCAGAGAAATGTGCATACTGCTGGGAAGACGGAACTTAACGATATTGACAGTCGTAAATGTGGTCTTTTCGGGGTTTTCTGACATTTTCTGTGAAAGTTACACACACCACACGGGAAGAGAAGACAAATTCATGTTTGCTTTTTTTTTAGAATTTGGTGAAAGACTGTGCATAAAAAGCTCTTGTGTGCTTCAGACTACAACCGAAAACTATTCACTGTTTTATGACGTCATAAAATATTTGTCAAAGAACAGTGCAAATAAGAAAAAGACTTGAAAAATTGCACAGGAATCTTAATTAGTAGACAGTTTCGTTTTTCTCGGACCAGTAAGTGATAATAGTTCATTTTTAGTATCTAAATATATAATAGGCATATATGCAAATTTCCTTTTAGTTTGTTTTTTGCTTTAATCTCATTGGTGAATTTACCTACCTATTATGACATAAAGATGAAGATTACGTCATAGAAACAGGTGAGACTTTATGTAAGATCACCCTTTAAGACTGCTTGAGATGAATCAAAATCTGGGAAAATAGTATTAAGATACTTGAATCATTTAAAATAGATTATCTAATGAAATAGCTTTATATTCCTTATATATTGCATATTATATAATATATATATATACTTATATATATATAAGATATATATTATAGTGCCGATGTACACAAATAATCCTGTCATTTTTACGGGCATATTCTAGTTATGTAATAATACCTAAAGGTGTATGTGAAGCGAATCCCAACGAGTACATTTTTCCAGTGTTTCAAAGAAATCTTTTGTTTGATTTATTTTACTCGCAGGGATACCCAGCGTTGCCCGGGGGTAAATATCTTGAAATATAACCAAACAGGAAAAATATGTTCTTTGATATATTTCTATTTACACAACATAGCAAACGAAGAAACGATTATTTACACTATGTACAAATGAAAAAGTAGTTGTGACGGAAGAATATTCTGATTTGCCAAAAAGAACAAATGATGTTATCGCTTAGTTTGATAGGGCCTCTCGATACGCGACATGAGTGTTTCTCTAATTGGGGGGAGGGCAAGATCCAACTCTAGAACAACCAATGCTGAGCTGCCCATGAGAAAAGTATGGTGAACTTAGGTAAAGGACAGCGATCTTGAGAGATTATCCTTGTGCCATGTTGCAATTTCCAGAAATTACCCCTGGTGACTTTTAGTGACCGCCAACATCAACCTCACAAAGCCTATGACTTTCGCTGTATCCAGCTGTCCCCTTATGCAAGTTTCCTGCATTTTAGGAGCTATATTGTGGCCAACAATCCAGAAATATCGCTACAAATGACCGGAAAAGGAATACGGGGATCTTGAATCACCCCGATGTCAAAATCACATTTTGGAATGTGTGCAAAATTGTAGCTAATAACGTGGAAAATTATCTACTATCGCCCAGAAATTACCTCAGGTGACTTAATATGAATTCTGATGGCAATATAACATTGTTAATGACCTTTGCCAAGGAAAGATTCATCCTCATTATACTTACATGGGTGCCAAAAACTTGGAGAGTTGAGTAGAAATGAGCAGAATTGACCTCTGGTGACCTTTAATGACCTCCAACTTATTGACTTAGCTTAGCCTCGTGCCTTCGATATGAGAAGATCTATTCATTTGATTACCTCAAATGACCTTGGTGGTCAAATTCGCTTTGCATATGAACTTTACCCTGAAAGGATGTATCTCTTCGCCCTATTTCGGTTTCATAGGTGCTAAATCATGGCCCAAAACTTGAAAAATTGCTTTTTAAATGACCAAAAAGGACCTCTCGTAACATAGGATGACCTCAGAAGACAACGTCACATAGATTACAACCTTTTTGAGAAGATATACATACATGCTAAATCTCAGTACCCAAAATGCAAAATTGTGGCTCATAATACTGAAAATTGGGATGGAATTACCAAGAAAAACCTCTGCAGTCAACTCCATAAGGCCTATGTTTTATGTTGACCTCCTCTCAATCTGCATGCAGAATATTAGGTCAACAGGCTTTGCAGTTTTTGTGGAGAAGAGGCATGAATGAATAAACAAACAAATAATCAAACAGATATTACTGTAGATGAAGTATTGAAAATCATAATTTTGTTTTGCTACTTTTTACTTCCATCTGAGTCCAGTTGCGATAAAAAGCTGTTGCAATTCAGATGGTCGTAAATAGCAGCAAAAGATGAATAATGATGATGAAAAATTGTTCATGAATAGAACTGGAAAAAGATAAGGGACCATCCCACACACACATACACGCCGAGTGAAAAGATTAAAAAAACACGCAGATCATAGATAAAGTTTTATGTGCGAGAATATGTCTACGCGAAGGAACTTTCCAGACAGTGTGACTGACTTGCCCGAAATAGACAGATAAGTCATCTTATCCAAAGCCATTTCCTTGTCTTAAATGGAAAGAGTATCAATAAAAAAAAAGGTACGTCCCTAGATTTTTGTTGATCAATAATCACAAAGAATGTCTTATTTCTTTTAAGCAAATGGACCCAAACTAAGGGATCAATTTAGTATAAAGTGACATAGCAAATTGAACCCCCAATACTAAAATCCTATTTAGAGGAAGAATTGGGGGGGGGAGATTTTTGTAGACGTACTGAGCAGTAAACATTTGAATTTTCTGCCTTCTAGTGCAATGGATGCGACCTTTATTCGTGATGCTTACATAAATTCCCAGCCGAACCAACTTAAAAACTGAGAGAAGCCTATCTTGATAATTTGCTGGTAGTTTTGGTTAGCGGTTCCTTTGGAGGTCACCGGACAGTATCGCTGGGACATAATTAAGTAAGATAAATATATCTATTGAGAAAGAGCCGTCTTGAATTCAACTTCGGTGGAGGTCACCCAAAGTCTTCCATTGGCTACCCGATCCAAAGTATCTTGACTAGATCCGATCACGGATTGGCTAGAGGCTGGCCTGAAGCCAATAAGTAATGTTTTGGTTTGTCCGGAAGTCAGAATCGGGAGAGCAGCGTAATAGTTATTCTCTTCCGTTCTGCCCGGGAAAACTGAATGATGTGAATTTGATTTATTTGCCCAGCCCTGTTGTTTACACTTTCACTACCTTATTTATTTCAATATCCTCTCTCAGACCGAACCCTGAAATCCATCTCATTCTTATTAAGCCGCGATATTTTGAGCTTTTTAATTCAGCTAGTAAAAAAAGAGAATTACGTATAATAAAACGAATAACAGGTATAATAAGATCCAGATTCGACTCCAAAAACCTTTAACATATATCAAACCACGCAGTCCAAGCGTGAAATCCACACATCAAAAAGAATATCATAGAACTAGAAAACATACAATCAAAGGCAACGAAAATGATCCAAGAACTTAAAAACCTTCCACACAAAGACAGACTTCAAAAACTAAAACTAACCAACCACACTAGAAAAAAGAAGAAGAAGGGCAACGCAAAACATTCAAAATGATAAAAGACATAGATAACATCCCAGTGAAAAAAGTTCTTGACAATGAATGAAAGAAACAGCAACGAAATTTATAAAGAAAACTGAATAAAAATAGAAAGAAATTCTTGTCTCAAAGAATGATAGATAACTGAAACCCACAAGTACAGCACGACACATCTAAACTGATAACAAAAACAGTGAATAACCAAAGTATAAATACGACAATTACTCGACATACAAGAAAAGCTGAACAACCTTTGAAGTAAATAACTTCAACAGTGGCGAGACACAAAGCACAAATATGTGCATCATTTATACTTTATTTTTCGATTTTCGCCTCAGTTTACCACGATCAAAGAAACAAAGGTCCTTTTTCATTCAAGACATTTCCTTTCTTTGCAACTTCGTCGAACTCAAGTGAATCACCAGGGAGTAGTCTATGAGGAGAGTTGACACGCAACGTGTTGATTTGGGTGCTGCTTACCAAAAAAGTCACTTTTATCACGCGGAAATCATTTACACGAACATGTTTAAATATATAGTGGGGGAAAATATGTATTCATGCGGTGCGAAAAATTAAATTTTCCATCCAATAACTTTCTCCACGCGTTCTGTAGTTGGTTTAAATAACCGTGCGACCAAGATCAAACGCAAACAATGATGCACCCAGAATATGAAGTGAATACGTTCATCATTTATGAAGTTGTGTAACAATATTTTAAAACGCACGGACAAAAAGTATTCTTACGGTTGGTATTAATTGGGTGAATAGATCCCCTGTTAAAACGGTAATACGAGACTAATGATTTGTAACCATAAGACATTAATGTTAGTCAGCAGTACGACTAAGAATATATTGCACCGTGTGAGACTGAAAGGTCGTTTACAAAGGAAGACACCTTAATTGTGCTCAATGCACTTGAAAGCTAGATCAAGTTTTACTAAAGAGTATCTAAACAATAATAAAGCATTTTTGATAAAATCGTGTGGTCTGATGGGATAAAGCTGGAACTTCCCGGTCATTCAAGAAAGCAATAAATGTGGCGGGTAAAGACTTGTAGTTGTGGAAGAACACAATCCTGACGGTTGAGTAGGGAAGAGGTTCCATTTTGATGTAGGGGTGCTTTAGTGCAAGAGATGTAGGCCAACTTGTCTGGATCAAAAGCACCATGAAAAAAGAAAACTATCGGATCCTTAAGGATTCTCTGAAAAGTTAGTCTCGAAATCACCGTAGGAGATGAATTTGACAATGATCCTAAGCATTGGTCAAAGCTTGTAGCCCAACGGATGGAAAGCAAAAAGATCAATGTTTTGCTATGGTTTTTCAATCACCTTAAAATCTTATTGAAAATTTCTGTTTTGAATTAAAAATGAATGTAAAGGAAACAGAATATCTCGGAATCGGAGAAGTTCAGCAAAGTAGAATTGAGTAGAATTTCTATCAAAACTTGTCAAATGTATTCGGGTAACTACCCTAAACCTTTGGCAAATGTAATTAAACAAAATGGATTCACAATAGATCACTTATTTTCAGTTGTGAAGCATTATTCAAATATTGACCGGATTTATTATCAACCGTAAAAGATACTTTTTTATCGTATTTTTTCAAATTATAATTATTTTATTCATTATTGCAAATCTACTTAATTATTACATGTATTTACTTGATATTTTATGCGAATGATTACCTATGCCGTATCTTACTTGAGGGGTAGAGCAGATGTGAAGAGAGTTATTGGATTAAACGTGCAATTTTCCATATGGCATAGATATTTTGCCCCTACCTCCTACCCAATGTAGATTTAAGGGTATAAGGGTCGATGAATTAATCCAGGAAACGTTGAAACCAGATGCGACAATGGAAACTTCATTAAACAAATTAGGGTCTAATCAGCAGCATCACCAAGCGTCGCCTATTTTCTACACACTATATTCTACGTTTGGACGTGGGATGGACCGTGTTCTTCCGTGACTCAAGCGCCAAGACATAGTCCGGACAGCTGGAGATAGAGAAGGTTGCAGTGGGTGACTAGATCACTCTACAAGTTATGCCGTACTGTCTGGGCTCCGTAACGCGTTACAGCCACAAGTGAGTCCCAATGCCTGGTTTTTAAATCAAATCTAAGTTATCCGTCACCAAAACTGATTACTAAACATGGTTAGAGAATCCAGTCCGCCTTGCTATTTACCCATAGCTGAGGATGGAGAGCAGGATTCATGCCTTCCCCAAGAGCATAAGTGCGAAATGAACGCAAACTGTCTCAGTCAGAGTTTGAACTCAGTCCACTGACTCCATTCTCTGTGCTACTGTTTGTCCATTTGCACCAGTCAAAGTATATAAAGCCGAGGGCCAGCGCTCTCGTACTTGACAAACTAATGCTTTACTCACTGAACTAATGACATTTTTTTGATAATACTGCTCTTTGGGTGCCACCAAGCTTTTCGGGTGATACCGAAACTTACCAAGTTGTTCCAATGAACTGGCTGTTTATTTTTGGCATTGTCTTTATGATTGTGATTTCGACAAACTCAGTATATTGTCTTATATATTTATCTGATTATACGACATAAGTTTTCTTTGAATTTTCAACTTATAATTCGTTATTTCAGTTTTTAATAGAAAAAATAATTCTTCCCACTAGCAGATGCTGCCTTGAGAGAGAATCATATTATTTTATTTATTTATTTTTTTTTTTGTATGTGTTCAAACACAGTGAAATGCTATTCAAACTCTCGAGCAATTTCGCATATGGAAAGGTAACTTGCTCAGAAAGAAGAGTGCTACGTTGATTTCACAAATTCTGTTTTGGAGAAATTACACCCAAGGATGCTCTGAATCAGTTGGTGATGATGATTATTTGAGGAATATTGTAAAAACTGCTACAAGGACAACTGTTCAAAAATTTATAGATTTCAAAAACCATTTTGGGGTCTCACCAATCATATTTTTCATCAACGGCCATTTTATGTGGGACAACCTAATATCATTATTTTGGATTGTGTAAGAATGGAAACAAAAATTGCCATGGATATAATTTCATCAAGATGTATTTAATTCGCTGTAGACTTTATCTAGATTTATCCCAGAATGGAATTTCAAAAGCAAGGAAGAATAAATTTTGAAATAGTTCCGGGGAAAAATTATTCCTGATTTGGTTCAATTTTGTCAAGAAAATGAACATTCGTCAACAGCCTAACTGGTCCAATTTAATTTCTAGAAGTTAGTACATTTTTGTTACTCACAGCCGGGCCAGTCATGGGGTTCAGAGATTTAAGGAGAGGGAAGGGGCCTTTCGAATAATAACCATCCATCCTTTTTCTGATCCCACCTGAGGTCCTGTAGGCCAGAACCCCAAAAGTTTCAGCTTTGAGAAAACGGAAGGAGACAAGTGAAGTAGTGCGGTCCCAAAAGTGTCAATAGTGCAGTCCTTCCTACAGAGCTGGCAGTATTGCTTTATTTCTTTATCTCCTACTCCAATGACTGTGATCCAAAATTACCAACCCTAGCCTTAATCCTTCCTCTAACCCTAATGTAGTACAAGAACAGAAATATCGTCAATGCTGTGAGTGTAAGATACGAAAATAAAACAAATATGAATGTTATAGCAAGGACTGCACTACTTTGCTTGTATCAACATGAGATTCTTTCAATATACTTTTGCATTAATTATTATATTCCATTCGACAACAAAATCAGCAAACAGAGACTTTACGAATTAGATCAAGTTGGCCTTTCTGTCTGTCTGTGCACAAAGGTTTGCAATAAATTTCAAATTAAAATGTGGCTATGGCATATCAGAAAAAAAAGTATCTTCTTGCAAAAATGAAATAAATAAAACTTCCGTGTGCATTGAACCTTGAGGATATTTGCAATATGAGAATAACATTATTGCGAATAACAGCTAATGAAAAAACAAGTTTCTGGGGAAGAATGCCATGAAATCAAATAATCTATGCCTTAGTGATTTTCATTATATAACCACAACTTCAGCCTAAATTGACAATGTTCTTTCAGTCGCTCAGGTGTGTTTTACTCAAGTCGAATAGATGTTCAAAGGTGCGCCCAAGAAAAGGCAAATGATTGATATTGTTTAGATTCAACCAGTCAAAAGACATTTCTGTCGCCATTACCGGCAGAGCGGCATCATTGTTATTTCTGGTCATTGTTCTTCAAATGAAATCTGGCTAAAACCGAGTGTTCACTGAGCACTTCATTGCAATACCTGTATAGACAAAACAAGACTTGAGTGTCCAATATCCGTACTAAATTGCCCTGTATAGCTGGAAAAAATCGACCAGTAAAAGTGTTAACAATCTCTGTTTCTCGTTGTAACAACATTATATAAGTAAAACCTCATTTGGCGCTCGGGTTACGTGCCTAAAATTTACAGCGGTAGACAGAAAAAGAGGGTCATCATAATATTACATAGCATAGAGATTGAGCAAGCAATCATTTTAAAAGATCAAGATGAAATGGGTGAGTGCTTTCTATCTTATATTGTATCTAATTTCAAGAGTTGGTGAAATATCACCAGGAGTTGATATATTATTGTATATCTGTACGTCAATGTGTATGTGTTTATGTTCATGTACGTTCCCCGAAGTGAATAGTACACTTTTACTTCAGAGACTCTCAGCGATGCTCTCTTTTATCACCATTTATTTCGGAAATTTCATCATCATCAGTCTCTTAACGTCCGTTGGCGGACATATCCCTTCCACTGGATTCGCCACACCTTTCCATTTTGGGCGTCGCAGAGCCAATACTTTCTGAGTTTGTCAAGTCCGTCTCCGTATACTGCCAGCCTCGGTTGCGCTTTTAATCCATGGGAATACATAAAACAATTATGTAATTCTTATCAAACAAGAGAACAATACCGACACCAACACCAGCATCGAAAAACTTAACAACAAAATAACAGTCTTGGAAAATAAACATTACTAAATTTATTACAGAAAGTATTTGAAAAAGTGCGTTTAAGCGAATCAACGTTAAGTAGGATAAAGCAGTATTTTGCAATTGAAAAAAGAGCAATAAATCTGAAAACCATTCTTGCAGGCCAACCGTACATGACCAAGTAAGCATGGTTACCAACTGCAAGGTCATGACTGTACCTGGGTACCTAGCCGCTACACCCTGCTTCGGCAATGCTGTCATCGTAAGTGATTACTCCCACAGGAGGTTGGAACAATGCTTGCTATTAGCCGTAAAATAAGTTCTAATGCCCATTTCGGTGATCCCTACAAATTTCGGTTGGCTATAGAATGACATTGTTATATATTTTTCATTTTTGTCAAACTCCTGCTCAGGCCTATTTCCCTCGTCCAACAACTATGACAATTTCAGACTTTCGGTTGAGATTAAAAAGTAAAAATGAGGGATATAGGGGAAAGGGAGATAGATTCCGTTTCTACGTCATCAATCAAAGAAAGAAAGAAAGAAAGAAAGAAAGAAAGAAAGAAAGAAAGAAGGGGGAAAATTGAGTGAGAAAGAAAGAAAGGGAGAGGGAAAAAGGAAAGAGAAATGAGAGTGGGAAAAAGAGATAGAAAGAAAGTGAAAAAAGAGAGAAAGAGAATTCTAAATTATCTAAATTGCCTCAAATTATGTATAGAATTATCTAGATTTTTATGTCATTTATTCTTTTAAAATATCTAGATACTATTTTATTAAGTCCTCTTCCATGGCCAAATTCAAAGATCTCTTTCAGTTACGGGTAGAATGTTATAACAAAAGTCAAAATATTCTTCAAACTTCCGCAAAAATGGAGTTTGACCCTGAAGCACCCAGTTTGTCATCATTGTATTCACTTCCACGGCATTGTTCTATCATTCCTTCTTTTTTTCTTTTTTTTTTCTATGTGAATAATTTGATCCCAGATTTACAATGACACAGGTTTAAAATTTGCTCCATTTTTTCCTTTCTTTTTTTGTATTCTGGCAGAATTTTATTGATTAGATTGTTATCTATCTGTTCCACGAATAAAACAACACATACGTTTTATGTTCAAGAGTAAAAAACTTATGTTAACATATTTATATAATGGATTGATTTAAAGCTGATTTCGTTTTGTTGGCGCAAAATCAGTGCAGCCTATTAGTAACCGTCAACCAAAACTGTCACCAAAACTGTCAAAATAGGTTTCGTCGGTTATCAAGTCAGTCCGGCTGGCTATGTGTGTATCTATGTATCACGCGTACAGACCGGACCAAATGGAGCTTGGGACTGAAAATTTCAAAATGTACTGATTAAGTCCACCAAAAACTGTTTTTTTTTTTTTTTTGCTTTTCCTTAAATCCTCTCTGTATAGGATTTTAATATATGCGGAGGGGAGAGGGGTCAGTTTGTGATGTAGTTTTTCAAAATAGTGATTACCTCCAGTGTTCAAAAAAAGGTGAGAGGAGTAATTCATTTATTGATCACCCCTGCTTCCATTGTTTTAATCGATCATCCCCAACACGGCATGCTGGTCATGTGACGCTTTCTACTGAGTGACTAATCTATGTATGTGTCGCACGTGCAGGCCACATCAACGAAGCAAGAGCGCTTAAAAGTTAAACAACAATTCCTTAATATCTACGTTTTCTATGCATCAAACCAACAATTAGATATTATATTTGTTTGTGAAAAAGATACATCAACTTGTTTTTTTTAATATAAAGGATTTATCTTAGTCTGATTTCGCCTCTTCCTGGAATGTATGTCCGACATGAGATCGTGACTATCTTCATTTGTTTCTCTGAAACACAAATCATATTCTGTCTTATCCAGTTATTTCTAGTGCAATCCTTGAATTAGTCACTTTAAACTCGTAAACAACTAATGTTTAAATTGTGCTCTCTCTCTCTCTCCCTCTCTCTCTCTCTCTCTTTATATATATATATACATATATTTCTCTCTCTCTCTCTCTCTCTCTCTCTCTCTCTCTCTCTCTCTCTCTCTCTCTGATCACTTATGACATTTGAAAGAAAACAGATTTGATTGGTCTCTCAATAGAAACCATCACGCAACCAGTGTCTTTTTGCAGCATGCCTTGTTGGGGCTAAAGAAATTGCGAAAGCGGTTGATATCTCAATAAGTTACATCTCTTGCTTTTTGGGGGTGAATCTGAATCGAAGTCTGAATAAGAAAAAAAAAACAAGAACCACCAAACAAGCAGATACAAACCAAGGGATCAATTTAGCATAAACTCATATGGCAAACCAAAGCCATTACTAAAAAAAAAACTATTATGGGGGAACAATTTCGATAAAAGCAAAAAAAAAATTTTTTTTCCAGACATATTAAGATGTAAATGCTTATATTTTCAGCCCTTTAGCTCCGTTGGTAGTTTCTGTATCGCATGATTCATACATATTTTCATACATACATGGGCTGCTGAGAACTGAAAGAAACCTATGTTGTCAGTTTTTGTTTGACGGTTTCTTGATAGGAAAAAAACAGGAAATGTTTTCCAACTATATTTCGTTATTTTGTTATAAACATCATGACATTTCTCGTCCTATAGAAACAAAACTCCATTATGTTTTGTCACAACAACACAGCCATCTGTTCTATTACGTTGCTTTCAGTTATATTTCCTAATTATATAAATATTATCGTCATCTGTCTTCTCTACGCACGTCTACTTGGCGCCGACATTTGAACGCTGACTTTTCCGCGCAAAATAGCTTGGCACATGGAAAATTCAGCGCCCGACAACTAAGCGCATCTCAATGCAAGAAGGGACCAGATGGGATATAAACGTGGGAGGCGTAGCAGTAAGGATGCGGGTAATTGAATCGGTGACCCGAGTTCAAATTCCGGTCGGGGTTGTTTATGCTTACTGTACATTAATGACCTTGGGATAGGCATGAACCCATCCCTCCTCCCTGACGGATTTGTTACGGATAAAATGGAAGGACGCATTGGGCTCTCTATCCTTGGGAAGGTAACCAGTTTAGGAGGAAGATCAATCTGGTTACAAAAACAAAATTGGAGCCCCCTTGTGGCCGTTTAATTCCCTATTTTACGGCATCTCATGCAGCCAAGCTGTTGCCAAACGTATTGCTTTCTGCTTCTCTTTGAACTACACCAGCGAGGCCTGGAGGTGCAATCTGACGTCTGGGGATCTCGGGATTCCCATACGCTTCGCCCAGGGAAGGGAACTTCCATTGTCTGAAGAGAGAGAGCGGGGACCATATATAAAAAGAATATTATATAGAAATAGTTACATTTTCCTGGGGTGGTGTGTTGCATTAAGTTATTCCTTAGATTTGAAGTATTACGAAAGATAACTCGAAATAAATAGATCTAAGAAGATATAGACACAATGTATGATGTGGCCCTGTTAGGTAGGTCATAGGTTTAATCCATGCCCTAGTCATACCATAGACATTAAGGTGGTAACCAATGCTTCTGTGCTGACCTCTCGGGGTGAAGGGTAGTGTTGAGGAAACTTGGAAAGGGATAGGCTTTGTTAGGCTATCTCGCAAAAGACACACCTCTGATAAATGCCTTAAGGACACAGTACAGGGGGAGAAACCAAGGACAAAGGGAGTTGATTTTGTGAAATTTGTTATTGTCCATCTTTATAAGTGTTCGTCTAAGAATAGTGATTAGCAGACTAATCTCACGAACCATTACAATAGCACTTTGGTGAGTTGGATTCTCACTGGGTGCCTCACACTTTTGGTCTTGTGCCAAACGTATTTGGCAACTTTCCCATGTCGGACGCCCTCAAGCTTTCGTCTATTTTTTTTCCTTTAAATTATCAAATAAAGTATCCTTATATACATAGTTGAAACGAAATGAAACCACTCTCTAGCAGGTAGTAACACCTCAATAAGCTATTCCATTAATATACTAGGACAATTTGCATTCATGTTCGATCTCCCACAGTACCCAACTACCTATTAGTCTGACAAATAGGCTACAGCCAAATGTTTTCCCCTTTCCCCCTTCATTGCTCAATACAATGATCTTTCACACTGACAAAGACTGGATCCATCTTTTGGGGTTTGGTAATTCCCCTAACATTAATACAAA
Organism: Thysanoteuthis rhombus; assembly: GCA_963457665.1. Taxonomy (NCBI): domain Eukaryota; kingdom Metazoa; phylum Mollusca; class Cephalopoda; order Oegopsida; family Thysanoteuthidae; genus Thysanoteuthis; species Thysanoteuthis major. The sequence goes on along the minus strand of OY735203.1, from coordinate 69,217,441 downwards.
TTGATTTATTCTATTGTACATCATTTATCTATTCTATTTTTATACTCACGTTAACATATTCTTTGATTTTAGTTATTATTTCATTTGGGTCAAGCTGATAAGTTTTACAGGGATCAGGATGTCTAGTTATGGCTTCATTAAATTGTCTAAAATGTTGCCGCCTTAATTGATCATTCTTACAATTAAAGAAACTATTTTTGATAAAAGATCAATAATTTTAAGAGTAACTCTAGATATTCTAAACTGTTCTGATAATATAATTCCGTAAAATATATAAGATGGAATGCTATTTGTTATAAAAGGCAATCGTACAATACAAACTATTATTATCATTATTATTATTATTATTATTATTATTATTATTATTATTATTATTATTATTATTATTATTATTATTATTATTATTAAGAAAGAGATATGTTATTATTAAGAATTGAATATATAATCTGACAGAAATGATTACAAATGCATTATATTACTTTGAAACTCAATTTGAAATGATCTCCCGTTAATACACAATGAAAATATTAGTCGGTTTGCACAGCATAAGTAAGATAAACAATCTTTGTAGCACCCCATTTTCTCGAATTGTTTATTCTACTCACGCTGTCCAGACCAAATGATATTTTACCGTGTAATAACAGGAGGTCATTCCGAATAGAATGTCAAAGTAACATAACATATTTGTACATACTCTCTCTCTCTCTCTCTCTCTCTCTCTCTCTCTCTCTCTCTCTCTCTCTCTCTCTCTCTCTCTCTCACACACACACACACACACACACACACATATATATATATATATATATATATATATATATATATATATATATATAGCAGAATATTATCCGTCATATGACGATATTTCAATACTGGGAATATTCATATACATTTTGATTAATATCAAGTTTTCTCTTTTTCAATTATTCATATTTGGCTGTTCCATGAAAGCTCATATCGGGTATCCGAAACTCATGGGTAAGGAAAATTGACTCAACATTCATTTTACAATTGAAATGATTTTACAGGAAACAGACACACGCTATGAGCAAATGTATTTTCATTATATTTTTCTGGTAAGATGTATTGGTATTTCCTTTGAAATCCATTATAAGTGCTAGAAATTAAATTTACGAAAATCACTTTTGACTCCGCCGTTTTGATTTGAACAGAACTGTAAGTATTTGAAAAAGAAAATGGTAGGGTTACTTTTAAATAAGCCGAAATAATTTTTCTGAACATACCATTTCATTCAGACATAATTTAGGGTTTCCTGTACAAAATATGGAAAGTGTATCTGGTCTACAGACTTGTTACTTAAAGCAGAATATATGGATGTATTAACCAATGGGGAACCAGTTTATGAGCAAAAACCAATAGAAAACCGACACCATTTCAATGTCGAGGAACGTCTTACGCCAAGATGTAATAAACGTGAAGGGATCAGTTTATTACTTCATAACTATAGAAAATCGATCCCCTACTTTATTAATCCCAAACTTTATGTATAGAAACTTTGAAAAAGAGTGTAAAATCTGCTCTCGAATCTTCTTCTTTCAAACTATTGTACTTGGGCATATGTTGGGGAAATGTATTAGAAATTCAAAAGTTGTAGCTTGTCTACACACTTGAATACAGTGTTGCCCATAAATGAGTGAACCCCAGCCGCTTTTTCTCTCCGAAACATAACATAGCAAGATGATATCATAGCTAGGGGAGCATTAAATGATCAAAATATGAATTTGTTGCCGCTCAAAAATGAGTACACAGTACGAAAAAGTGTATTTCATTCTTTATTCGTTCACGGGAATGTACACATTTTTGGACAACAACATATCCATATTTTCGGCAACAGTTGGTCGCAAATACCAGATAATATCCGTTTCAATTGTGTTATGCTCCACAGGAAACAAGTAAATCCTGTTATGTTTGGTTTAGAAGAAAATTGGATTCTTCGTTTTTAGTAGTAAGGATGTACTCATTCATGGTCGATACCGTGAAAATGTAAATTCTATGTGACCAATTCAGGGTTACAAATCCACAAAAATTGGTGTTCATGGGTACAGATATGCATAGCTGACCGAGGAATTTTATCTTCTTTCTCTATAAGCACAGTACTTATCATCAGGGCAAGTTTTCGGGTTTTGTCAACTCCAGTCCAAATCGGGAGTTGATTTGTTTTGTTTTTCTATTGTAACAACAACAACAATCCCCAAAGGAGAAAACTTCATTGTTTTTTTTTTTTGTTTTTTTTTGTGTGGTAACATTAGATCAAATCAATTTTCTACTACTGTGATTTGTTATTACGACCAACTGATTGATAGGCAGCTGACCAGTTTTACATTCATACGAGAATTTATGTTAGAAATATGTAAGGGCTTATTTCATTCTAATAAATTAATACATCTATAGAATAAACGTTTCCCTACCATGATTTGATTGAGCTAACCTGACAAGTTCTATGTACTTACAAATTTACCTATTATATATACAATTCAAAAGCTGCAAAAACATCTTCAGTCGTAATAGAATTAAGTGTGGAGTTTGGCCCTGGAGCAGAAAGGATTGTTAAACCTAAATTTCTCCGGCTTGCCACTTACTCTGAAGTCTTAGGAGTTCTACTGAACTATTGTAAGTGCAAGTTCACTTTCATAGCGTAGATGTAAATCTTGACATCAGCAAAATATCAATTAGAGAAAAGCAAGTATTAACCTTCTGCTGGCTAAAGCTTCAGTCGTCTCTTCTTGGACTCAACATATCACATTCCTACTTACTCGGCTCAGGTTTGGGATATTGAAATAGACTTGGATGTAACAAGTACACGAGGCGGCGTCACTCACTTCGCTCAGTGCTATTTTACCCATGGCTGGAGAGATAAATGGATTCATGGATAAATGCTGGTTGCACGTAGGACGAAAGTCGGAGAAGCATTTCACAGAGTTTTCTGCAATTGTACCAACATTTTTGAACGAATCGAACATTTATTCTTTTAGAATTATATTTTTGTGCGCGGCTAAATGTCATTTCTACGTAATAATTTCAAGACACCATTTTTTTTTAATACTGGTTAGGAATAAAAAGAGACATGATAGTGACGCGTGCAAAAAAGAATAATTAAAAAAACAAAAACAAATGAACGGTTGATACGCTGTTTCAATGTAAGCAATCCAAACAGAATGAAAATAAAGGCACTACTTGTTCGTATAGGGATGGAAGAGGCCTCTGGCCAGTAGTAGACTTAGAACGGTTGATGATGTTATGGCTCGGTTCTATAGACTGAGCCTATATTTCATATTATGTGCCTTGCAGAAAGTGATACGAAATATTTCTATAGAAACAAGCCATAGTGAGGCTCCTTATGACAGGAAATTGCAACCGCTACGAGAAATGACGTGACTCTCGGACCAGTGGAGAATCTCTGGAGCTCTGCACAGAATATATATATATACATATATATATATATATATGTATGTGTGTGTGTGTGTGTGTGTGTGTGTGTGTATGTATATATGTATATGTATATTCTAGCTGAGATACCCTTTCCTTTCTCAAAACTGACAGATTTCCAGAAGATTTGATGGTCTAACAAATTTAAAAAATGCGAAATTGAAAGGAAAAAAGTAAAATTTCATCCATCTGGTTCCAAAATCGCCCCGCTGGTTGTATTTACCGCGTTTCTAAACATTGGGGTATCTTTGCTCCCACCGGAAAAATCAATTTTCCACGTGAGCGAGATAATTTTCGTGAAATTCGACCTCAAAATGTGTGTTTTGGGTATATTGTATCCTGTTAATTTCGGATATACCTTTTTTTCCGCTATAATACCTCACCGGTTGGACAAGCACACATTCCAAGGTATACCTGCGCAGTCATGTGCAACATCAGGTAAACTGGCATAAACACCAGGAAAAGGAGTAATTCACATTCATGGTCTCCCATAACAGGATCACGACTGCAATTTAGCTTTATAGTTACCTCTTATAGAATCTTTTAATATTTCTGAAACCTGACACATTTCCAGAGGGTTTGATGGTCTGATAAATTGAAAGCACATGAAATTGAAGGAAAAATTCATTAATTGGAGCAGAACTGAGAGAAAAAACAATTGCATTCGCAGTTTTACAATGACGTACTGGTAGTGAGGATCCAGTTTAGAATTATAACTACATTGTAAATAGAAACCCTCTTCTGAAACTCGAAAAAAAGTGTATGGTTTAAAGGACGATCAGTGCAAAAGTAAATGAAAATAAATTTTCTATGTCGGAGTTTTAACTCGATCCACTACCTCTATTGTTCGAGACTCTAACTTATTGAACTGCCATGACCTTGGAACGACGAACCATAAAAAGCATTTCAAGATACTATTGAGTCCCCCCTACCTGTGTGTAGGTTAAGAAAAATTCCCCTCAGATGCTGCTGATTCAAAATATACTTAGAGTTTGATTTCATGTATCTAAATCTTTCAGAAAATCCCAGATGAAAAAAAAAAGGAGAGAAATTTTTTTTTGACGGACTTATTTTCTGGGAGCGCAAATCAGATGCCATGGAAATCGACTTGCTTTGTAACATTTAACCTTGAAACGTCAGTACTTTGTGTATATATATATATATATATATATATATATGCGTGTGTGTGTGTGTTGATGAGGGTGGTGATTGGAAGGTAAAGAGAAAAACTCAAGTTTTTCTCATTATTCCGTGGGTGTGTTCCGATACATTTCGGCGGGTGCCAGCCATCTTACTCCGAGAAAAAAATTGCTGCAGGTCACAGGAACTCAAACATGTAAAACAGAAAAATATTACTCTGCAAATATATATATATAAATATATATATATATATATATATATATATATATATATATATATATATATAAAGAGAGAGAGAGAGAGTGGGAGAGTTACATTACATGATGACAAGTTGCAAACTGTTTTACGAGGTGAAATGATCATGAAATTGCTCCCCATTGCTGAAAGTGATCATTCGAGTGCTGGTAAAGGCCAGGAGTTCACAACAAATTTACCCCCTTGATTAAGGAGATTTTAAGCTACAACAATACTCTTGTTTGTCCTATCAGCAGTGCGATTCCCGGTGTAGGAACGTATTTTTTCATCTTTGATTCAATAGAAAATAAATAATACAATGAATCGAAGGAAAAATTAAACTTACTATGAGCAGTTTTATGTATTTTTCATATTTTTCATATATTTCCGCCGGTCTTTTCTTCACTTCCCTACCTGTCTGTTCTGATGAGTATATAGAAAAATGTTAGTTCATATATACTAGTCAATTTAGCTCAGTCAGTAAGACAGCCTGCTGGCAAGAAGTTAATCATGAAATTAGTCCAAAATATCGATTTATACATGAGTAAATACGATATACACAACTTTAAGTATCAAGTTGGTTTAGAGTCGAGCTAGAAATATAGTAGAATGAGGAATCGCTACACAAACACCACGAACTGATAGGAACAACCACTTACTGATAATGTAAACACTCACACCATACCATTTGGCTTGTGATTTATACCCACCAGCAGATATACACTTAGTACAAATCAAATAGAATGAGAGAGGAACACTTCCACCAAGAATTGGCAGCCGGCTATCCCCCCAAATGTTCCAAACAGGAATCTAAAATATACCGAATCATTTGCCTCAAGAAGCCAAAACAGGGCAGAAACATAAACGTTTTTGTGGAGTGAATCCTCATTCTATTATATCTATACATACGTGTGTGTGCGTGTGTGTGTGTGTGTGTTTCGGCTACGTAAGCTAATCTTATATTATATATCAATTCGCCCAACTAAAAATATATGTTCAAAAAGAAATTGCCGAATCGTACTAAATTTCCCTGACGTAATACCAAAGGTACCAGATGAGTTGAAAAGAACCAACTTGGTATAAACGTACCAAAAGTGACAGTCCTGTCGTGCAGCCGTTTTAAGCGTCAGTTGTGGAGATGACACCAACAAAAGCGAGGCAAGATGGCGGCGAACGGCTGACGTCAGCAAACCCGATCGTTTTGATGTAACTTCAGAAAAGGTAGACGCCATTTTCAATGGAATCATTTGCAAAAAGGAAAAATCAATACTTGCCTGAATACCTTGCTTGATTAAGTCCTCGTCTTGAAGAGAAGAAAAGACTCACTAAGATGAAAGTAATTGGAAAATATTTTCTGACGAAAAAGAGAAATGTGGCTGCATTCGTTATAGATTTGTAATAAGATTCAGGTCGGTCAGAAAAAACATGCAGCAAGGCTCAAGATGAGATAAGATATATAGCGAGTAAAATGCATGCTCATTTGTGCTTGTTCTTCGCTTTTTCGTTTGTGAGTTGTTTTTTACTTTTCAAAATATTTTCAGTTTGTTGTTTTTTGTTTTTTGTTTAATTATCATATTCATCTTTAAAGCTGTTCACTGTTTCAACTTCTATTATTTCTAGACCTTGATCCATTAATTTTTTTGCTATTGTTTAAAACTTTGTGAGAAGACCTTTCTTGATTTTTTCTGCAATGTTTCTATGCATTATTTCTCTCTTTTATTCCTTATAAAGATTTTTTTAGTTAAGACGCTTTCAGCGCTTTTTATTATTTTGAACATTTACATTATGTTTCCTCTTGTCCCCTTTTTTCTCATGATGTTAGTTTTGATTTTCTAAGTTTTTCTCCATAGGGGATTTTTTTCTCCTGGAATAAGTTTTGTTGCTCTTCTCTTGATATTTTCCAATTCATTTGTACTGATTTTACTGTAAGGGGGCCATAATTTCATTTCATATTCTAATTAGGCTCTTATGTGTGTTCTGTATTGTGTATCAAGAAAATCGAATCAGCTTCTCATTATTCCAGTTATTTGTGCAGCTTTTTTGATAATTTTAGATAAATGTTATGGATTTGGAGTTTTGATGTTATGATTATGCCTAGATCTTTTTCTTGTTCTGTAGTTTTTTTTTATTATTCACGTAAAAGTTTTGATTGCTTTTTCCTATATTTATCACTTTACATTAGTCCGTATTGGAGTGTAGTTGCCAGACCAATTTTCTATTTTTTTATGTTTCCTTTTGTTGTGATCTTTTGGCGTATCAATCATCTGTAAATGTACTTCATTTGGATTGTAATGTTTTTGTAAATCGTTAATGTATAATAAAAAATATTTGGCTTAACACTGGATCTTGCAGAACATCTGTCACAGGGTAGTTAAATGTCTTCTGAGGCACACGACCAGATTGGGGACCAGATTAAGTAACTGCAGTATCAAAATAATCAAATAATTTGAAATCTATCATCAGGCAAAATTTTATGTTGTTGGGACCAGATTTGGTAGCTGCAGTACCAAAATAATGAAATAACTAAAATCCATCATCAGACCAAATTTGTTTGGTCTTGAGAACAAATTTGTTTGGTCTTCAGATCAAATTTGTTTGGTCTTCAGATCAAATTTGTTTGGTCTTGGGATCAAATTTGTATGGCCTTGGGACCAAATTAAGTAGCCTCAGTACCAAAATAATCTCATAGCTCGAGATTTATCAGACACTGCTGGCAGGGAAAATGGAATAAAATACATTTCTCAATCTATTGATCATACATATTTATCAGATCATTAGTGTCTAATGGGTTATGGTCTTTCATAAATTTTCTCTTAGTACCAAATCTTTATTTTCTATACCAAATACCTTTGCTCTGTACCAAATTTGCTGAAGTTTGGTCTTGAAAAAAAATACCAAATGGCAATCCTGGTTTGATACCGAGTTAGATGAAAGGGCATAGAATTGAGTTTCCCGAATCAATCTACCAAATCAGTAAATCCTTCCTGCCTTGAAAATCAGTATTCTACATCGAATATCGACCACTGGTGCTGGTGAGAATCACTAGACTGCTTCTGCTACTTAGCGTGCCATTAGTCAGGGAAGCAGATAGTCATTAAGTTTAAACGTCAACATTTCCAGATAACGTGACCCTGAATGGAATATTTTTCTGGGTAGGAAACATCTTATCAAGGGATCCTATCAATCAAGTTTCATGTAAATCTGACTTGAAACACATGATAAACAATACAGAGACAGGCCGACCGACCGAACGTCTGACAGAGCTTCTTATAGAGAGGCGAGAATGCTTCTAAAAAACATCTAATAGAATTCAAATGCAGCTTGTCCCACTTTTGGAAAGTCCGCTTTACGCCACTTATCCATTTCTTAAGAAAATGGTGAAAAGCGAAATCAATTTTCAGCTTTTGTTTTACAACACCCTCCTTTTCTTTCTTCAACACTTCAATCTCGTGTACGTCCCACAACCTCCGATGACTATGCTTGACATAGCATCTTCACCATTTCGGAACGCTCAAAATTATTTCCCATATAAAATCATGGTTATTGCTTCTTTGCATTACGCTATTTCGATTTATGAAAGGCGTTTCAGGGAAAACTTTTATATCGGTGAATAGTTTAACAAGTAATATCCTGTAAATTCTATAAAATATTCTTTGAGCCAGACAGGAACCATAATTATATTAGCCAGTCTACTGAATATTTTTCATTTAGCTAAAGACTACACGAAAAAATAGGTCTCTCTGGGGGAATTATTGTCACCGAGTTAATGAAATTGGCACGGCCTAGGGCAGAAGGTCATTCATTCATTTCTCGTCGCTTGCAGCCAGTCCCATCAGAGGGCTCCAGGGGTGAGAGGGGCCTACGGCTTGAGTTACTGAGCGTAGCGTAGTGTAGTATAGAGATAGATCTCCTCCTTAGGAAGATTAATGGGACCGCTGCTGGAGGCTCTTTACATAATCTCCAGCTGTTTACGGTACCTGACATTCCCATACGATAACCCATCTAGGTACTCACCAGGCTCGACGTTACTCAACTTCGGTGATCGCACGAGGACCGATGTGTTCGATGTGGGGCAGAAGTAAAATATGGGCTGTTAGCTACTTAATTCTGTCACAAGGCCATAAGTGTTGGGTAGCCGATAAAGATCCAATTCAACCCAGTGAACATGGTCACTGAAATTAGATTGATAACCATTGCTTCAAGACTGAGCATTCTTTGAGATGATCTCTAAACTTAGTGTAGCCCGGTTCAAAGCCAAAAGTATAGTAAGCTTGTTGCACTTTTTATCAAGTTTCATACGTTTTTATAACTTGAATTAATGTAGTACATTTTAATTTTGAATTAATGTGGTATATTTTAATGTTGAATATTTCCAATTGTTTTGTAAATGTCCATAGAGACGTTTTTATTCAATAATAATAATAATAATAATAATAATAATAATAATAATAATAATAATAATAGTGGATGTTGAAGGAACATTATCACTGATATACATGCTGCATCTAAAAGCAAGGGAGAGAACTGAGATGGCGAGCTTCGTTACCTGCCGCGTAAAATGTTCATGTATTCCGAGACTTGAATGTCTTCTGTACGAGTATTGTGTCCGTCCCGATTTCACCACTAATTTTAATGCTTCTGGGCTATTGGCGGGGTTAGATTTACCGTTGATGGGACCCAGTGTATAACATCGTTTGTGTTCTTTTCTATTTTTGCATTTTACAATTATTTTCAAACAAATCAGAAAGGCAATGAAATATTATTCGAATATGATGCTTGATTTAATGGAAAGTCTTTTATACATCAATTGTCTACTTTTGTGTGAGATAATGAATCATCAGACAAGTTTGATTAAGATATCTTACTTCTTTGCCAGTAAAAATTTTGAAATATTTTCAAGATATAAATTTTTGATGAGGGGGGTGTGGCTAAATGCTTGCCGAAGAATCCTTTGCAGTTAATTACGGTCCTGGATACTGAGTAATCTATTGCACTCTACATTTGTTGAGGGTGTTTTTAATTCTTATTTCATGTAAATTATCAACTGTATAATCAGATCAAATATGTGATATCCGCAAAGGCCCTGTGGGCCAGAGCCCAAATAAGACACAGCATGGAGAAAACTCAAGGGTACAAGTTAAGTAGTGCGGTCTCCAAAAATGCCGATGGTGAAGTCCTTCCTACACAGTTTGCTGTACTGCTTTATTTCTTCATCTCCTACTCCAATGACTGTGATCCTGAGTTACCTACCGTACCCTTAATCCTTCCTCTAACCCTGATGTAGTACGACAGCAGAAATATCGTTAATGCTATCGGTATAAGATGTGAAAATAAAACAAATACAACTGTAGAAGAAAGGGCCACACTACTAAACTTGTATCAACAAAGAATTCTTTCGATATTCTTTTGCATTGATTATCATATTCCATTCGACAACAAAATCAGCCAACATAGACTTTACGAATGAGATCAAGTTGGCTTTTCCGTCTGTCAGCGTGTCTGTGCAGACAATATCTCCAAGGTTCGCAATGAATTCCAATGAAATTTCGTGGAAAGATCGGCCATGCGCTTGGAAAGAATTGATTAAATCTTAGGACAGATCTTATGATCATCTCTCCTGCAATGCAGCTAAATGTCCATACAATATTTTCAATGATTTTAAATGAATTTCAATGGGGTAAAGGAAATAATTGGCTGAATTTTGGAGCGGATCCAAGGAAACGTTCACAGTAACTCTCCTCCATCGTAGCTACACACAAACAGATATATCATCAGTTTTTTAACGTCTGTCGTTGGACATGAATCTTCCCCAAGATTTGCCATACGTCAATATCATGGGGTTCGCAGAGCCAATACACTCTGAATTTGTCTAGTTCGTCTCTACATCTTGTATTATGCCAGTTTTGGTTGCACATGTGATCTCTGGGGATTCATGTTGTGAGTCGTGATGTCCATCGATTGTCTGTCATACTTGCAACCTGACCAGCCCGGAGCCATTTGAGTTTTCTAATGGATTCTATGATGTCTCGGACTCCTGTTTTCTCCCTGATTTACTGTGCTGTCTTGTGATCTCTCTATGTGAGGTTGAACATGACTCTTCCATGTGTTCGTGGGATGCTTCTCAGTTTGCAGGTCAGTCTCTTCGTTAGGTTCAATGATACAGCTATATCCGAGACTATCAGGGGGATACATTGGCTGTATACCCTTCTTTTGAGGACTAATGAGTTTTTCTTGTTTTTGAAGGTCGAGCTTGCTCTGCGGAAGGCTTGCCAACCTAGAGTAATTTTCGCTCGATTTCTTCTTCTTTTGAGGATTTCATGGATATTCGTCGTCCTATTTAGATGTAGTGGTCTACTTTCTCCAGTACTACGTCTTCGATTTTGATCGTTGTGTTTTATTTCCGACGTGACTGTTGCACATTACCTTCGTTTTGCTGAAGTTTATGCGTAGGCCGACTTTGTTGCTCTCTTCATTTAGTTCATCTAGAATTAGTCGGGGTCGTGTAGGTTTTCTGCGAAAAGGGCAATGTTGTCTACGAATCAGAGGTTGCTCAGATAATGGCCGTCTATTCTGATACTTTCATTTTCCAAGTCTAAGTTTCTGAAGATCATCTTGAGGCAGGCTTTAAAGAGTTTAGGTGAGCTAGTATCCCCTTGTCTCAAACCTTTTTGGAGCTGAAAGGGTTCACAGTCTTCAAGTAGCCTAATAAAAGAGCTACAGTGACTGTATATATGTTGCAGTACTTTAACGTATACAAAGTCTACATCTTGTAGAGTGATGGCCTTTGTGACCATGGGAATTTTCAGAGTCGAATGCCTTCTTGAAGTCGATAAATACTACAGTGAGTGGCATTTTGTATTCAGTTGTTTTTTCTTTCAGCTGATTTATCGAATGGAGATAGCCAATGATCAAGTAGCTTATTCTAAAGCCAGCTTTTACCCGCAGTTAGTTTTCATCTAGTGTTATTGAGAATCTGTTGGTGATGATTTTTTCGAAAAGTTTATGGATGCATTTAAGTAGGTTTATTGGTCCGTAGATTTTGAGCTATATATATATATATATATATATATCCCTTAGGTGTATGTTCTTGACAGAGGTATGCAGGAGAGTGGTTTCTGGTTTTGCGAATAGTGTCAAACATACGAGGCTACTTTTTGATATGTCCTTTCCGGCAAAAAGTAGATTTCTTGTAACGATAAAACCTAAAAAGAAATTTTTTGTGGGTATTGAACCTTGAAGGTGCGATATGATGATTACATTATTGCACATTGTAATCACTGCAGAATCAAGTTTTAAAAAAAGGGGGGGACTGCAAAATATTCTATGCCAGATTGATTTTTCGAGATATTATGACAACTTGAGCATGAAATGATAATTAATTTTCTCGTTTCTCAGGTGTTGTCAAAAATTGGATGATGCCATTTGGATCACATGACCCGTTGCCACACAGTATCAAAGATGACATCTTGTAAAATCTACGAGTTACTTATATCTTCCCAGGTATAATTAGGAGACAAATAAACCCAATAAAAGCCAGTTTTCTGCTGGACTTTTCATAGGTACGTTTGGATAGACACTTTACCCTTTCTCCCCGAGGTCAGGGCAATACCACCCCAATACCAGGGATCGAAAGGAAAGCCACGATTGAGAAACGTATCTGTTCAGTGGTGGCAATATATTTACGACGGCGATAGCAGAAGTTCAGCTTTTGACGACCAACATCGAAACTGCTTGGCAAAACACTGAGAAATTTAACGGACAGATTGAACAACAATTCTCACAGCATTATGTGATGAAGAAGAATGGACCTGAATCATATCAAATTGATGACAGTTTTATTCATTTTGCCTCTTACAATGCATTTCGGGGGAGATTGCTCATTTTAAAGGAACGTAGATTTTACAATGCAACATCAATGGTACTGTGCGGCAACGGGTTATATGATTCTAACTGAATCGTCCAACTAATGAAAGATTTGATTTAGTTCATAGTTCAATTTATTGTTTATAATTTATCCTGCTCCGACGAACAACAAATCTGAACAATTCCATTTGTTTATAATTATCTATTTCTTCATCTCAACATTTCAATCGCTTATCATTTTCCATTTTATAATTTCCATTATACACGAATTGTAACTTTCAATTATACACACGGTCTTTTTAATTTAACTATTTCAAAATTACCCTATCAATTAGAAATTCTTTTTCTGTTGTTTTATCTATCTATCTATCTATCTATCTATCCGACCATTTTTCGACCCCTCCAAACAGGTACCTTATACTATAGAACCACTTGTATAAATATTCGAGGGTGAACCAAAAAAGTCATGATGACTGGTATTGTTCAAATATAACTAATTGATTACTAACAATCTCTGCTTTGAAAAATAATATCTCATGTGTAACAACCTAATTCAGTAAAACCTCAGTTAACGCTCAGGGTATGTCCCTAAAAGTTGCAGCGCTAGGTAAAAAAAGGACTATTATAACATCTTGTGTTGATATATTAGTGTACTTTTGTATGTACGTGTATATCTTCATGTTCATGTATATTACCCGAAGTGTTTCTTCGGGGACTTTCAGTGATGTTCTCTGTTATCTTTATTCATTTTGGAAATTTAACATTACTAAATTTATTATGGAAAATATTCTAAAAGAGTTTTTATAACGAATCAATGCTAAATCGGACAGCACTAAGCAGGGTATTACTGTATTTATGCTGTCGAAAAAAGAGCAATAAATCTGAAAACCATTCTTGCAGGCCAACTGTATATGACTAAGTAAGCATGATTACCAACTGAGAGGTACTGACTGTACCCAGGCACCTAGCTGCTACAACCTGCTTCGGCAATGTCGTCATCGTCAGTGATTGCTCCCGCTGCAGATTGGAACAATACTTGCAATTAGCCGTAGACCACTTTCTAGCACCCATTTCTCTAATCCCTACTAATACGTGGCCAAATTCAGGCTGGCTATGAAATGGCTGCCCTGATTGTAAATGACAATGAAATGGCTATCCCGATAGTGGATTGTATAGTTCCACGCACTCGCTCACTCGATGTTTAGTGAGTGAGCGAGTGTGCTAAACTTTACAATTTACAATGGGGGTAGCCATTTTATAGTGATTTATAATCGGGTTAGCCATTTCATAGCGACTCATAATCGGGTTGGCCATTTTATAGCCAAGCGAAATCTGGCCGTGTATGTATTATAGTAGCTATGAATAGGATGATGAGATGACGGGGTGTCTGGATTGATAATGAAAGTTTCAAGGGGATGGTGGGAAGGGTGAAGGAAAGTAAGGGAGAAAAAACTAAATAAATTCTCTACGCTTCCACTTAATTTGTGTGTGTAAGTGAGCGAGTGAATGTACATGTGTGAGTTTGAGTGTTTAGGTGCATGCGCGTGTTCGTGCGTGTGAGTGAGTGTTTACCTGCAAGTCCTCAGAGATGAATTTTATAAGGCGGTCCAAAGGTATACATAAAGCTAGAGGGCTGACAATTTAAACATTTAATCCTTGATATATCCTGAGAAACGTTGCTTTTTTTTTTATTGTTTTTTGAAAGTTCACACTCTTGTATTTTTTCAAATTTGGACATTTTAGGTAACCACTGTCAAACAAAACGCGTAACTTATTCATTAATCTCCCGTTTTCCAATCTTTTTTTTAATTGATCATCCTAAGACAGCATGCTGCCAAAAGACGTTGGTTCATTGACGGTTTTCATCATTTGACGAAGCAGGCCCTTCCCCTCTATTTTTCTTACCCGAGACGAGTAAACTGAAATATGAGCATGGTGGATACAATTTGGAAAGGTATGAATCGCTTCACTGCCACACCAACCTTCAAAATTAAAAGTGCTAAATCTTTTCTCCACAAGTCATCAGCGTGTTAGAAAGTATCACATCGCACGCCTAGGAGGGAGGTCAAAATGAGGGAACCTCAATAGACGTACGTAGACACAGAATGACAGGGACTACGTATGTATGCACTTTTAATACATAATTCAAATCCATATGCGTATCTATGCTCAGTAGAGCAAGACCAGCCACGTGGGCCTTCTGTAAATGAAGAGCCATGAGTTCAACGAAGCGTCCTCCGTGAGTGGAGGAGGGAGAAGGGTAAATAGTCTTTCTTCTAGACAATTGATCCTCATACTTGTAAAATATTGCAGTATGAAAATATTCCGAGAGTGTGATTTTTAATCGTAAAAATCATAAAAAGCTCCCTTTAAATACAAAAATGCAGAACTCGTCCATTCTATCATTACATCGTAGCATTAATGACTTCATTAACGAAGTTGCATCTCTTCCTTCGTCCATATTTTTCTTTTTTAGACTGACCGACCGAAAGCGTCTAATAGAGATGTGTAAACGCATCTAAATATGACATCATCAGTGCTCCATGATATGTTGTGTGTTGCAACGTATTCATATCATGATTATATGGAAGCGACTAGAAAAGTATTTGTACGTGTCTAATGCAAAACAGGTGTCTGTTATATCATAGAAACTATTTTTAAAAAACTCCAATGGCAATGGGCGGGCCATGTTGCAAGAATGAAAGATAACCGATGGACTTCATGCCTCACAACATTGATCCCCAGAGATCAGATGAGAAACCAAGGCCGACAGAATACTAGATGGAGAGATGAACTAGACAGATTCAGGAAATACTGGCTCTGCGACGCCCATGATAGAGAAGTGTGGCGAATCCTCGGGAAGGACTATGTCCAACTACGGACGTTAAAGGACTGATGATGATGATGATGATGATGAGGAGGAGGAGGAGGAGGAGGAGGAGGAGGATGCAAACCGTCAGAAGCAGGTGATTTCAGCAGCATGTATGCCACACATAATCCTCTGCCAACCATTCACAGCAACTAAATGACAACACATATCATAAAAATTAAACTTTTACAACACATAGACCATAAGCACATAAACGCAGCTTGGTTTGTGGTTGAAACAGTTACGTATTTCTGCACCGGTTGGTTCCCTACCCATCGTCATCGTCATCATCATCATCATTCTTTTAACGTTCTTCATTGGACGTGGACCTTCCCAAAGTTTCGCCGGACCTCACGGTCGTAACCTTTGCAGCGCCAATATCTTCTGAACTTGTCTAAATTGTCACGTAATTTCATCTTGCAAACAGACTGACATTGATGTATGTCTTATAAGAAGATACGTAAGAAGATCCGCTGACTTCTTGTGGATATTGTAATATTGTGCAGAAAGACAGACGAACAAACAGACATACATGGGAGAATGCGTAACCCCTGTCAAACTTCGTTGGCAGAGGTGGAGAAGATCCACTGACTTCTTGTGAATAGCGTGACATTGTGCAGACAAACAGACATTGGTGAATACATAGCCTCTATCCAACTACGTAGGCAAAGGTGAAGAATTTCCACCGACCTTCACTTAAAATTTGAGATCAATACGCCTTCTTAACGTTGACTATGGTGAAAGATTACCTCTTAGATAAGGAACACCGTGTGAGATAGAAGCCTGTCACTTTTAATCGAAAGAACGATTTGACCTCACGAAGGCAGCGGGAACACCAAATCCTTATCGTCACTTGAAGATCGAATAATGGACACTCGAATTCTGAAGCTGAACGCATTTCGCTTAAATCCGATCAAGAAAATTTCAAGGAATTGACACAAAGCAACATTATCGATACCCAAGGATCGAAATCGTATCGACAATTTCCCCTACGCGATACAGTCATGTGATTGGAAAGATTTGCTGCCGAAGTGGGGGGATTCGCGCGAATAACGATTCATAATCTCGTTCCCGAAGTTTGTTTTTTTGTTCGGCTTTTGAAGCTGATCTATAATGTTTCCAGAAGCCAGCTATTGTAGATCTTTTCTTTCCTTTTTTTTTTCACTTTATAGATGTGACAGTAAGATAGCAAAACTAATGATTTCCTGAAATCCCTGGTTTTGCAATCATTGCAGTAATCGTTTTGTTGTTGTTGTTGTTTGTTGTTGCTGTTGTTGTTCGGGTTTAGAGCTGATCTACACTGTTTCTAGAAGCAAGCTATTCTCGGCAGCTTTCTTTTCTTTTTTTATTTTGCTTTATAGATCTGACAATAAGATAGCAAAACCAATGATTTCATAAAATCCTTGACGATTTCGTAAAATCCCTGAACATTAGAGTATTTTCCGAAATCCCTGGTTTTACAAGCATTGTAGTAATCGTTAAGAAGCTTGTGATGCTAACCATTAATGATTTCGATTCTCAATGGGTGCCCCAGTGCTGTGACCTTGTGTCTAACTAAGCTATATATACACAATAAATACTGAAGCAGTGTATATTTTGATATTAAACAAGCTTAGCTTAGTTTGCCACATGGCTACAATGGTAGGGCATCCATTGAGGATAAAATACATTGCACTCATCATAGCAACTATTACTACTCTGATTGCATAGGTAAGGATTTCTTATATCCGACCGTTTGATACTTACTAAGCATAACTCAGTTAGGCACAAGATTAAATAGCTGTAAATAAGGACGAGAGAAGTTGTGTTTCATCAGTCTTTCGAGAGGAATCAAACTTAAACTAAAATAAAGATGAAAGAAAATTTGACTGTTGTTTACTTTCCAGTTCCAAAATGGACATCACTTCAACTGCAGGGTTAGTGTTTTTTAGGGTCAGTGTTTTTTGGATAAGTACTTTGAGGGTTAATGTTTTTTATGGTTGAAGTGAGTATTTTATGGTTATTGTTGAAGTTAAGGTTAAGGTTATTGTCTGCTTCTTTGACTTTATATCCACCATCAGCTCCTGTCACTGTATAGTTGGAGCAGTGACCATTTTGAAACGGGAAAGGTAACAATTGCCGAAGATTCTAGTCAAAAGTTGATAATGGTTAACAAATCATCATCTAATAAAAACTAAACCAAGATGATGTTACTACTTCTAATGTAACTAGTTTACGTAAAGACAATACCAAATATGGTAGTGAGCGATCAGGGGAGAATAAAAGGCAGTTTAGGGTTATATTTGATTTTTTGACAACCGTAAGAGTTCTGTTTGTTCAATCGGTAGAGCAATGGTCTTTCATGGATAGACTTCTCGAGGTAAGAGGGATGCTGGTTCGAGTTTTGCCCAAAGCCTATTTTCCATTCCCGATCGGTGCTGTTATTGATTAGCAATCTTAGTAGTGGCAATGAAAAGCAATTCAAATGAAAATACAAGTAAAAAAATTAATAAAGCTTGGAAAAGGGTCTGCCTACGTGCCAAAAAGATCAGCATTCGAAATTCTGATTCTGACCTGCACTCGAACACTGATATCTGGCGGTTCCATGACATTTCCCAGTAGCATTTTCCTGGTCACACTGTACCGTTGGTATCATGTCCTTTATTTTCCGGTTGTACAATTTACCGACCGACAATATATCCCAGTTGCATTTTCCCGATTGAACAATCTATCTACCGATGACATTTCCCGATGGCATTTTCCCGGTCAACAATTTACCGACCAACGACATTTGTCGGTTGCATTTCCCCTGTCGACAATTTCCCGGTCGACATTTCCTGGTTGCATTTTCCCGATCGAAAAGTCGACGACATCGTTCATGGTGTTATTTCATAGTTGCTAACAAAGTTTAATAGAGGAAATAAATAATTACTCTTGTGAATCAAGGCTTCAAAAAGGGTTAAAGATGAGTTCCATAGACAGAACAACTCTTGGATTGATAATGTCTCATCTGAAAAAATTATAGATTGCCAAAAAAAACCTGAATAGAAAAACTGAATTAGGATTTAATTTTAGAAAACCCAAGCTCAAAATCATAACTGAATTTTCCTTTCCATGCAGAGTTTGAAATCGATTGCAAAGAAAGGCAATGTTTTATTTTGAACCAAATAGATCTATTCTGAGAAATACGTAATCGAATTATGACAACCATTTGTTGGGAATATTAATCAAACAAATATACGAACAAATATTCTTCTCTATCATTCCAAGAATTTCCAGTTATTTTTTACTGCTTATTTTCAACCTCTTTTCATGCAAGGTGATAAAAACACTCTCAATTGAAAAGAAATTGCTGAATCCATCCAAAAATTTCATCACTTCTTTCTTGGCCCTTGTTCACCATTTTACATAATTCCATTGAAATTAATTGAGAAAATTGTTGGACGCAGGTTCAAGTCCCACAAGACGCTCATTTTCATTATTCATTTATGCAGCCTAGAGCTGTTTGATTTTCTACTTGATTAACACTGATGCCGGACGAAAAATAGTTCCTACTCAAATATCTTTATAATCATATATATATATATATATATATATATATATATATATATATATATATATATATATATATATATATATATATATGAATGATAATTATATAGTCTGGAAAGCTTTACAGCTTCAAACAATAAACATTGAAAAAACGTTTTCAAAATTTTTTTGAGTCACTTACTATTTCCCAATATCTGTTAATGCAATTTATGTAATTTTCTTCAAATATTTTCATCGTGTTTTGATATATACTTTGTTATTGTGGTACAATGTATGAATTTTCTCTCGTTTGGATCATCAGTTGTTTATCATGTTTCGGGGATTTTAAAAACAAAACAGTTATTAAAACATGACACCCACAGCAGTGTTGATCTAACTCTATCACTCTTTCTTACAATATAATTTATAGCATAAATGTAGTTTTTCATTTCATATAAGGTTTTATGTGTATTGTACGTTGATATTATTTTATACTACATATCATTTATTTTTAAGCGGGATTTACTCCCGTAGATTATCAAAAAAAAACGTATTTAGCGACGGGTGATCAGTAAGTATAACAATAGACGTGACTCGCTGTTCGTATCATTTCTATTGAGGGTTCACCCATGTGGCTATTTAATCTGCTGTGTCGGTTATAATCTCAGACTGCATGCAAACTTAAGATTTCACCTTCAAGAATACCAATTGCATAGAAAAAAAAACCTCTTTTGGGTCGATTCTCTACCAAAATATCCAACTGAAGAATTCTGCAAACTTAATTAACTCAAGTTAATTTTTCCACGTCGTATACAGGTTTTCATGAAAAAAATTTTTTAACACTTTTATTCATCAAATAGAGTATCTTCATATACATGGTTGAAGCAAAACTACTTTCTGGCGGGTAGTAATATCTCAATGAGTAATCAATTATTAAATTAGGACAATTTGTTACATGGCATTCTATGTTTGATCTCCCCACCGGCCCAATCACCTATCAGTGGGACAAATGGACCAGAACCAAATGTTTTCCCCTTTCACTGATCCCAGTCAAAACAATTGACAAAAACTGGATTCATCACTTTTGGCTACTTATTTTCCCTCACATTAATACAATTTTGATTCATTTTAATATACACTATTCATCTATTCTGTTTTTATACTCTCGTTAACATATTCTTTAATTTCCGTTATGGTCATTTCCGTCACAATGGTCAAGCTGATGAATTTCAAACGAGCCAGAATGTCTAATCATGGCATTATTAGATTGTCTAAAAGTTTTACTAATTTCACAGCTTTGATTTACCATTCTTACAAATAAAGAAACAAATTTAGGTATGAAATCAATGTATGTTAGAATTGCTATGGCGATTCTCAAATATTCTGATGATATCGTTTCGTAAAATACATAATCTGGTATACTACTTGTTCTAAAAGGCATTCTCACAATACGGTTGTTTGCATTCCTTCATGTTCTCACTTTGATTCAAGATCCTTACGTTATATGTGACAATGGGATATCCGAATTCTCCTCCATCATTCAGAGAACATGAGTTATCAGTAAAATGGGTACAACTTAAAAATGAACGAGCGAGTTTTATATCAGTTCTATATAGGAATGGCATGAATATATAGTCTTGCATATGTGAATACAATTTGGCCCAGGAAGAGGGGCAGGATCAATTCCCATAGGTACAACGATGATCTGATGAATTATTTTATTTCTTTTTTGGAAGTAATTGCCAAAAGTGTATATATATATATATATATATATATATATATATATATATATATATATATATATATATAAAGTTGACAAAAGTTGTTGCAATTAAATTCAATCCATACGAATATGTCTAATTGTCGGATGTATGGTATCCATGTAATTTTCATGTTTGTTGACTTGGAAACAATTTGGATACATCGTATCCACATACTCATCATATATCTACAAATAGACGTATCTCTAAGAACTATAGATCTTAATTTATCTATTTAAATATGTGTGTGTCATGGATATCACTGATTATTACAAACTTTATCTGGCAGTTACAGATAGGTACTCAGAGGGTTAACATGTTTTATACAATTAATCTTACCAGACTACAAGTGATATTTTCTTGCAGGGATCATAAGTTATTTACCATGGAACGGTTTTGGGGATTCGAAACAAAACCATTATTTAACCTTGGCTCCCACCAGTACATATATATATATATATATATATATATATATATATATGTGTGTGTGTGTGTGTGTGTGTGTGTGTAATATATCACTTGGCCTAGACGACGTAAATGTTTACGTCGTCTAGGACGAGTGATACATTAACCCTGTAACGGATGGAAGATCATTTCAAATAAGAGTTTCAATATGATACAACGCAATTTACGATCATTCTGTCGAATCACATGGCCATTTCTTGATAACATGTATATATATACGTGTATATACATAAATATATATGTGTATGTGTGTGTATATATATATGGATATTTATGCATTTGTATATATATATATATATATATATATATATATATATATATATACGGGCGAACAAACTGAACAAATTAATAATCAATTAATTTTATTACCAAAAATATATTGTTGATCATGGGTTTCAAAAAATAGTTTTGTGCATATTTGTTATTACTACACATTGAAATAAGATGGCAAAAAAAGGATACCATTCATTGAAAATGATATTAGATCGACAGTTCTATTATACAGAATTCAGGAAAGAATTCACAAGTGCCATTATGGCCTTCAATGAGTAACACATTTATTTTTTTATTTATTTATTGCATCATTGAAAAGAAGGTGTTTTGAGTGCTCCATAAAAGTACCAGTAATGTCAGAACGCATCTAATTATTGAATTACCGTATCCAACAAAGACGGCGTAGTGTTCAATCCTTTTTTATATATATGCGTACCATACCGTTCCGTCTACAGGCTTGAAAATTGGCATCAGTATTCCACTAGAACCCTTCTAAAAACTTTTTTTGATTGGAAAACGGCATTTTTGACCTTTTGAGGTTCTTCATTTTGACGGATTCATTCGTAACAATCTCCTGAATGTAAATTTTTCAAGATTTTATTCTCTATGAGACGTTTTCCAGTGGAAAGCACCAGTGTTGTCATAGAGTTTATTCGGACCATACTTATTCTTCGATTAATTTTTTTTTTTTAGATGACATCAAATTTTGACGCTACGGTTGTTCAGTTATTGGCTGTGATGGAGAGTTATTTCTGTATTTTCACTTGGAACACTCTCCCAAGACACTTCTTTTAGTGAGGATTGAGCCTCCTTCAAAACCCCTGCGGCACACTAACAGATGCATTGCGGCACAGTGGTTGAAAATCGCTACCATAAACACTAGAGCTCCGGGGAATGCAGAGAAGACTGGAAGTCATTGAAAATCCCCAGAATAATTGACATTATTTGTTTTACAAACTTTGGTCTTCATCTCGCCTACCGGGCTTTGCGTTCATATAGAGAGATGACATGAATAGCCAAGTTTTTCAAGTCTGTCTGAGAGGAGCGGGTAGACTAAAGGTCAGAGGAATGGAGAACGGAATCGGTCAACTGATTTCAAACTCTGGCTGAGACAATTAGTGTTCATTTAGCACTATTGCCCTACGGGAGGTATGAATCAATCTATTCCCCAGCTGTGGGTAAATGGCAGAACAGATTGGGCTCTCTCGCCAGTCAAAGGGACAGGCAACTTCTGATTCCAAACTAGAGAGCGGAGACCGCCCAAGGTGATTTAACTTCCTCCTGGCAACTCCTGCTAGACCTTCTCCTGTGGTTGATGCAGAGGTTATGGGAAACCCTCCTATATCTTCGTTTGCGAAGCAAAGCCATGATACCATTTATTGAAACAAGGCAATAGTTTTTATTCTCTTTGAAAGCTAGAAGACTAAGATTAATACTGGTTTTGATCTAAAGATATTCATTCAGGTCAGGGTCAGACATGCCGTAAGAGTCAAGCTCACGACCCTAGTCATTATTAGATAAGACAGCTAGCTTACCAGCGTTCCACGCAGGCGTCCCTGATATAGAATTTCATGACTGATAAATTTACCACTACTAAATTACTACTACTACTAGCATTTTTTAAAATTATTCTTTCTTCTTATTAGACGAAGTATTGTAATCGAATGTTTTATAGGTTTTGACTTCTTTTTCCCCATCTCAACTTTTTGTTGTCTCTATACAACTAACAATTAGGGTCGCCGTTTCCGATCGGTCTGTTTAATTATCGCCGTGGAAATGACTGGCCAACTTTTTAGTTGTATAATGGATGGCCTCCGTTTTTGTCTCTACCGACAATCGAACTAGAGTGTCTCCTCCCTGGCGCATGCTTAGGCGTCAGAATCACCCTCTCACCGAGAGCGATACGTGTAGCGTCAGCTTGGTTTGAAGGGGCTATGTTAAATTGGGTGTCAAACCTTCTTGAGGAAGCTTCATTCCCTGATTTGGAACCAGATTTTTCCATCTCCTAGAATGGTTACCTTCACATAGCTAGAGAGCCAAAACTGCGCTGCTATTTTATCCATAGCTAGAGGGGCGGATTCATGCTTTTTCCAAGGTCATTTGTGCGAAGTGAACATAAACAGCCTTAATTCCATTGTCCACTAATCGCACCTCTTATTATTTGTATAAAAAATCGAAATGAAAATGAACAGGAACAGCATTCAAATAATGCAAAAAAGGAAATCGCAGAAAGGGAGGGACACTGAAAGAGAAACAGCGAATAAAGGGGCTGCTGGATGGGAAGCTATAAAAGCTTGTGAACACTGATGACGTTGTTTTATATCTCTCACAAGAATAAAATGCTGGAAAGGAAACTTTACATTATATAAATTATATCTAAAAAAATCAATTTAATCTTTTACCCCATGCTTGTGAATATTGATGACGTAATTTTATTTTTCTTGCAAGAGTTGATTTTTTTTTAAAAATCTATGAGTGTCCTCTGGTAACAAAATAAAATGGACGCTCCACTGAAGAGGATATTTTTGTTTATCACGAGAATTGATTTTTTTTTAAGAATAAATAACGTCAGTTGACTGAGGACAGGTCAAGTGAATGATAAAGATGTTGGATATATCTAGAAAAAAAGGAAAATTAATCTCGAAAAAAAAAACGGTATGACTCACTTAGAATTATTAACAATTCAAAACCAAGCTCCCGAAATGGTGGAAGTAAAATCTAAAAGTATTTGTTTTTTCCATAATTGAACAGTGACTGAATTAGCATCGTACTGGCACCAATCAATTAAACGGTTGATCAATCTCAAGAGTTTGTTTCTTTGGCGTGTTTCCCGTTGAGAAAAGTCGAACTTGGTCTGAAGGCATCGGAATTCAGTTAAATTTAATTGACTGCCGAAGTGAAGCTGTCACATGAATCACGCGCCGGGAAAGACAGCGACGTTTGATAAAAATCATTTACTAAAACTGTCACCAAGACTGTCAAAATAGTTTTTTTTCCAGTTTTCAAGCTGGTCTGGCTGGCTGGCTGGCTGGCTGGCAGCGGGCTGGCTATGTGTGTATAGCGCGTGTAGACTGGAACAACGTAGTTTGAGATCTGAAAATTTAAATATTCATTACTTACTTTTTATTTTTAGAAAAACTCATTTTGGGCTTTTTTTTATCCTTTTCCTCCTGAATTGGGTTTTGATGTAGGGTTTAGTTTGCTACGTAATTTCATGCTAATTTGATCCTTTAGTTTCTGTTTGTGCTTGATATTTAAAATTCGGGCATTTTTAATGATCATGGCCTAACAGAAGATGAGATAAAAATTTATTCATTGTTCACCCCTTATTTAGTGTTCATCCCTTTTTCCAATTTTTTTCATTGATCTCCCCTGAAACGATATGCGACCAGAAAACATTGCTGATGTGACGGTTTCTTTTGAGTGACTAACCAGACCAGTTTTCTATAGATTCATTCATTCAGAGGGTAAGTTGCAGAAAAAAAAATGATATCCTGAGGGGTAAGTATTTCCTATTGATAATCAAAAATCAGGAAGACTGTTTCGTTTGAAAACAATGTTTGTCTTCCTGATATTTGCTTATCTGCGAGAATTACTTATCTAGAATTAAAAGAGAAGCCCTTCAGAAATTATTTCCTTTTTTTTTTTTAAACAACTTTCTTTTGTGAGCTGGCTTTTTCAACATTGCTGTATATAAAAATAAATGACGAAACCGACTGGATGTTCAACATTGCTTGAGAATCAACACATCAAATATTGAACCTGACGCAGCAAATTTTGTAATAGAGAAACAACATCCATCACATAGCTTTCGGAAAACATTTTTATTGTACAAAGATCTGTACCATATTTAAAGATTCGAATAAATGTAATGCATTTAAAATGAAAATGATTTTTAAAGACGTTGTTTGATATTGTAGTTCATTAATTACTAACTATAAAGTGGATACTGGAAAAAGAGGTTCGCCAAAATATTCCTTTTTTCTAAAAAAGGGGGCTCACCAGCTTTCAAAGCGTCGAAATCACTGCTCTAAACCTATTGCCATTAAACTATCACTTGTTTTTACTCCAAGCAACAATCCTATATCAGTCAGCGGTTCCGACAAGCTAACATATCAAAGAATTACTGAAAGAATCCATCGAATCAAAACTGAAACTGTTACTTCTAGGATGGGATACACAATTCGCCTCAAAATTAGCGAGGTCATGGAAAAGGGGGGAATAGTGAATGATTAAGGTATGAATTTAAAACTTTCGAAAAATGTTTGTAATTTTTACGTCAAACTAATGAACAAACACACGCACACACGTACATATATATAATTGCTTCATCTTGTTAGATGATAGCCGTCCCATTACTTTACCTGATCACCCTGATTCGTTCCACTACGTCCATGTGCTCGAAGGCGGTTTTTAAGACCAGCTGTTGACCTGCAAGGTCGAAAGCACGCATAACAGACATAAGTCAGAATGCTCACAGATTGAAATGAATCTGTCTGTGAAATTGCAGTCTTGTGCACTTGCATATATCTCTTCAGTCCAGGGTTCATCTTACAAACCTCGCCATATACTGCCCAAATTATGTTGTTGGCAAAAGTCGTTATAAGTAGTCTATTCCTGCAGATTTCTTTGTGACTTAATGTGATTTACATAGCCTGCCTTTGAGAGAAGAGTAAGACCAGAGACATCACACTTTCAGTTCTTGACAAATTTCCAGCAGATCCACAGAAGCTCTGTTGCGCCAGGACCGTTTCAGTTCAGCGTGTTTAATTAGCCTTCCCTCCAAGAGGTTGCATCTTTCCTTAACAGGGCATCTCCATTCACTTCAAACCAGCGCCAGCTCTTCCCAGTTTCTCATAATCATTCCCAAACTCTTAATATTATTCTTTCTGCAGCCTCGTACCTCTCTTTAGGCTTTTGCCGAGGGCGCATTCCAGACTACAACTGGTACAACATGCCCTACCCAGTGCATTTGACTCATGATGAAATGCAACTCAATGGTCAGACACGCAGCTCCTTGGAGCGCATTGGTGTCTGCTGTTAAGGTCGTAAGAATGTAGAACAAATCAACATGGATCAGAGGAAGTACAAGAGGAACGATATAATATTATTACTGAGAAATATAAACTGAGATGATCCGGATACTTAGCAAGAACAGATAGAGCAAAAGACTACCCGATCGGTGCACATGAGACAGTAAATGCAGTAGGAAAAGACCAAACACAAGATAAAGGGATGAGATAGAAAGTTTTTATGGTAATATATCGCAAAGGTTAGTGCAATTGCAGTCGTCATAGAAAGATATGGGAAAGGTATTTGTTTAGCAGTGGAATTATGATGGATGATGATGATGATGATGATGTATTAGTCACTCTAGAATCAATAGAGAAATGTAGTAATTCATAGAAGAGCGGAATTCAAAGTGATGATTAACAGAAACTATAAAGTAAGATCAACAATCTTTGATTTTTTTATTTATCAATAAATTCATTGAGAACCACTGATCTAAACAAATTCAAACTCGACAACTCACTGTCTAGTGTGCTGACCAATAAGACTGGAAAACGTTGACTTCGAACAAAACCATTCATTGAATCATTGCGGCACGCACACACACACGCACACGCAGATTAATTCAATTGTACTTAGATTGTATGATTAGAAATCAATCAATCAAACTTTGACTTGACTCAGTTTTGAGCCATGAAACACCTTTCACACCTGAATTCCAAATTGTTCCGCTATTTATTCTAATTGATCCATTGTGGTTCATGAAGATTTACCACACTAAATGCTCTTTACGAGACATTATTTGCTGCCATTTTACCCGCTTTTGTGATTGTCGTGATAGTAATTGCTTTTGGGGCACTGAATAAAACCCAGAGAATTTTCGAAGAGCGGTTACAAGAATTTCAAGGGTTGTTTAACAGTTTGTAGTGAAGGTATATCTGTTGCTTGTGAAAGATTTTATTATTCCTGATACGGATTATCTCAACTAAGTGCCTAGCGACTAAATTCCCAGTAACTCCTAAAGAAGGTCTGACAATATCCACGTTAAACAAACAAAAACCATAAGTTCAAGGATGCATCCACCATCCATACGTCCATATCTGTCCATGTGGTTATCTCAATTACTACCAACCTACAATTAGTGACGAACTTTTTAGCAAAGGAGTTCTTAGCGATAACCAATAATTAGCAACTATAACAATCAGTGACTTTTGTTTCTTTTAACATTAAAATATAAGCAAAAATCAGAAATACAAGTAATTCAAAATATACGAATGCAAATGTAGATATTTTCTAAAAACAGAATGTGAATACAAACACACACACACTCTCTCTCACACACACTCACACGCACACACGCACATATATATATATATATATATATGTGTGTGTGTGTGTGTGTGTGTGTATATATGTATATATATATATATATATATATATATATATATATGTGTGTGTATTTATATAGTGTGTGTGTGTGTGTGTGTGTGTGTGTGTGTGTGTGTGTGTGTGTGTGTGTCAGATATTGTAGGACCAACACTTTTCAATGGGTGCTCAGATACTACATTCTGGTCCTACAGGTACTATACATAGTATATTCAAATTCATTTGGAACTTCTGGAGATATCAAGTGGACAGACGGACGGAGAGAATACCTAGGAATAAACAAAACGCTCAAAACTGAAGCTTTTACACTGTTCTCTCCATTAGTATGCCTGCCCACACGGTCTCTCCAAGAGTTCCAAATACATTTCAAAGACATTTTGTGGAAAAGTGGACCATAAGCTACAAAAGAAGTCAGAAAAATGTGGAGCTGATCCATAAATGATAATCTCACCTACGTCCTAACTAACTGCCCGCCACCACCAAATATGTCAAAAGGTTGTCTGTCTGTCTACACCAATAGTTTTTAATGATATTCAATTAAATCTGTTGGATGATAGATTATGAAAAACGTGATTAAACTTTGAGGCGAATCCATGCACAATTATCTCATTCAACATTGTAGCTATCTGTAAACGCCACAAAATACCTTCAAATTTTTTTAGTTTATCAACACGATATCTCCAAAAGTTATCAATGAATTTCAATGAAATTTTGTGGAGAGATGGGAATTACATGGCGAAAATACGAATACGGAGGTGGATTAATCAACAATTACCTGTCTTATGTCATGGTTATCCGTCCACAGGTGTTTAATTTTAGAATAAGTGTTAATGACATTTAATTGCAAATAGCTCAAATTGACTTGCTCTAAAGTAAATGGTCCTTTGGGACTTCACTTGACATGAAATTTTCTTTCTAACGATATACCCATATCCTCCTATTTTTTTCTGGCTACAGAAATCTACCACCATGAAACAGCTTTTGCAACTGATGTGGAAAGTTATCTTCATTCACTGAACCCACCCCCTAGCATGTCCAAATGGTTTCAGTATTAAACTCAAAAATTCCTACGGAACCCTATTGCAGCACTGGGATTTTCTTGTGCTATAGCGTAGATCAGTGGGAACGCATGGGAACTATGTTCCCTTACTTTTTTGTAGTAAGGTGATTGCTACTAAAATTCTTCAATTGAACAATTCTCTGATAAAAAATGATATCCTATATATGTCCAAATACTCATCCAATATGGCCTCGAAAAACCTGAAATAGGTGGATTTTTTTTTAATTCGATGTGTGTTTGTGTGGTTCTTCCCACCTTTCTGAGAGCAGTCAGCTCTTCATTCCCTTCTTCTTTTCCTAGCTCTACACCACTGCGCTAGTTATAAATAGATCAATTAGACTCTTATGTGTCTATTCAAACTATTTGATATAAACATCAAAAGAATAATAATCCACACATTTTTAGCAATGTGCGGATGTCATCTGTTATGCTAAGGGATGTAACTGATGTTGGAAAATACGAATTCATTCATCGCACTGACGTAGTGAAATAGAATTTCATTCATGTTCTAATGACCCAATAAAAATACTGAACTTGAAGAATAATACAAAAATTAGAATTACGATAGTGTCAGAAACAAAAAAGAAAAATGATAGAAATCCGTATGTGGTCAATTTTGGAAGGTCACTTATTTATTTATTTATCTATTGAATACAAATGTCTCTATGAACATCTGCGAAAAAGATTTACATTAGAATTGCGTTTTCAGCATTCAAATACACATTGATTCAATTTATAGAAACGTATGAAGTTTAATAAAAATAATTACAAGCTTACCAGTACAGAGAGTATTTATCTGGCACATTTTATTTATTTATTTTTCTAGATTCTTCTGAATGTTTCAGCTGGTAACTCACCTAACTACCCAACTAATTTATTTTCTATCCCAAATTTATAAGTTATTCTTATAATGATTTATGAATTATAATTGGGCTATTTCTTAGATGTTCCAGTACTTAAAAGGGAGAAAAAACAAATTTCCATCATTCATGTACATAAAATGCAATGTTTATCCTAATTTTAAATAGATAAGTGAGAGGCTTCCGTGTGTTATTGTGTTTCTCTGCCTGTGTGTTTGTGTTTGTCAGGCACACTATAAAAAGTGCATAAACATTGGTGCAGCCCAACCAAATTTGACATAGACCTAGAAAGAAACTTTTAAACAAAAAGTTTTGAGAAAAATATTCTTGAAGGATTCTAGGGCTCGTTTCTATTTACAATATAACTCTTATGCCAAAGTGGACCCCAAGTTCCATCGTATATTTTCGAATTTTATTTGTTTATATATAATTCTTTAAGAGTCGTAAAGTTAACGGAAATCCACTCTTCCGAGAGTTAAAAGTGGAGGAGACTTTTTTACGAATTAAAGGGGATTGAGGGGGAAAAATTTAAACGTTAGGTGGGTTAGCTCGAACCTGCCACCGATAGGTGGCTGCTTTAACATAGCGTCACTGTTACCATTGAGCTAAACAGTCGCGGGTTGCATGAAGGCCCGAAGTAGCTGCTTTATCTCCAAATTTTCATTTTGTTCACTCACGGTCAATATCTGCTCTATTTGTTTCTCAATGCAGACAATTATATTATTAAGAAATCAATCTATAAAAAGACAGAAATAATTATAAATGCGTTATATTGCTTCGAAAATCAACTGCAAAATAACGGGAGATCATTTCAAATATAACGCATATATATATATATATATATATATATATATATATATATATATATATATATATATATATCAGCCAAATAACTAGTATCAAACTAGTATTTCATACATGCTGCCATATTTGACTGCTCGGGTAAGCTGGTAATGAGATAAGCAAATACTAATGTGATAACCAAAGCTTAGTATATATCAATTGGATCTATATCAGATAATATAAGCAGACTAAACACAAGAACAAACAAGTCTGATAAGTAGCTTGATAGAAACAGTCGCACGACCGATGTCTTTTGGTAACATGCTGTGTTTGGAGTGATCATTTCAAAAATTGGAGAAAAGGGGGATCAATGTATGAGTTACTTCTCTCCCCTTTGTTGGACACTGATCACTAAAAAAAAGTCTTTAATTTGAAAAAATGACTGGTACAAAGTAAGGGATCAATTTAGCATAAACCTGCATTGCAAATTGACCCCCCCCCCTAAACTTCTCCGTGAGGTAGGGGGATTAGGAAACTTTTTTTTTCTCTTTGAAAAAGGTTGGGGGTTTTGAATAAGTAATTTCTCTCGCCTTTTTCGGCAGTCATCATTTTAAAAGAGGTCTTCGAAAACAGGTGGACACAATTTAGTGATCAATTTAGTATGAACTTACATTGTAAATTTAAAATCTACTTTAGAGGGTTAAGAAAAAAATATTTCAGGGGGTTAAAAAAAGCAAAATAACCAATGAATGTTTGAAGTTTTTTAGCAACATTTGTGCGATCTGCCCACTTGATACATTTATAGCCAGACAGACAGGCCAACTCAAGAAAGTGAAGAAACCTATGTGGACAGTTTAGGTGACGGTATCGGTCGACAGTTTCTAATTGATTATTTTTGTTGTTTTTTTTTGTTTTTTTTTTCATTTTTCAGAGAAACGTACGCAGAAACTCCGAATATCGTCTTGATCACTTCTGTCTCACTGGTTGTATCAATTAATTCCTCAGCATATAATTTTATTTTTATGCTTCAAAATGGAACAAAGATATTCTGTAATGGCTTGGCCTTCCATACCGGCTTTAATCAAGTGGTGAAGATGTGGGTAGGGATGTAGAAGGGTGGCGCTTACCTACCTCTAAATCTCTAGTTTTTATTTATGTGTTCAGTGTCTGCTAATGGACGTATCTATTATGAGCTATTTTTTGTCTAGTTTCCATCAATAAAAATGTACTTGCTTTTTTTATTATCCCTTTGTTATTATGCGTGCATATTTCATTCGGTTCTCATAATAAAGCATAAATCCTAAACTGGTCTGGTTGGTCTCATTACGAATGTCCTTTTGGCAGTATGATGTGATGGTGGTGATATATATATATATATATATATATATATATATATATATATATATATATATATATATATATATATATATATCGGGCCCTGCCTACCAAGGTCCAATGGTCGTTGTAAACCTTCACAAAATCTCCGTTCGCGAAGCCAAGCCGTATTTTAATTTATCTCACCCAACTTCGTGACTCCTTTGCTCGTGCGTGTTTCAACTTTACTTATCTTTTGATTGATTCCCCATGTCTTCCCCACCTTCTCCGCTACATGATCATCCCACGCAAACCGGTGCCGCCACCCCCACTCACTGCCACCGTCCCGTACCCAATGACGTTGTCGCTTTTGTCATTTCTCAATCGATTGATTGATTGATGCCATATACGTTTCCCCGGGGTATGAGAATACCCACCCAACCTGCATTCAATCAGCTGGTCACAGTGTTGCCAAATTAGCCTTTTGGGATGGCTAGATCTGGCCCATTGCTTTCCAATTTAGCCGATAAAAATCTACGATGGCCGAAAATCTGGTAAAAAAATGTGAAAATTTGATAAAAGTAAATCCACATTTTCTATCAATGATTTGCTCTAGAGTTTAAGCTTTTCTATTCAATCCGAAGGCTTTAAGTGAGTATATCAGGAAAGTAATGATATCAGAGTATGGCTTGATTAGAGACACTGAGAGAAAACTTGAATGGCAATGGACTCTTCGTGTTGCTAGAATATCAAACAACCATGATCATACGCGAAAATGCGACCGGTGATTAATAAGGTGACATTACGAACTAGGCAATCAGAAGGCACTGGCCCATCGACGCCCACGATCGAGAGATCTGGCAAATCTTGGTGAAAGTCTATGTCCAACGATGAACGTAAACAAGGCTGCTGCTGCTGCTGTTGATGATGATTATGCTACTGCTGCTGCTGCTGCTAATGATGATGATGATGATGATGATGATGATGATGATGATGAAATTGGTATATTATCATTTGTATGTATAGGCTTAGCTGGAAACGGGGAAAAACCTAGCCGATGTTGGCCATTTTTAGGGAGAGTTTTAGCTGAAAACAACTGACAAACTTGGCAACGCTGGATTGACATTTACGGTTATCCTCCGCGTAATATTGTTTACTGGCTTCGGTTTGACACCCAAGTGCAGCTGACGACCACGTTGAACATACAAAACTCGTTAATCTATCAACTCCCCAGGATAAAGCCCAGCTCCGTGTGCGGACCATGAGCTAACAATCAATATAGTCACAGGAAGCAAATAGCACTGATAAACAGAGAAACAAATATTGGCAAATGCAACCAAATGCTGTCATTGTATTCACAACGTCACAGGTTCTTCTTATTGTTGTTATTGTTGTTGTTGTTGTTGTTGTTGTTTTTCAGGATTATATAGGGTGACGAAAAAGTCACTCTCATTTCAAAACTTGAACACCTTTTTTCAATGAAAAGGTGAAGGAATTTTCCCCCTTTGGATATACTTATTTTGGACGTTGGAAATTACTTCGGATTGATTGTGGAATATACCCAGTGGTGAGCACAGCTAACGAAAGCGCTAAACTTATAAACCGCTAAAGACTTAGCGGAAGCAAGGATAACCGCTAAACGTTAAATCTTGTCACACGAATCTAGCTTCGGTTCGGTTCCTTTGTTGACAACCTAGAAACAGATCAACAGAGTTAAATTTTTGACATGTTTTAGCTTAAGTATAGGGTTTTCAAAAGGGGTACGCTTATATCAGATGATGATATCGTAAATGATACACAAGTAATTAAATGAACAAATTAAATTGAACGTTAGTTTACCTTCAATTTAAAACTCTACGTCTCAGCTACAACATAATAAAATATCAGCTTTCTTGATCTATTTTCAAGGGTTTCGGAGCAACAACAAAAAATGAAGCTAAATTCATAGGGTAAAAGTTGGCATTTAGCGGTTATCCTAACAATCGCTACTCTTTCAGTGGTTTATCACTTCAGCATTTTCGATAGCTGTGCCCACCACTGTATATCATCATCATCACCATTCTCTTATCGTCCGTCGTTGGACATAGACCTACCTCAGGATTCGCCAGACCTCTCTATCACGGGCGTCATGGAGCCAATGCTTTCTGAACTTGTCTACTCCGTCTTTCCATCTAGTATTCTGCCAGCCTTGGTTACGCACGTGATCTCTGTGGATTCATGCAGTGAGTTGGGATGACTATCAGTTGTCTGCCATTCTTACAACATAACTGCACATTTGAAGACTATACATATAACAGCCAAATACTTTCTGTGATAATTGCCAAGTTCCTGACTGCTGGCAATCTTTCCTCTCTTATTTGCAATTTATCTATATAGTAAGACACTGTTACAATATAATGCTCATACATATAATATTCCTGTTCTGTTAGTAGTGCTTACATTAATTCTGACCACTGACAATCCCTTTTTCTGCTTGTAACGCATT
The DNA here is from genome assembly GCA_963457665.1 of Thysanoteuthis rhombus. Lineage (NCBI taxonomy): Eukaryota > Metazoa > Mollusca > Cephalopoda > Oegopsida > Thysanoteuthidae > Thysanoteuthis > Thysanoteuthis major. Next base: position 69,182,985 of record OY735203.1, on the reverse strand, counting down.
TCTATAGTAAAACATCGCTGCAGTATGAAAATTATACATAAAATAAAATAAGTGACCTTACGCTGTCCACTGCAACCACTGACCCTGTCTGAGTTTCACATGTCACCAGTTAATCCTCGTCTCGGAGTTCTTCGATATTTTTTCGATATGTGGAATAGACAACAAACAACTGAAGTGGCGTCACTCACTTCATCATACGCTATTTCGCCCATAGCAGGGGGAGAAGTAGGATGCATGCCTTTCCCAAGGACATCAGCGCCAGTGTCAATCCTAGCAAGAGTTAGAAGTTGGCTTGCCCAGTCCGTTTATCGCGCTGTCAACCGCTCGATACATATAATAGCCTTATTCTATTATTTGGAGAAATAGACCTGTGCGGTTCGATACGTTTCGAGATGAGAGATTGAGCGTTACGCTTATGATATCTTTTCTGGTTCTTTTAGCCATGTATGGGTTGATTTGGGTTGTTCAAAAATATACACGTATTATAACTCGCTATCGTAATGTCAATATTTAAAGTCAGGTAAAAAAAATCCATCCAGGATAAATATGGACGTAATAAATTCTATTTATGAAATCAGCGGCGTTTTCCACGGGAAAACATCAGAAATAGAGTAAAAAAAAAAACGTCTAGCATTTTATAGATTATGGAGTATTAGGTATCAATCCAAAATGTCAGAAGAGCTTTTTTTTCTCCAAAATTTAAAAAAAACGTTTTTATAAAGGATCTGGTGGAATATTGATACCATTTTTCAAGTCTGTAGACAAAGCAGTACGACCAAGAACACTGGAACACACAAACCATCACTGGCGTATATTAGGGGGGAAAAAAAGATAGTACCCTCCGCCATCGTTGATAGCTACGGTCGTTCAAAATTAGCTATGTCCATACATCGTCTGTCACGCATACATCATCAGTGACGTCTGGTGACGTGACTTTAGTTGAAATAGATTTTTATATTACCTTAAACTTGATAAATTTCATTCTTGGAAAATTCACATTTATTGGAGCGTTCAGAAAATTAAAAATAAAGATTAAAAAAATATTAACAAATGTATCATGTGAACTCAAAGAAACATCTGTTTGTTAACTTTCTGTTGGAATTACAATGCCGCCATGCTTTCCCTCTTCAACTTCCTGTTTAAAAAAATGTCAGTGAAATATGTATTTTTTTTAACGGACCACTTGGTCTGTTCCTGCAGTTACTATGGAAAATGTGTAACAGCAGACGACTGCCATCAATTCATTACTTGATAAATTATATATTTACTTCATTTTACCTCACCTAATATTTTACAAGAACAATGCAATTGCAAAATTACTTAACGATAGATTTGATGAATCCTAGTTGGAATGGTTTTAAAAGGAGCTTCAAAGAATACTTTATAAATACACATTGTAACAAAAGAATTGTTGAATTGTAAAGAGAAAACAAAAAAAAACTATCAGACGAGTTCGGGTCGGTTTTAAGAAATACAGTAATTTAATTGTAAATGCATTTTTTTAATGATGGATTATCAATATTATTTATTTTGTATTTTTATTTAGTTATTAAATATTTATCTTTATTCTATTATTATATCATTATTTTTTAAATTTATTCTCATTTCATTTTTTCATTTATAAGATACTTTTTAAAGTTGAATAAATGAAAAATCATAGTGCATATATTGATGGGTAATGTTGTAAGGCTTTGAGCCTAATTTTCACCCTCCTAACCAGATGTAGTATTAAACAAAAAATATAATTAATTTGTCATTGCTTTCTTGATAGAATGAAAATTTATTTCATTTTATTACATTAAATCATATTCTTGTCGTCATTTTCTCACGCTAAGTATAAACCAATAAGTTATAAAATGTCTGATATTTCTTGAGGAAGGCAAATTGTCATTGAAACCTGAAGAAACAAAGAGTCAATTCGTGTTATAAAGACAGTGAAATATCCGACATCAAAAAGAAGATTTGGTTACAGTGTTCCAAGCTGCATGAAGATAATTTTTAATCCGAGTTTGTCACGTGAACATCGTATGAGAAGAATGGAAGATTGTGTCGTGCCAATCGTTCAGTCACTGAGACTGCTTACCTGACCTGAATTCCTGGTTTAATTTATCCCAGCTTTTCCCCTGATTTCTAGTTCCTCCAATGTTTTTGCCAAGTTATTCGGGACTGTCCCTGGGACCTCGACCATTATTGGCATTACTCCCAGTTTCATGTTCCACAACTTCTTTATCTTCCTCGCAAGGTCTAGCCTCTAAGTACTTATCTAGTGAGCCCCTCTTGTTTCAGCTTCGCTGGAACAGCAACTACCCGCCACGTTTTGGGGGGGGGGGGTTTTCTTTGCTAACTATTTCAAGTTAAGGTCTTGTGGCTTGAAAAAGATGAGTCCCAGAGGATTTGAGAATTTTAATTCTTAAATTCTTAATTCTTAATTTAAGTTCTTGTCTTGGTTTGTATGGTCGTAATGCACAGTTCCAATTGAAAACTGAAATAAATCTCCCGATGGATGCAAAACCCTAAGAAAAGGACTGTGAGTATCATTTTTGTGACTGACTGGTTGATCGGAGCATGCTTTTATTTGAGCCTAATCTTCAAAAACCAGAACTAAGTACTAGGTCTGATTAGTAACTTGATAGGAACCAGGTGGGTGATTTTCAAAAAACAAAAACAGTTTTTTCAAGACATAGTAAATGCTTAAATTACCAGACCTTTAGCTCAATTTGCATGGTCATTACGTGCAATAGATACATACATACATACATACAGTCAGCCAGACCAGCTTGAAGACTGAAGAAATTAATGTTGATTGTTTTGAAACATTCTTTTCCCTTATTTGGAACACCAAGACGTTCAACTGAGAACTTCTTTCCTTGTTATTTGTTGACTCACTCAGCACTTAGTAAACTTCAATCAGGCAGTATCTACAATGTATCAGTTATGAAGTGTCTTTTAAAGTATAGGTACAATTATATGTGTAAGTGCATACAAAATTCCGAATTCATAAAAATACGCTATGACTAACCAGAGAGCAATGTAATACGTCGATGGATCACAATCTTATTTCGTGTTAGAAGGTAATGAAGGTAGTCCGTTATCTTCAGTAGATAACTGCTCTGACTTTGTTTACGTGCAGTCATTTAAAAAATACATTTTTTATGTTTACGAGCGGGAGGATTCAAGTAGTTCAGTATATTCATAATATGAAAAAGAATAAAAAATATTTTAGAGATATTTGGTCTGAAAAGTGACTGAATTCGTTTTAGTTTTTGTTTGATAATGAAGGTTTTCATTATTAATGATTTTGCTACATTTTACTTTAGGCTGAGTCGCCTTGAACAGTGTGGAAATTAATTAACAGCACGGATCAAGAAGAGTAAGTTCCGGGTGAGAAGTCGAAATCACGACCCTTCCTGTCGGAGGGTGGCTTGGTAAACACGCCGCGGTAACACTGAAGTACCGAAACTCAGGTGCAAGCGACAATACAAATCAGACGCTTAAAATCATTCCCTATGAATTGTTTTAACTGATTAGTCGGGAAAACTGTACATGTTACCGACTTTACATGTGTGTGTAAAACATTCTTCGCTTATACCTTCATCGAGGGTGTCACAGAGTTGAGTACACACGGGCAAGTAAGATCCACTTCCAGTTTGTGAAGTTTATCAAAGCTTCGTTCTGCTACGGCACCTAATATTCCACAATGGTCACCTCTCTAGGTACTGGCTAGACCCAACATTGCTTAACTTTGCAGAGTCGACATCGCTCAACTTCGGTGATCTCACGAGAACCAGTGTATCCAACATTATTTGACTGGGGGAGAGGTACCTATATTCTTGTCTTTGTGTTAAGTGCTTTGCAAAGAGGCATTGAGTACCATTTCCAAAGTCTTTTGTATAAATCAGCGGTGGATTGAACCAGGGTCTACTAAATCGGGGGCGAACACTGGGCCACTATGATCGGTAGGATGCTTCTAAAATCTATAATACTCATAAGGAATAAAAATTGAAGAATTTGATTGAATTTGCCGTATAAAATATGTTGATTTTTTAACAAAAAACAACTTTTCCTAATTGGGAGATTGGCTATGCCTCGTTTTCTGTCTGGAACCACTTCTTAAAACTTCCAGTCAGGAATAAAAATCGACTCTTATGGAACTTGGTAGACTACAAAAGTAGGTGCAGAGTAGTGGGAAGAGGTTGGAGCTGACTTGCATAAAAAAAATTCCGTATGTCACATTTGACGACCCCAGACGATGTTATCCACCATGGAGAACTCGGATGTCACCGGCTTGAGAAGGCCATTTTGATGACTGACAAAATCATAAGACTACGTTAGAAAAAAAAAGAAGGTAAAAACGGGGAAAAAGGAAAAAGAAATTCGGACATATATTTGTTTGTAAAACTTGGCTAGAAACATCAAGATTGATCTTCGGGAGTCTCTGGTCTCTATTCAATTATAAATGAATCTTCTCAAAAAGTTTTTGTGTAGTTTTATTATATTTATAACTTGTCACGCCAGACAGCCGATAATTTTAATGTAGTTTGGATATTCTTTAGTAGGTCAGTGTCAGCTAGATCAGGTGAGAGTAGGATGTTTCACAGAACATGTTCAGTGTTCTGCACCCTTTCATCGTGCACACGGTTCATAGTGTGGTAGCCATGTTTTATCCTATTTTTACGTCAGAGAATTTGCGTGAGAATTAAGTCCAAGTTTGAGTGTCGTATCAATTGCCTCAGGATCCTTACTTATCAATCCACGAGCGAGAAGACGTGTCATTGCCACTTTGCCTCACTAGCACCGCTACTGTTACCATCCAGGGTTCATATCTGCTTTGTTTGTTTGTTTTCAGGACCAAAATCGGGCAAATTTGGAACTGGACAAACCATTTGGTTCCAAAAATGAAGATTTGGTACCGGAAGAAAATTTACAAAAGGTCACAATCCCTTACACAGGACTGATATGATACGATATTAATATACTAGAACAACGTTTGTACGTATGCATAATATATATATATATATATATATATATATATATATATATATATATATATATATATATATATATATTATATATATATATATATATATATATATATAATTCATTTAGGCTTGGTCAAATGGATTTAAAGTCATTCGGTTATTTTGGTGTAAGAACTACTTAATTTGGTCCCAAGACTAGACAAATTCTGTCTTGTACAGTAAGAGACATCTAGCCCCCCTTCCTCTCTTTCATACACACGTGTACGCTCACACACACACACATGTTTTGCTATTTGGTATTTTTCAAGAAGAAAATTGGGCAAATTGGTACTTAACAATGCTATTTGCCTCCGAAAATAAAAATTTGGTACAGAAGAAAATTAACAAGAGATAACAATCACTTACACAGACATGATCTGATGCTAAGTAATTATACACGAACACTAGATTAAAAAAGGTGAACTGTATTTTAATCCATTTTCCGTGCAAGCTTAGTCTGATGATGGATTTCAAGTTGTTTGATTATTTTGGTTCTGAAGCTACTTAATTCGGTCGTAAAACCATACAAATTTGGTGTTGTGCTACAAAAGACATCTGGCAATCTTTCTACCCTCACCGTCATGGGATAAATAAATTACGCTCTCTTTCTGGAAACTTACTTGAGGATTTCCGGACAATTAGATTTGGTTGACAACACAAAAGAGACAATCAAGGTTGGCTGAAAAAAAAATGAACTTTTCACTGGCATAGATCCTTTCTGTCGTAAATGAGTAAATGTTTACATTTTTAGCCCTTTAACTCCGTTGGGGCGACCTGTGTTCATGATACACGCATATATACACACATAGACAACCTGGCTGAAGAAACCTATTTTGGCAATTTTGGTGACAGTTTTGGTTGATGGTTTTCAATGTGTTGAATGGAGAAGAATAACAAAGAACTCGTGACAGAGTGATAATTGAAAGAGAGAAAGAGAAGGAAAGAAAGAAAGAATGAAAGAAACAAACAAACAAAAGCAAGGGAGAGTGGAAGAGAGGAAGGAAAAAAGAAGGAAGGAAAGAAAAAGAAAGGAGGAACAGACAAACAGTTAAAAAGAAGAATACGAAGATAAGGAAGAAAAAGAGAAGAAAATTCTGGTAATTACCCGGGCTACTGACGATGAAGACGGGGGAAGAAAGGAATTTAGGAAATTAAGAAAGAAGGAAAAGAATGAGGGAAAGAAGAGAAAACAGACAGAAAAAAAGAAGAAAAGAAGGGAAAGAACTTTGAAGAGGGTGAAAAAGTAAAGGATAACTAAAAGAAAAAAGTGCGAAGGCAGAAAACAGAGAATAAAAAAGATAGGAAAAAGAAAAGAAGGAAAATAAAGAAAAAGGAGACAAAAATGAAAAAAAGATTAGAGAAATAAAGAAGGAGAAAAGAAGATGGAAATGAAGAAGAAGAAGAAGAAGAAGAAGAAGAAGAAGAAGAAGAAGAAGAAGAAGAAGAAGAAGAAGAAGAGCAAAGGAAAAAGGACAGGGCAGTAGAAAACAAAAAAATGGAAATTAAACAAAAAAGAAATGCAAAAGAAAAAGGGAGAAAAGGTAATGATTGAGTAGATAATTGTTTTGCTTGAATAAAGCCATAGATGCCCATTGAACTCAGTGGAATCAATAGTAAAATTAGTAACGAATAGCATTGTACAATTAGGAATTAATCAGTTAAGCCTTAACATGACAATTTTTTTAGCTATTTACCGCTTTTTGCTCCTCACATCCAAATTGAAAAAATCCCCCAATATATTCAAATTGTCCTCTTTCCAGGCATGAGCTCCGTTCAGAATCACTGCTTTAAATGTTGTGCTGTTGATCATTTTCATTACTAAACTGAAAATAATCATCAATTATTGTTATTTTAAATTTTGATGCATACATTGGAATAAAGTATCATTTAACTATGTTCGTGAAATATCCAATTTTTTAGTGTGAATTTCACTCTATTTATTCAAGTTGAAAGTTTTCTTTACACTATTTTTCCAGATTATTTGAGGCTGTCAAATCAAAGATGGAGAAAAGCTAATTTGAGCTACTGTGTTGGATAAGTTCGAAATGGGACGTAAATCTACGAAAGCTGCTCGTTTTATAAACCATGTATGGGGCCAGTGAGGAGTCAGCAAACCTACAGCCCAGCATTGGTTCAAAAAAATTTCGAAACAGAGAGGAGAGCTTTGAAGACGTGGGCGTCCTACTGTGATTGACAGAATCCAATTGAAGGCCCTTATCGAGGTGGATTAATGCAAAACAATTCGAGAGGTTGCGGGGGGGGGGCTAAATGTTGACCATTCAACAGTTGTTCAGCATTTGTACCAAATGGGGAAAACAAAAATGTTTGACATGTCGCACGAATGACCCTGAATGGAAAGTTAAAAGCTAGCATCACCATCAGTCTTTTAACGTCTATCATTGGACATAGACCTTCTCCAGGATTCGCCACACTTCTCTGCTATGGGCGTCGCGGAGCCAATATTTTCTGAATTTGTCTAGCTCGTCTCTCCATCTAATATTCTACCGGCCTCAGTTGCGCATGTGATCTCGAGGGATCCATGTCGTGAGTCGCGATGTCCATCGGTTGTTCGCCATTTTCGCAACATGGCCAGCCCACTGCCATTTGAGAATATCGCCCGAAAAACCGTGCAGAAATTGGAAAATCTGGGCAACGAAACTCTTCCTCGCCCAGCTTTCTCACCAGGCCTCTGTCCAACCGACTACCACTTCTTCAAGCTTTTCGACCACTCCCTGCAAGGGGGGAGGTCATCAACAATCAGGCAACAGCTCAAAAACGCCTCCGAAAAATTCATTAATTCCCGGACCCTAGAATTCTATGCTTTCAGAATAAATGGGTTTGTTCCTTGTTGACAATTTGAAGATTCTGAAGGTTTTTATTTCTATTTATTAACTTTTATTCTCAGCTGAGATATATTGCTTTACGGCTGACGGTAAAAAGAAACTGCAAATATTTTTGCACCAATTTTATACAAACGTAGAAGAACGAGAATGAACTGATGTTTTCAAGAAGACTTTGTCCGGTAGATGTAAAACGATTTACTTATTTCAGGCGTTTAATACAAGCCTCGACGGCCCAGCAAAGCTGACAGCAGAGCTGATAGTACAAGAAAATCTCAGCTGTCATTGGCAGTGAAGTTTGGGAGAACGAAGAAAAAAACGTGTAAGTCAGAAACGAGTGAAAGGGGCGGATAAGTTGGTAAATATCACGGTCGATCTGTATAGATACTGTCGACTAAGATCCTACACAAGAGAACGCATCTATTTAGTAACACGTCAGCTCGTAAAGAGCCTTTTAAAAGACGTTGTGATGGGGGTTAACACCGGTGCTATCAGTCGGCTAATCAAGCCCGCCTGTCTAAAAACGGTGGCTTCTCACTTCAGCAGTGGAGAGATAACGACTGGTTCAGTGTTACAAGACGGGTGACAATCGAAATCCCGAATTTCACTTTCCCGAACACGGTTATCCCGAACGTTGATTGATCGAATTTTCAGTTGACCGTCTTTTTCTTTTCCCTAATTTTCATTTGCTTGAAAAATAAAGGAATACAATTTTAGTAACCCCACAGGCCTTTCTTTCATACTTTATCATTTATAAAATCACCGGATAACTTTTTTTTCTAATATTGATGCGATAGGGTATGCTTACGATTTATGAAAAAAAAGGCATCTATTGTATATAAAGTATTTATTTACTATAAGATTTGGTATTCACAATATATATTGTGCTTTCGAATTATAAAAGAAAATGAAGAATTTATGACCCATAGATAGATCAACCCTCAGAGAATGATAATAATATATATATATATATATATATATATATATATATATATATATATATATATACATATATATATATATATATATATACGCATATAAACAACGATGCACACATACGTATAAATGGAACATACATACTTGAACAAATTTATCTTGTCTCTGTATGTACTTGTAAGTGCGTACAAATGTAGATAAATAATTACTGTCACAACCGCATATAAGTGAAGAGATGTGTCTGGTTGTAGGAGTTATTTCCAGGATATCAGTTTTTAAAGTGCTTCTATTTTTATTCTATGCAAAAGAATTGATACGGACAATGTCGTTATCAGGAAACATCTGAAGGTAATTGACTTCTAATTCCTGACTCTTTTGTCACACCGGTGCACTCTTGTTCACCTCAAATAATAATAATAATAATAATAATAATAATAATAATAATAATAATAATAAAAATGATGATGATAATAATAATAATAATAATAATAATAATAATAATAATAATAATAATAATAATGATAACAACAGAAAACAAGTGGTATGAACACCAACCAGGCCCCGTAACTGAAGGACAGAACACCACAATACGATGGGACTTCGCCATAAATACTGTCAGGATGATCAAGGCGAACAGTTCCGACATAACAGTCAAGGACGACCAGAAACGAACATGTTAATTGATATGAATGTGTCTTCTGATAGAAATGCGACAGTAAACATACAGAAAATGGGGCACATGAAAACACAAGCTGTACCTGTTATTGTCAGGACCCTTTGAATGATCAAGACCAGGCACTGAAAAAAAGAATCTCGTTAAAAATCCCTGGGGATCATTCTCTCTCTGAAATCATGAACATAGTGCTCAAGGGCAGTGCCCGTCTTCTCTGAGAAGAACACTATCATCTGCTGTATGCTAAAAAAGATTGCAATACACACACAAAAGACTGCAACACACGTGCAAAATAAGACTGGGGGGGACGGAAAAATTCTGCATCTCTTCAATTTTATTTTGCTCAAAGTTGTTAATAACGACTCGGCAAAACATAGACAGAGATAATAATAATAATAATAATGATAATAATAATAATGATAATAATAATAATAATAATAATAATAATAATAATAATAATGATAATTACAACAACAACAACAATAATAATAACAATGATAATAATAATACTAATAATAATAATTACAACAACAACAACAACAACAACAACAACAATAATAATAATAATAATAATAATAATTCATCAGCATAGAAGACTGTGTCCAGAGAGCTAAAACAGTCCTAGAAAGATATGTGCAAACAAATAGTGAAGAAATCATAAAGAGTGCGAGAGATAGTGCAACAAACAATAAAGTAGAAAACAATAGAACAGTACAGCAAGCAAGAAAAGAAAGATGGGAAGGGAAAAAATTGTACGGCGAGTTTAAAAGACAGATACAAGATATAGCAGACGAGAAATCATGGACGTGGTTACGAAAGGGGAACCTTAAGAGAGAAACAGAATCGCTCATCATGGCAGCCCAAAACAAAAGCATAAGGACAAACTACATAAAAGCAAAAATCGACAGAACACAGACAAACAGCAAATGCTGCATGTGCGGTGAAAGAGATGAGACAGTAAACCACATAACTAGTGAATGTAGTCAACTCGCCCAGAAGGAGTATAAGCATAGACACGATAGAGTAGCAACGATGATACACTGGGAACTAAGCAAACAAATGGGATTTAACCATGTGGAAAAGTGGTATCAGCACAAGCCAGAGGCAGTCTTGGAGAATGACAACCACAAACTACTCTGGGACTTTGACATCCAAACTGACCACCTCATCCAGGCAAGAAGACCGGACTTAGTAATAGTAGACAAAAAAGGAAGGCCTGCCAAATAGTAGACGTTGCTGTACCTGCAGACCATTGAGTAAAAAAGAAGGAGGGTGAAAAAAGGGAAAAATACCAGGACCTAGCAAGGGAGTTAAGGAAAATGTGGAACATGAGAACCAGGGTAGTACCGGTCATAGTGGGTGCACTAGGAACTGTCCCCAAAACGCTGAGGGGGAGACTGGAGGAGATCGGGATTAGGGGGAGGATAGAGACTGTACAGACCACAGCACTACTGGGAACTGCACGGATACTGAGGAAGGTGCTAGAGATATAAGTACTGCAACGAATTGTAGCTCTGTCATGATATGCGAAAGAGAGGAGACGTTAGCTGAAGACCTGAGGAGACTTATTGTCACTTAGCCTTCAGCGATAACCACTGGGCAACCGGTGTGAAACTGTAAATCGTAGAATTACTGCGACCTATGAGTACTGGGGGAGGAGGGCTGGAGACTTGAGGAGACTTGCTGTCACTCAAACTCCAGTGGTTACCACCGGGCAACTGGTGTAAGTTTCCAAATAATAATGATAATAACTACCGAAACACAAGTTGAAGACGAGGAGAGGACGTTGACACCCTGTCAGAAGAAGTACAAGCCTTGATAAAAACGGTAAAAGAATCTGTGCTAGGAGAAAAGAAGCCACCACCATCCCTTAGGGACAAGGATGAGAAAAAAGGTAAGAGATTCAACTGAACATGTCAATTTCCTTTTACAGCATATTGAAAGCAACAGCATAACGGAGTACAACAACCTCATCGACACTGGTGCAAAAATGATATCAGACATATTTACGACGCAAGAAGTAACCCCGAACAACAGGAACGAAACCCTGTCCGAGAGGAGATTAGAAAAGCAGAGATGAAGGATTTTGAGAAAACCCATCGCACATGAGCAGACTACGTACTAGACAATACACATACAATATAACACAAAAGAGGTAACAGTCGAAACAAGTAAATCAAAAAGGCTGAGCCAAAAAAAGCAAGATTACAGAGATTAAAGTCCTGTTCACAAAAAGTAACCTAGGTTTACCATGGGTTAAAGCTAATGCATATCTGGAGCTACCTGTAGATTTGACCTGGAGTGAACCTAGATTATTTTTTGTAGTTTTTACTAGGAACTCCAAGACAGAGAGGGGGAGAGAAGTCGAATTGAATAAAACAATGCAGAAAAACTCTTTTCGAAAAATATCAAAGCACAGGGACCTAATAGGATCTACGGGTATTGGTTCAAGAATTTCGTCACGCTACATGACAGATCCAAGTTGTCTAGATGATGGCAAGGTCTCAGGATGGATGAACTCAGGCAGGATAGCTCCAAAAAGTCACTAAAAGGGGAATCAGGCAAGCAACTATAGACTAATCACATGCCTACCATTATTGTAGTGAATTCTGACTGGACAGATAGCCGAGAGAATATATATGTCAGTGAAAAGAGTGGATTCCTACCAAAGAACGGAATGGATGTTGAAAAGAGACCAACAGAACGTATGAATTACTCTACATTGACTAGATAATCCCGAAAAGATGTACGGAATAGATAGGAATTCAATAGGTTGGACTGATCACAAAAAGCACATAGCTGGACACTCGAATGTCTCAGGATATTCAATATTGGGGAATCAGTTGTGAGATTCATATCCAACTCTCTGAAAAGCTGGAAAGTAAACTTTACAGCCGCAGGAGAAAAAAAGTGAATTGAAGGGGGGTCTACTATTTTCTATACCAACTATGATGCCTCTAGAGAGAATTTTGAATAACAGCAAATAATACCAATACTTCAGGAAAAAAGAAAATGTCAACCCTTTCATGTACATAGATGGCATAAAGTTATTAGAAAAGAAAGGGGAAGTGCTTGAAATGTTGTTCAATAAATTCATAGGATACAGCGATGACATTGAAATAAGATTTGGAATTTTTTTTTAAATGTGTGTCTTGGGCAGGGCACAGGGGGAGGCTTATAGCGATGGAAAGAATAGACTTACTGGACAACAAAACTTTTAGAATATTAACCACAAAAGACTTATATAGATACTTGGAGATTTCGAAAGTGACTATAAAACAAGGAATGAAAAATAAGATAGAGAAGGAATAGTTTGGGGGATGAGAAAAATATTGGAAACTAAGCTTAAAAGCAGAAACTTGATAAAAGGGGTGAACACATGGGTATTAACGGTAGTAATATACACACACCTGCTACTTGGAGGGACAAAGAATGAACTCAATGGACCGTTGAATCGGTAAGCTTATGACGTCTACACCCCAGAGATGACACAGACAGATTGGACAAGAAGATCAGATCCTGTGGTAGTGAATAAAGAGAGAACGGAGATTGGATCCCAAATTAATAACGACCTTGCGTCACATCTTGCTCTTGTGGGAGTGAAAGTAAATACGATAAGGAGAAAAGAACATGTCAAATAGTAAATGATGAAACTGACAGCGGGTGAAACGTTGGATAAATATCTGGACCTTGCCGAAGAGCTGAAGATCTTATGGAAAATGAGGGTGCCTATTATGCCATTGTTGGATAGAACAGGAAGGCTGGAGAATCTAGGAATACAAGGAAGAACTGAAATGGTCCATAACGGCACTACTGAAGTTTGCCAGAATTCTGAGGGGGGGGGGCTTCCTGGGTATTGAGGAGACTAGCTATCACTTGATCTCCAGTGAAAACTACCAGTCACCGCTGGGGTAAAACTCAAAATAATAATGAAGTATTGAAGAGAAGGTGGCCATCTGACACAGGACTTGGGGTATTTATAGAAAGGTAGGGAGAAAGAAAGTTTTTGTCTCAAATGGGCGAGCGGTTGAACGGATTAAGGGACCTGCCTGCGAGTTCAATCCCTGGGTCAGGTAGTACCGAAAAAATCATATACACTGGCTCAGTGGGAGAAGACCAACGACACTGCAAAGTTGACTGGTAAGAATAACCAATACGAGATGGTCCCCTGGTATGGACAATGGAATGAGAACCATCTGCCCCCATCCCGTTGAGCGAAAAAAGGGTTCGGTTCGAAATTCCAAGAAAGCTACTGAGTACGACAGATACCTGGAGAAGGATGGAGTGTACAGCAACCGAAACGTTGAAGCAATTACGACAAAGATGATGATAATAGTCCCAATAAACCAGTGAATTATTACAATAAATCCCCATATCAGAAATTCAGAAAGAAATACTAAGATCCATTTCAATAGACAACAACTCGTGGACAGAAACATAGTTGGTGGACATGAACAAACTGAGACAGACTTGAAGAGACTGAGATAGATAGCCATATATATATATATATATATATATATATATATATATATGTGTGTGTGTGTGTGAGTGTGTGTGTGTGTGTGAATTATAAATTGTGCTGTATTATATAGAAACTTATTTGAACTGATCAGTCATCTCACAGTTATTGTATCACTCGACCTAGACAACATAAATAGAATAAAGAATTGACGAAAATGGGGCTGAAATATCCATTTCTTAATATATATATATATATATATATATATATGTGTGTGTGTGTGTGTGTGTGTGTGTGTGTGTGTGTGCGTATGTCTGTGTGTGAGTGAGTGTATTCATATATATATATATGTAGAGAGAGAGAGAGAGAGAGAGAGAGAAAGAGAGATTTGATGGTCAAAATATCGGAAAATTTCATTTCTGGTCTTTTTCTTCTTTCTCTCTAAGTCTTTACGGATGCGTGAACATAGAGGATGTAATTTGTATGTATTTGGGGATAGATGGAAGCATGCATGTGCTTGTATATTCCATGGGAATTCAAGAGAGAGTACTTAGTACTGGACACTCTCAAGGGGAGAATCTTATTACACTTCAATCGTTATTGTCATTTCCAAAGTGTTTGGGTATTTAAGCGTTACTTGTATCCATACTTTTCTCTGGTCAACAGAAAAATACTAAAATTGTTCCACCATAACGTCTCTTGATAGATATTCACCAAGCTCAGCAGTTCAAATGCAAAATCCCGAAAAGGGGGGGGGGTAGAATGTGTGTTTACGTGGGTGCTTATGTATACTTGTTATACCTGTGTGCGTTAATGTTCATCATTATTATCATTATCAGCCTTCTAGCGTCCGTCGTTGGTCATAAACCTTCTCCAAGATTCTCCTGACCTCCTTATCATGGGCATCGCAGTTCCAATTTTTTCTGAACTTTTCTTATTTGTCTCACCATCTTATATTCTGCCAGCCACAGTTACCCTCTCTGAGGATCCATGGTGTGAGTTGTGATGTCTGACATTCTTACATAACCAGCCCATTATCATTTGAGTTTTCTAATCGTTTCTGCGATATCTCTGACTCCTGTATTTCCTGTAATATACTGTGATGTCTTGCGATCTCCCCCAATTTGATGTTGAGTGTGATCTTTTCCTGTACAAGTTTCATGGTTCTCAGTTTTGGTGTCAATCTTTTGATTAGTTTTATGTTTCATCTCATGTGATTATCGGGAGGATGCGTTGATTGTATACACCTTTTTAGAACTAATGGGATTTTTTTGTTCTTGAAGGTTGAGCTTGTTCTACCAAAAGCTTGCTAACCTATAGTGATTCTACGCTCGATTTCTTTTTTTGAGGATTTCATGGAGATTTGTTGTCCTAGATAGATGAAGTGTTCTACTTTCTTCAGCTGTGCCTTTTATTGGGAATTTCACAGAGAAAATAAAAGCAGGAATAAGGAATAATGAGATATTCTTATTTTTTTAAGGTTGAGCTTGCTCTGCCAAAGGCTTACCATCCTAGTGTGATTCTTCGCTTAACGTCATTTGATCATCAGTAAAACAAACTTTTTTCTTTTTCAGCCATTCAAAACGCCCAGAGCGTCTATCCCGATTACCTCCCCAGCCAACTTGTTTAATCTTGCCTATCCTAAACAATTACCAAAACTCCTGTTCTGAATTTAATTATTTCTTGATTCATTCACTCCTACGTCAAATCAAATTTGTTCATTACTACAAAGACTGCAACCTAAAGAATGGCGGAGTATTTTTCAAAGTGAATTATAATTAACAACTGCACAATTATTTATATTTCCACAATTATTGCTATCAATAGTGAAGTCTGGGGAGTTCCATGTGTTATAATTCCTTATTATTCACCTAAATATAGGACAAAATTATATCATTCGAGGGCCGCTTTTAACAATGTGTTATCAAATCACTGAAATACCCGTTCTTTAACAGGAATTTATATTTGGATTGGCGCAGGTTTTTAACGTGGCAATGACGTTGCTATGACACATGGAGCGAATAGAACGCAAATTTAATTTTGTATCAATAACCGACGTTAGGAAACCGTAACTATTTGCTGCTGAAATCTTCATAATCAGGTAATTGATGTTTATTTCAACTGATACAGTTTTTCTTAATTCTTTTAACCTGCTTGTTTTAATTTTTGTAGTAAATATCAATTTTCCTCACCGAATCTCCACCTCGGCCCAAACGAAAGTAGATTAATGCATTCATCTTACTATTTCACTTGAAATCTCTATGCTTCCCTTTCATTAGTTCATTAGTTTTCAACTAGCTACAGACTTTCGGTTCCATTTAGTTAAGAGGTTGCTTCTAGCTAATAACATCAAATTTCTTTTTTTTAATTTCGTGCTTGAGAGGTCTGGGACATTGACATTGGATAAGTCGTGCATTTAAAAGTCTTTGAGCATCTTGATGCTGATGGCTTGATTCCGATAAGGTTTTCAACGTCTTTCAACACCTATGTCAGCGGGGCCTGTGCTTGAATGACCCAAAAGCCTGTGATATATACGTATCCCGGTAAAAAAAAATGCATACCTGTACAATGTGTTGAAATAATTGCTAAACTGAACAAGAATATTTTGACATAAAATTGTCGATAAGATTTTAATACCGTGGCACAAGATAGTTATTTGTAGCGGCATGTACCCAAATGTAACTAAAGTTTGTGAAAGAAAATTGTTCAGTTTTGCCACTGCATTGATATTTTTTGTCTATCCCATGTAACATATTTTCGTACGGTGTTTTTTAGTTCTCACATTTTTACATCAAAACATTGTGCAGGTACGCATTTTTCTTACTTGTCCTATTTTCTTCGATATTAATATATACACACGGCGTCTTCGATTGTAACTATTACTGTTAAAAAAACGAGTTCCCCGTGGATTCGAATCACCAATTTCTCGAATACAAAAAAGAAGCGCACTAAGTAACTGCACCACAAAAACAGGCGTACAGGAGTTGATTCATTTTTTTGATTCAAGATTTTTGTACCTAACTTCCGAAATCTTTCTTATTTCCAACACTAAAACCTTTTTATGTGTTTATAGATTGAAGAATACCTTTTACTTTATTTTTAGGAAAAAATGTTCGCTGGGTCAAATTAGGTGCAATTCACTTCAAAGTTTTTGCATGATATCAAATTGGAAGTATGAATTTGTATGTGCGTTTTTCAGAGTAATTTTCGTGGGTTGGTGTAATTTAAAAGGTTTTTCAAAATAAAGGTCTCTGCAATATTACAAATCTTATTTAAATTGGTTGATTTTTACAAAAGTTATTACAAAATTGAAGTCATCGATTTGTGTAAAAAAAACAACTTATCACATCAATGGGTACAGCGCTAGATATGTGTGTCTGTATGTATGCATGTGTGTGTGTACGTGTGTATGTATATATGATGTCTGTGCATCAAAGTGTTTTTCATAGCTAAACAATACTTTTTCGAGTTTTGGCGTTTTATTTGGGTTTTGTTTTCCAGACTCAGGTCTTGGAATTTATTCTATTAAAACTGATGTCAGCGAACTTGGGAAGTGGACAATTTTTTTTTAAATAAAATTAGTGAGAGCAGAATGGTAGACAGCACTGCTAGAAGCAATCTGCACAACTGTTACTGAGGCGTTTCCACGGAATACAACATTGAGTGAAACTCGAATTACCGACACCCACGCGTTAAAAAGAGTCAGAAGAAATTTAAAAAAGATCTACAAAGCAGCAAATATCAATAGAGAAAAAAGCCTCAGTGTGGAACTCATTACCGGTGATTATCGTATAAGCCCCTGTATTGAACACATTCAAAACTAGACTAGACAAATACCTCAAAAAGATTCGGCTTACAATGAATTTAGAGCTGAGATGGTAATCAAGTCAAATACAATCAATTGGAGAAGTCTGGTATAGAGGACAGTCAGTCCTGTGCAAGAATTAAATCTTCAAGTATCTTTAAGTAAAGAATGAAAGAAAAAGAAAGACAATGACTGTCTGTCAATATCAGGAAACAGTAAAGAAAAAATACGATGCTAAAGCCAATAAAACCTTTCTTTTTTGAGCCTGCAATTGTATCATATCTGGAAGAGGCATGTAGGTACGAAACATAGATCAACTGTCAACAGGGAGCCAATTCAACTGATCTTATCATCATAGCTATCATAATCAACCTTGTAACATCTGTTGTTGGACATAGACATCCCACAAAAGATTCCCCAAACCTCTCGATCGTGAGCGTCGCGTTGACAAAATATTTTGAACTTGTCTAAATCATCAAACAATCTTATTTTCTACTGGACACTATTTTGCACATGGTTTCGTTTTGAGGTTATTGTTACTAATTACAACAAAGCTGATGGTGTATGAGGCCCCAAATAAGAGAATTTGTGGTACAAGAAACTCCTTTTTTTTTTCAACTGAATCTGTATAGTGAAAACAGATTTTGACGATCAAAAAGTTAGACACATCGACCTCAGTCATAGACCTAAGTCTCGTAGACCGGTAGAGGTTCACTATCAGTTATCAAATTCAATATCAGAGATCTTTGTCGCCTGTGTCTTGAAATCTAAAGCATTAGTGCAAAAAATGTTAATTTTTCAATTTGGCACCGTGAGAGTCCAGCTTCTTACATGTACTCATTTGGCGCGTCAAAGATGAAAAAAAAACTGTTTAACGAATTTCAATTGCTAGTTGACGGAGTATATTCTTTTTAGTTCTATAATTATGAAGAAGATGCCTGTTGTCACTTGTAACCCTATCCTTGAAACTAAAACTGACCCTAAATTATATCCTTTATAAGTAAATTTGATAAAGTAAAGATCATGATTAAATCTAATAAAATACAGTGGATGTTCAAGTCGTCTGCCTTCGTTCATTTCGTACGCTAGTAACAGCAGTAACAGACGTATAAGCCAGCGTAAAAATCTACGAACCGATAACAGGCCTTTGTGCCAATGGTCCCCAACCACCAGGCAATGGACCAATACCAACCGTTATGGAAAGATAATTTTTTGATAAATAATTTGATATTTTCTCCCCAGATAGATTCTATTATTGAATTCATTAGATAAACTTTTTTGGAAACCAAAGTAGGTGTATCAGCCACTGATGAGCGACTTTTTTTTTTATTTATATCACATGCACGCGCGAGCATACTCATACACACACACACATACACACACACACACACATATATATATATATATGCATATATATATATGTGTGTGTGTATGTATGTATGTATGTATACGTGTATATATATATATATATATATATGTGTGTGTGTGTGTGTGTGTGTGTGTGTGTGTTAATATAATGGAACGAGGATTCGCTACACAAACATGTTCATGTTTCTGCCCTGTTTGGGCTTCTTCAGGCGAATCATTCAGTATGTTTAGGATTCCTGTTTGGGACATTGGGGGGAGGGCTACTATTCTTGGTGGTGGTCTTTCTTTTATTTCATTTGTAGGGTGTATATGTCTGCTGGTGGTTATAAATTACAAGCCAGGGTATATGGAATGAGTGTTTGCATTATAAGTAAGATAAAAACAAAAAAGACATGCGTAAATGGACTCCTTGATATTCTGATTGCAATGATATTCGGTTCTTCGTGCGTAAGGTTCCTGTCAAAACCAAGCCATACCAGCAAAGTTTGTTGAAATAATTTTGACGGGTACTGTTTATGTTGATTTCTCTCCACGAGTGTATGTGTGTGTGTGTGTGTGTGTGTGTGTGATTATATGTCTGTGTGTGTATGTGTGTTGTTGTGCTCCCACGTATCAACGACCATTAACTTCTGCTTTCAATCTTTATAGCTTGTATGGTGGATAAACAACGTGTTCATCACCTAGCAACAAACACTGTCTCCTATAAAAGGTAGGCGCATGCGTATTCCAGCGAAAGAGAAGATACATTAAGACATCACCGTTTGTTATTTGAAACGGCTTCTTCTCAACAATGAGCACTACATCTAATCAAAATGACTCCCGGGAGATGCAACCATCAGAAGTTGTCCTCCAGCCTACTTTTGGGGTGATTCTTGGGTTTTCACTCGATACAAACGACTGACAAGAATTCCGACACGCGCTCTGTTCCCGAGTGCGCTCTTTCCACATGAAATTCATATCCCATACGCCAGGAAGGGTAGGACTCTTTTGGTCAGTCATCCTAGAACAGCGATCGGGAACCTATTACACGCGTGTCAGAAGTGACACGCTGTAAGCTTTCAGTTGACACTCAATGTTTTCATCTAATCATCTTAGTTTTATCAGTATATTTTGAAATTTGAAGTTATATTTTATAAAAGTTTTAGTTTTATGAATATATTAGAAAATTAGGCTGCTCATCTGAAATCATTTGCCTATAATTAAAATACAAATTGAGAAGCATGCATTGTGCACATGAAAGAATTATGCTGGGCCGCGCATGGAGAGACCACAAGATAGCACAATACATCCGAGAAAAGACAAGAGTGAGGGACAACATAGAATCCATTAAAAATCCCAAATGGCAGTGGGCTGGCCATGTTGCAAGAATGGTGGACAACCGATGGACATCGCAGCTCACGATATGGATCCCTTGAGATCACAGGCAGAACCGAGGCCGGCAGAATATTAGATGGAGAGACGAGCTAGACAAGCTCTGGAAGTACTGGCTCCACGACGCCCATGATAGAGAAGAGTGGCAAATCCTGGGGAAGGTCTATGTCCAACGACGGACGTTAAAAGACTGGTGACAATGATGATGATGATGATGATGATGACATGTGCAAACAGGATAATTTAAAAAATGAAATTTAGACACTTTGTGATAAAAGGTTCACCGTCACTGTCCATATTCACCGATCACCGTGCCCCAGGAGTAGAGTGCTCACGCCCGGTTCCGAATGCTGTGGTTCGATCCACATCATTCATGCCAAAGTAATTGGAAACGGTGCTCAATGCCTCTCCACTAAGCGCTAAGCACAAGGTTTACGATTGTGGTATCTCTTACTGAGCTCGAGGGGTTACGACCAAATTACGTTTGATACGCTCCCTCTCTTAAGATCTTCAGAATTAAGCACCGTTGGTCATGGTCAGTACTTAGATGGGTGATCATAAAATGGGCCTTGGCTAAGATCAAAGTGTGGTATCAGTTCTTTGACACCCTTGGGCTGAAAAGTTGATCGATATCTGGAATTGTCCTCCATCGTGGAACCACTGACCAGCATTCTCAGGCTCTTCCTGAGAGCATCAATAGGATTCGTCCTGTGAACAAAGTCAAGCCTACCTTAATGACTCAGCGAAATTACGCATCGAGACTTAGGGACTCTTGCACAACAAGATTCGTCCTATGGACTTAGTCCGGTTTGTCCCGACGTCCTTGCGAAATCATGCCTAAGGAATCAGGTTGCACCCTGTGCCTGCACGTTTTCGAACGTGTGGGACCCTACATTAATCCGACTTCGTGTCACATTCGTCGTCGTGGCGATGCAAATAAACAAACCAATAAGACAACGCAGTACATTAGAGAAACAGAAGTCAGAGATATCATGAAATGCATTAGAAAACCCAAATAGTAAATGTCTGGAAACTGCTGGGCATCACGACTGACAACTTGGATCCCCAGAGATCATATGCGAAAACTTTTGTAAAACTCAAGCAGTTTTAATTATTCTTATGTCATTTTATGGAGACCTTATTGCGAGTAACTTTAGTTACATTGACTCAAAAAATTGCCCTGAAAAACTCAGAATATCAGGGAATGTTTAAATCAAATTTGATATGATGCCTAAACCATAGAAGTGAATTGCACTGAATTTGACCTTGCCAATTTTTTTCTTTCTTGAATAAGAAAGAATTTATGGATTCTCCGCTGTGTAAACATATTACAAGAGTTCTAGTGTTGGAAATGAGAAAAATTTCGAAAGTTAGGCACAAATGATTTTTTCATTGAAAAATAAATTGACTCTGATCCATATGTCTCCACAGAGCACATGGTTAGTGTGTTCATAAACGAAATATTGGTAGTTCGAATCCACCTGTAATCTATGTCTTTTAAACAATGATACTTATAGCTGAAGACATTGTGTGTAAATATTAATATTAAAGAAAACAGGACAAGTAAAAATGTGTATCTGCTCAATGTGTTAATATAATTCTAAAAACTTGAAAAAAAACAGAGAACAAGAATATTTCGACATGAAATAGACGGAAAAGTATTAATGTAGCGGCACTAAATAACTGTATATTATGGTATATACTACTATGTAACTAAACTTTGTAAAATAAAATTGTTCAAATTTGCCAGCGTATTGATATTTTTTCGTCTATTTTATGTTAAGATATTCTTGTTCGATTTTTTTAAATTCAAAAGCTCCAGTTTTCTTTCATCTAGTGGCTCTTCATTACGCCATCGAGATTACATTTTTTATCTACTGTCTACGATAAGGCACATAAAGATATATACCACCCCACGAGAAAAGAATGATACAGCCTGGGATTTTCCATTCACTTGATATTCATGAGGCATACATTCTTACAGACACTGAACTTGCTTTACTGCCAATGGGCGTTTATCAAGTCAGATTTTTCGTGCTTCAGTAAAATTTTAGAATAACTTAAGTTACCACCTGTAGACTTGTAAGATCTCTAAACCTCAAGTCACATTCTCTGTCAGTCTGCTTATAGGCTGTCTATTAATAGAGGCCGTTTCTCGAACAAAATGCAAAGGCGCCATATAATCGAGCGAATTTGGTACTGAACAAAGCTTTTTGGTTCTAAAAATAAAGATTTGGTACTGAAGTAAGAATTTGGTATTACACACCAAAGATATGATACGACATAAATATACGTATAAACAGTAGATATGAGAGAAGATCAGCTGCAATTATGTCTAATTCCTCTCAAACTTCTATTCTGACTGAAGATAAATCCTACAACTTTTGTATTGTTTTATATGATAAGCAAAAAATATCAATATATATTTGTATATTTTGTAAACATATGTCTATTCGCATAAAATAATCCCGAATGTATCTGTATGATAAATTTTCCTCAATATCTACGGCTTGTCAATTTAGCTAAGTCAGTCAGATGGTCTCTTGGCAATCATTTGTTCGTGACTTGAGATCACGGTAGAGGAATATGGGTTTCACGTATTGGTTTACATCATTCATTTTGATGAGGATTGTTCTTGCTGTTATTCTCCTTGTTATTCAAGACTTTGTACTGGAGTTCAACAATATGTAATTCAATCCATGTTTCGAGCAATCTTAGTCTGATTATGGATTTGAAGTTATTTGATTATTTGGGAACTGACGCAACTTAATTTGGTCTCAAGACCATATAAATTTGGTCTTGTGCAGCAAAAGACATCTGACCCTCTTGTATCGTCATACAATCTTTGGCTAATTTTTCTTTTATGTTATTTTTACGAGAAAAGAGGGACTTCATTAATTTTGACGTTGTAAGTAGATCGGAAATAAAGAAGTAGTCTCAGACGAAATTTGAACTCACATCCCTTATCCTGGGAGCCTGTCTGATTTGGTCGCAGCCGTTACAGATTTGGCAACAGAGACGAACTGGCTAAGCTGAATCGAATATACCATCATATAACTCCGATCACCCGCTACATGTTGTTTGTTTACTTTCTAGTAGTAGTAAAGCTTGGAATAATGCTCACAAACATAGCCTATTGTTTCAATACGATAGCATTTAATTGAATGTACAGTTATTGTAGTAGTAGTTGTAGTAGTAGTAGTAGTAGTAGTAGTAGTAGTAAAGTGTGAATAATTGGCAGCTACTCATTAGAAACTGTCAACCAAAACTGTCAACATAGGTTTCTTCATTTTCAAGTTGGTCCGCCTGGCTGTCTAGCTATATATGTATGTATGTATGTATGTATGTATGTTTGTATATATATTCGTATGTATGCATGCATGTATGCGTGTATGGTGCTTTCAGACCGCTAGAGGACTGAAAATGTCAACAGTCACACCTTATTATGTCTAAAAAAAAATGACGTTATTGTTTTTTTTTAAGTCACCCCCTAAATAGTTTTATTAGTAGAAGGGGTTTTCAATTTGCAATGTAAGTTTATTCATGATTGACCCCATAATTTTTGTCCAGCAATATCCATGCTATCTCTGGAAAATTTTGACTTTTTCAGCTACCACTGCCCAATAAAAGGCGAGAGAAGTAACTTGATAATTGATCACCCTTTTTCTCTAAAGTTTTAATTTATCACCTCCAATACGGCGTGTAGCCAATAGACGTTGGCCATGTTATTGAAAGGCGTTATACCATTAAAAGGTGTAAAGCATTAAAAGAAAATCTATTATTATTTTTTACCAGCTGCTAATGATAATTTTTTTAAACGGCCCAAAACGCCGAAAATGGGAAAAACAAAACGCCGAGAAAGTCCGTTCACATTCTTTAATGAAAATATTTCTTGCAGAATATTTCATGTATGAGAATCAATTGAATCAAGGAAAGATTACTTGACCTTCTTGATCCTCTTCTTCCCCTTCCTCCGCCTCTTGTTGCTTCTTCCACGGATAATGGACGAATCTTTGAACTTATGATTCTTGTTATTTCATGTAAACAATGTAGTGAATTTCGAACTGAAATGTGTTCAGAGGAACCCTGCTAAGAAAATGCCTCGAGACTCGTCTTTCACATTTGTTGCTTTCATCTCGTGATGGACACAGGGTCGCTGGTTGGCTTTCGTTTACCGGTGAGTAAATATAGTACGGCGTTCTGGAAGGGTTATAGCAGGTGGAAACAGTGTGGCTAAAGGACGAGGGCGTTCGTGCAGGATGTGTGAGAGGGGCCGAAAAAAATTTTGCATTGCCTCGTGAAAATCCTCTTTGGAGGCCCTGCACACACACCAACACACACATACGATAAAACTTTTTGAAAAAAACGTATATGCTATCTGCAGTCCACACACACACACACACATATATATATATATATATATATATATATATATATATATATATATATGTATGTATATATATATATATATATATATACACACACATTTATATAATTGATCATTTCACCATATGAGTTCCAATACAACTTGACTTGTTACAATTTAATGGCATCTTATCACAATTCAATGCACAGCGAATTCGGCACACACACACACACACACACACACACACACATATATAATTAATAATTGTATCATCGACGGAGAGCTGTTCCGTTGTGTGGCTATAGACTATCCGATATCCCTTCCAGTACCACAAGGTAGGATTGAAACCTTCGCTTCAGAGACAGAAACAGAACTGGACGGTCAATACGATCCAATAAGGCGATATATTTTACTTACACATTATTCTCCATCTACCAAAGTGCTTCCTTCCAAAATTGGAGGAGCATTGAATGGTAGCAGTAGTAAACGAGTGCCTAACCCAAGACCCTTTAAGAAGGGAGCGTTATATATATATATATATATATATATATATATATATATATATATATATATATATATATATATGGAGGAGTTACCAAACTAATAAGTGTTTTGCCCCCATCTCCACCATGAAAATCCTTAATGGCTGCTGCAAACGTATTTTGTGCTTGTTCAAACACTTATGAGCAATACTCTTTATAAATGATGATTTATGCATAAAAAGTGACAAAATGAGGGGGGGGGAAAGAAAGAAAGAAAAAAGAAAGAAAGAATGAAGGAAAGAAAGAAAGGAATTAAAAGAGGGTCAAATTTGAAATGATTTCAAGACTAGAAATATTTTTAAAAACAAATGAAAACACAAACAATCGAAGAATCGAAAGGAAGAACTAAAAGGAAGGAAGGGATGGGTGGACAGTGGAAGGGAGGGAAGATGAGAGGATGGAAGGAAAGAAAGAAAGGAAAGGAAAGAAGGAAGTAATGGAGAAGCGAAGTGGGTAATGGAAAGGGTCTATTCTACATCCGGCAATGGTAATAGACAGAAGAAATAAGTGAAAAAAAAGACCAGAATAATTGAGCAAGGATAATGTGGGAGAATCGTGGAAGGTTGAACGGTATAGGAAAAACCGTCGGGGAGATATAAGATGGAAATGGTTTCGAGATAATAAGGTAAGAAGAGAGTCACGAACGAAACGTTCCCAGGTAGCGAATGCTGTAAACATGATCTCTGATCTCTGCTGTCTGCTTCCTTAATGGACTTGAATTTCACTTGATAAGTGAGAGGTGTATGTATTACACCAGGCCTGTCCGCCTTTCCATCTGTCTGTCCGTACAATATCCCCAAAAGTTCTGAATGAATTCCAATGAAATATTAAGAGAGGATGTGCTATGGGATAAGGAAAAAGTGATCGAATTTTCGTTGCAGTGATCACTTTCAGTCGGAACAGAAGTTGGAGAGGAATTTAACCCTGTGGCGGCCAAACTGGTTTTATTTTCATTCAGTTGTTTTATTGGTGTTGTAGGATAATGGCGTGGGGACCAATTTCGACCATGAAGCGTAATGGCTTTTTCTGCACGTTTCCTCATCGCAGGAGCAGCAGGGGTGGAACTAGGGACACAATACTCATATCGGGTTTCAAAATCAAACCTTCATTTCTCTTACTCGGCTGGCCAAAAATATATACATCGTCTTCGGTTGAAGACTAAACGAAATCCTCTCTCACAGAGAGAGAGCTAGCGAGCTTATCGAGAGAGGGGAAGAGAGTGAGAGTTCAATCTGAGCAGCCAGGACCGGCATGGCCCTGCTACTCTCTGCCTGCTTACTCTACCTACTCTGACTGGTCTGGTCTGACTGACTCGCTGCTCGGTGACCAACTTTTGATTTCCTTTTTTTAAAGACAAGGGTCACTTTTCTCTTGTTATCTCTTTCACTAAATAAACTTGCTCTCTTCTTTTACCTGATACCAGAACCAAAAGATCACCCATCATTTCTTTTTTTTATCTCCCGCTGCCTCCTGTCGTTTCTCACACAATTAAACTTACAATCTATCTTTCTTACTTCTGCCGTTGCTGCTAAAATCTTTATACACCGTCCCTTTTCTATTTTCACCCGTTTTTCGCTTTCCTCCAACTGGTGTCTTTTTAATTAGGTGGCTGTGACTGGCTATCTATCTGCAGGGGTTCCAAGCGTAATGTTTTATCTTGTCAATAAATCTACCTAAGATACTTCTATAGTCCTTTTGGCGTCTGAAAAGGCTTACCCTGTAACGTCTTATCTCTGATCAATTATTCTAAGTCTTCTTCACTTATACCCTTACCAAAAGGATCTTCAACAAAAAATGCTATTTAAAAATGAAATGGAATATCTAAGAATGATATCTAATAATCGATTAAAAAGTCTGCACCAGCCCTCATATTGCATCATACCTTCTTACACTATCTTAAAAGTATAATGATATAATTTTTAGTTACATTGTCTTTCCGAGTACGATTTTTTTTCAAATGCATCAATGGATGAATTTCTTTTTCCAACATCAACTCGACTACCCTGTATTAGGTTCTTATTCCTGTATATCTTTTTGAAGGGCTGATATTTTCTCCAATTCTTTGAAATCTGATCTCTAAAAAAAATGTTGTTTTTTGTCTGTTAGTTTCTCAACTCAGTCTCTCTCTTTTCGGAAAATGTTTCTATTTATCTACCACCTCTCTCTCTCTCTCTCTCTCTCTCTCTCTCTCACTCTAACTTTTTCCCGAAAATTATATAAAAGACAGCAAAATCATTCAAAGCCACGAAGCATTGAAACAGTCATATTTGTGCACACGAATACATCCATTAGTGTGAGACTGTTACAAAAACAAAACAACAAAAAAAAAGAAGCCGAAAATTAGGTTTTTTCAAACTCATACAAAACTCAAACTCACTTTTCCGTATGAACGAAAATCACAATTCACGAGTTGGTTTGTTTTGTTTGTTGTTGTTGTTGTTGTTGTTGATGTTGTTGTTGTTTAGTTTTTGTTTTTTCAAAAAATAATCTTATTTTCCCCAGTTAATGCGGTGCCCACTCAACCACGAACGTATTTTATTTTAGACGTGCCATATCCAGCGTACCTGGGACACACCAGACAAAAACTATTGCCTAAATTTCGATGCGTGATTATGCAATATCACCACGAATGACCACCGTGTTTATTTATGGTAATGTTGCCAAAAATATTTCTGAAAATCAACGAAAATGAACATTTTCACAGAGCACACAAGAAATGAAATACAAATGTAGAAACACCGTGTCAGCAATGAAAAAAAATGTTTTAAAAAATACGACGAAAGGAAACATATTCCTTTCTACCATGAAAACCAAAAAAAAAAAATTCAGTCCCTTCAACTTCAACTCGTGTCCATCGCTTTTAAAACTATCTTTTTCAAGCATCTTTTTCTTTGTGTTTTACCAATTTTTTATATTTTCCTTTCTTTTTTTTTTTCTTTTTTAAAAGGTATTTTCAGGGAAAAGTGTCACACGCACATCACACGAAAAAAAAAAAATTGCAATATCTGCAGATCTTAATATTTTTTCATTAAAATCATTCGCCAACAAAGAAAAACAAAAGTGGCGATCCACCAGGCACAGGCGAATGTTGCTATTTGAGAAATTAATTCATTACACAAGGTGAAAGAGTTCGAAAAACAGAAGAGAGAAAACGATCTTTTGTTCTTTCCCTCCTTTCTGGCTGCAAAAAGCCTGTCCAATGTACATATTTGAATGCGAAAAATTACACAATTTACAATATACATAAAGCATATGACAAACATGAATTTGAACTTTGAAAAAATCAAGGGTAACATAGTAGCCCCCTCAAGGGTGATAGAAATTCCCTTCGGCAGAAAAACACCGAATTTCGTCCTGTAACATGATCTATAGACTAAGAATGACAAATTTGACAGAATTGGGTGGCTTTCGCAATAATAGTTGACAAAGTTATCTAAACCATTCTCTGACCTCACCGAAAACCTACGATTCCACAGGTAAATCAAATTACTATTGACATACCCGTCGGAACAGGTGGTCAGTCTGTTCTTCGACTTGACGAAAAATCATCAACCAGTTTCACCAATGAAGCAAATTGCGCACGCCACGCCCTCTTTTGTGCGTCTTAGTCAAAACATTCTCGTTCATGCATCCGTCTCTACAACACTTCGTTGTATCAGCTCGCTTTAGCTGAGATGTAACGGGGAAAATATCTGAGATCAGAAAAAGTATTCATATGATACCCGGCAGAAGCCAAATCGGGGCTTCATCGCATAAAATCCGTCCACGAATAAGAATTCACTTGGGTAAACAGAGATGCAAAATCACCAATCATTTAGAACCGCCATTTACGGTCTTAGCATTCTAAGCCAACATCTAGATCCAAAATCACCAGTAAAAGACACAACGCACCACAATGTAAAACAGGCATAAAAATACAGGTACACAAGAAGTATGATGCACTTTCATCAGAAATTGCAAAATGTACGTTTAACAAACAACAAGAAACAACTCACTGCGCTCAGTCAGAACAGAAAAAATGTTTTGTACAAAAGAAAATGAAGAGAGAGAAATGTTCCTTTTGTTATTTACGATTTCAGTCCATTTCTCAACTCATCCTTTCAGTATTGAAAAGTCATCTACACTTCTGTTATAACTGAAAAGTCTCTAGAAGTTCATTTCTTTGCCGTAAATCTTTAACGTAAACGTGTGTGTGCGTGTGTGTGTGTGTGTGGAAGAAAATACCTTTCTGTTGTTGATTTGATCTTCCAGCTGGGGCACCATTAGTTGTTTTATTTTTCTTCTTTTTTTGATCTTCCCTGGTTCGACTGCAGCTCCAAGTTATTTAATTGTGAATTCATCTTAGGTATTTGATCCGACCGTGACGTTGAGTCTGCAGCAAGGTTCGTGCGTATCCAAGTGCGGATACCCAAGGTCGCAGCACCATTTCGACCATGTAGAATAACGAAGTGGGGACCTATTTCGACCATGAAGGATAGTGGTTTTCTTTGCACGCTTGCTCATCGCAGTGGCAGCTCGGGGGAACTGGGGACGCATATTGGGAATCAAAATCAAACCTTTGTTTCTCTTCTTCGATCGACCAAAAATATATACATAGTCCTCAGCTGAAGACAAAACGAAATCCTCTCTCACAGGGGGGGGGGAGCTAGAGAGCTTGTCGAGAGAAAAGGAGAGAGTGAGAGGGAGAGTTCAATGTAAGCAGCCAGGACCAGCTTGGCCCTGCTACTCTCTGCCTGCTTACTCTGCCTACTCTGTCTGCTCTGGTCTGACTGACACGCTGCTCGGTGACCAACTTTTGATCTCTTTTTTAAAGGCAAGGGTCACTTTCCTCTTGAAATCTCTTTTACCTAATAAACTAACCTTCTTCTTTTACCTGATACTAAAAGATCATGTACACTCTCCTTTTCTATTTTCCCAGCTTCCTTTCGTTTCTCAAGCAATTGAACTTACAATCTATCTTTCTTACTTCTGCCGTTGCTGCTAAAATCTTTATACACCGTCCCTTTTCTATTTTCACCCGTTTTTCGCTTTCCTCCAACTGGTGTCTTTTTAATTAGGTGGCTGTGACTGGCTATCTATCTGCAGGGGTTCCAAGCGTAAAGTTTTATCTTGTCAATAAATCTACCTAAGATATTCTATAGTCCTTTTGGCGTCTGAAAAGGCTTACTCTGTAACTCTTTATCTTTGATCAAATATTTCAGTCTACTTCACTTGTAACTGCACGAAAATGATCTAACAAAAAATGCTATCTAAAAATAAAATAGAATATCTAAGGATGATATCTAACTCTCGATTAAAGAGTCCCCACTAGCTCTCATCTCGTAACAGTGTATGTTGTTGGCAGAGGTATGCGCTCTCCGAGTGCTTTGTCGTTGCCTCCGTAGTGATGGAGCAGTGGCTAAAAAAATGGACGTACGGTTATTTATCAGATCTTAGCGCCCTTTTGTGCTCCCCGAAGAATCTTCGCTTAAGTCAGCACCTACACGCTCTTGCCTCTTGAACGGCACACCTCTCTCGATTAAAGTAAAAAATCTAATCATGGTCTATGTGCAACGAAACACAAGATAATTCGCTACGAACGGAAATATGGCAGAAAACTAAGCTAATCTCTTCCTTTTTCTCGACGACTTTTGTGCTAAATGATGATCAGAAAAATTAACAAAACGAGATAAGAACAGGTCCAGTTCGTCACTGAATAGAAACCGTCACGTGACTTGTTACGTTGGGGAACGATCGATTAAAAAATTGGAAAAATGAGGGATCAATGAATGGATAATTCTCTCACCTTTTATTGGGTGTTGATCGCTGAAAACTGTTCGAATTTTCATTAAGAAACAAGCGTGAACGCTACAAGACAAACTGAATGGCCAATTTAGCATGAACTTACATTTTAAATTGAATCCCTCTTCTAAAAACCAATTGGAGTTAGTCAAATTATCTGGCTCTATTGGTGTGACATGTACGTGTGCCACATACATAGATAGCCAGCCACTTAGCCAGCGAGTCAGACGCACTTTGAAACTGAAGAAACCTACATTGACTTTTGGTGACAGTTTTGGTTGATGGTCTCGAATCACAAAAGATTTTTTCAATTCATATATATGTAACACCGAATCGGCAAAATTGCTGATTGGTGGAGTCCTA
The DNA here is from genome assembly GCA_963457665.1 of Thysanoteuthis rhombus. NCBI lineage: Eukaryota > Metazoa > Mollusca > Cephalopoda > Oegopsida > Thysanoteuthidae > Thysanoteuthis > Thysanoteuthis major. Next base: position 69,151,463 of record OY735203.1, on the reverse strand, counting down.
ACTATTTACACAAACGATAAACAAATACGTTGCTTTAATTTGGTCAAAAGTGTATTTAATCAAAACAAGGATATAAAACAACTATTTTTTCACGATCAAAAGTTTATGGAATCAGAGTGAAATGGAGCTATTTTTCTTTAAAAAAAAAAGTAAATTTCGCCAATCAAGCAATTCCGCCGAGTCGACATAACACACACACACACACACACATATATATATATATATATATATATATATATATATATAATTGAATAATTGTGTCATCCGCAGACAGCTGTTTCGTGGTATTACACTCTTCAGTGTGGCTATAGACTATCCATTATCCTATCCAGTAACATGAGGTAGGATCGAAACCTCCGCTTCAGACCCAGAGGCTGGCATCTTTCTCTATCCTACGCAGAACTGGAAGGTCAGTAAGGTTGAATTTAAGCGATATATTCACTCACGCATAATTCCTCATCCACCAGAGTGCTCTATTCCTAAGTTGGAAGAGCATTGCTCTTATATATCGCTCTCTCTCTCTCTCTCTCTCTCTCTCTATATATATATATATATATATATATATATATATATATATATATATATATATATATATATATATATATAGGGAGAAGGTAGATGAAGCAAATTACTAGCATTTTGTCAGTTCTAGCACTTAGAAAGTTAGCATTGCATCCTTCTTATTAATCCTCCACCAAACACCGGATAACCTTGCTGTTTAGGTCATTTCTATCATGTCGATTGAAATGAGAACTCATGCAGAGTATGTGATGTAGTAGACGGCGCCAGAGGAGACACTGTCAATTTCTTTGGAGGAAGTCACGCTTTTCGTCTGAGACACTCCAGGAACTGTTTCTAGTTCATTATGAAAACTGATTATTTCACGCTGACCGCTCTCTAGCTGACGACTTCTTGTTGTTGGGGACCTTAGACCTAATCATTCGTTACGCATTTGATCAGTAAGAAAGACAATAGTAGCAAATAGTACGTAATACCACGTCCTCTCCGCCCATGCTCATACACACGAAAAGAAGAAACATAATTATATGTGTATATATTACAGCAGTGGTAGACTAACTGAATGACACCATCAGAGAGGGGACATCAAGATGAATGACTAAAGATTTTCCATACAATTCTTTTTTTCATAATGAAATATCTATCCGTCCCCATGATATCTCAAACATTTCTCAATAAAATTCTGTTGAGAAGTGGACAATGGGGTTGATTGAATTCGGGGGCGGACCCACGAATTTCCAATCGACTGAGAGATATCCCTGTGTTTTTTAATTACATTTTTGTATATGCTCACGACTGTTCATATTATATATCCAAACATTTTCTATGAATAACTACTAAAAAAGGATTAACAGCGGGCTACGGGAGAAGTGATTAAAAATTTCAAATAAAAACATTTTCATAGTACTCATACTTATTTTCTTTATATCGTTTCTTAAAGTCAGAACTGAAAAAACTGGAAACTAAAGATGAATAGAAACGTTAGTAAATGTAGGCTTTGGCCATCACATTGAGTAGAATTGGAGAATCATGATGAATAATGTAAAATGTATTCGTACCAAAAAAGATCGCCAACATTCTACATATCCTCGTAAGAGAGCAAGTTCTGGAATTGGAGGGGGGTTGTCACCCTGAGTTACTGCTCTGATGACACCAAACATAAGCCCACCACTGTGATACATTAATATTGTAGAACTAGTGATTTGTAAAATCTCTATGGATTATGTGAAATCCCTGAACTTTTAACTCATTTCATGAAATACCGGAACATTTGAGTAATTTCGTGAAATCCCTGAACATTTCAGAAGGCCCCTCTGATGGGACACTCACCGCAAATCGAACTCATTACAGTAGTAATGGCCAGTGTCACAAGCTTGTTAACCATCACTACTCTGATCGGTAAACTAGCCACTTCATGAAATTAGCGAAATGATACAGTATTCAACAAAATCTCAGGGGATTCACGAAATCACTAATTTCACAATCTCACTATAACATCTACTCGTTGTTATCGTCTTGATCATAGTTGCGAAAAAAATCAATCTTTACACGTGTCACCAAATTTGTATGTATGTATGTATGTTTATCAGTTCATGCCAAAAAGTCACTGTGGAAACATAAGTTTCACATAATTTTTTTCAAAGCTGATGAAAGAGGGGGAAGGAGTAAAAGAGTACGAAAAATCCTATGTGACAGAAGAAAAAAAACAATCAATTTTTAACTTTTTTTGACAGGTTTGATTAATATTAATTTTTAAATTCCTGAGACTAAATATTAAATAGAAATATCCCTAAGTATTATTCTATCCATAAATAATATGAGAAAAAACCCATCATTTTTTACGGGTATTATGCAATAAGTATTTTTTTTTTATCTCATTTCACTTCTCTGGAAATTACCTGCAAGATGAAGCCTTGCAATTTTCGCGAGAAAATTAAATAAAGAGATAAGCCTATCTTCTAATAATCACTAGAAATATGGGTTCTCTAATCTGATAAAAGTTGGATACTGAGAGTTATCCAACGCTCACTGAAAGATATCGCAATTTGAACTAACAATAATCGGCTTTTATAAGTAGATTATCTCGCACGAAAATTTAGGAAGAAAGATATTCACTTCAAAACCATAAACTATTGAAGATAAGAGCAGACAATTCTTACTTCTATAACAGCGATTGTAGACTACGTGATTTGAATAAAAGTAGTGTGTACGGCCAAGTAATAATAATAATAATAATAACGATAATAACAATGATGATGATGATGATGATGATGATTTGTCATCACAGTCAATAACTGAACAATCACAGCGTCAAAATTTTAAGTCATGTGAAAAAAATACCATAAATGTTAGATATGGTCAGAATAAATTCTATTCAAGACATCATTGGCTTTTTCCTGTGGAAAACAACTGAAATAGGCCAAGAAAAATGTAGATTCTGGAGGATCTTGATTTTAATAATAAACTATCGCCGTCAAAATTTCTATAAGGTGTCTAAGGTGTACCAATGCCAATTTCCAAGTCTGTAGACACAAAGGCATGATTTGGCGTGCCGGAACAAACACATGCAGATATAAAATGGGAGACAACCTTTCGCCGCCTTGGGTGACAGTGGTTGTTCAACCCCGAGGCGAACTAACTCCCTGCGACCACAAATATAGACTATCCGCACACCTTTTCCTTGTTCATTGGCTCTGCACCAAGGAGAGTGGTTTGACGGGTGCGCTGATGCAATGTCGTAGCCAATGAAGGCTACTGAGGCTCGGATTTGATAAGCACGTTGAGCTTCACTCGTCTTTAGGTCCTCACATTATTCCTCAGCCCAGTTGTGGGGAAGCAATCGCCTCGGGGCGGCACAATCCCATGGCACTAAGAGGGGCAGGGCGGGTTCATCCTGACACTTTCGTCATTTTGGTTGCGTGGGTTGGAGCAATTCTCAATGAGTTCTCTTGTTCATCCCACATTAAAACGACCTTGTGTCACATCCTTTCCTCGTGAAGGTTAAGGTGAATAGAAACTTTTTCTGGCTCATTGGCTCTGATCTAAGTGTAGTATCTGCGCCATGGCATTGCTCAAGGTGTACAGGCTGCTCCTAGACATCCAATGGGCCGGAGGATGTTGGCGGGTTTTCTGAGTACGAGAGCACAGGTGCAATGTCGTAGCCAATGAGGGATACTGAGGCTTGGCATGGCTAATTTCATTGAGGTCTATGGATTTGTCCTACGACCTTAAATAAATTACTCGGCCCAGCAGCGGGAAAGCAGACCGCCTCAGAGCGGTGCTATCCCATTGCACTTAAAGGGATGGGTCAGGCTTGTCCGGACACTTTTGCAACTTCGATTGCGGGGACTTATGGGTGCTCCATCTCACATTAAACTCGACCTTGTGTCACATCTTTTCCTTGTGGGAGTGCAAGTAAGTGGGAAATACAAGGAAACCCAAGCATCTATGAGATACGGGGAATTGTCCTCACAGGCACCGCCCATATTCCTCGACACCTATATTTGGAGGAGAAATACCAGTACTGACTAAGTCATAATATCGTTGCCTGTCCTAAGTTTCGGGCCGAAATGCAATTGATGCTACAAGACGTCGAAAGGAAAATAAAAACAATATTGATACGGCTGAATCACATTACATTCACCTGTTTTCGTACGATCACAAAAGTTAAGAAAGGTCGAATATGGTCAGTACCTACATGGGTGACCGTCCGGGAATACCAGAGATTGCATAGCGAAACTCTCGTGGCAATTCTGTTTCTGTTGCTAAGGAGGAAACCGATCTCTTCACTTCACACCACTTTTTTCTTCACAAAAATAGCGTTCAGTGTTTGTTCTGTGTGTTTTTTTGTGATTTGCCGTTACAGAAGCAGTGCATAATGCCCCCTCCCTCCCTCTCTTTCGCACACACGTCTCTTATGCCACCCACTACCCCAATCTCCGACGATTCCACCTAATATACCATCATCACCATTTTGGGTGTCTCAGAACGCTCAGAATTCTCCCATTTAAATCAATTGTAATTGGCTCTTCCCTTTACGTCATTTCGGCCTGCTGAATGTTCAGATGTGAAAACTCGAGAAGTCTGTATGTGATTCTAAATAAGAAGAGAAGACGACCAAGGTTGGGAAACTTTAGTATTGCAGTTCCACAGTCCTGTAGTCTCGAAACTGCCGTCCGTGGACCCCTGGGTGTCCGGCAAATAATGCCCAAGGGTCGACAACAGTATTGCCTCTCCATTTGACATTGCAAATCTCGCGGGAGAGAAACAACATCATCCATCCCACTGCTATTGAAAGTCGTAATTATTTCACATAGACCTGTATTATATATTAGAATTTGAATAAAATTTTGTCTATTATTGTAACTTATTGATTACAGTCTAAAAACTAAATGATAAAAACAGCGGTCCGACAGAATATTTACTTTATAAATGATGTCCTTGACTTATGCCCCCTGACTCTGTTGGGCGTTTCAAGTCCCATGTGCGGTTTTGAGGGGGAACCCATGTTTCCACGGTTTTAACCAGGCAAGTAGGTGTTCTTCGGGGTTTTTTTGTGATTCTAGTAAAGTTTAGAATCTCAAATTTTAGTATACTAGAATCACAAAAAAATCCAAGGAACACCTACTGAATAGAAAGAATGAGACCATGATACAGTGCAATTTAATTATCATGAAACAACACCAATAAATCAAAAAGTAAAGTAGACAATTCGTCCCCATCTCCATCATCCCAAAAACTTCCCATTACCATCTTTTACCTTCAAACATACCCAAACACATTATAAATTAAACATCAAGATTAATACTATCCACTAGAGCTACAGAAGATACCAACAAAACCCAATGCCAAGATACCTACGTCGAGATAGAAAATACTCCCAGACTACTACTAAGCATCCTTGCAGAGTTGACCCCTATATGGAGTTCAAACCCTTTTGACAAAATGAATATCCCTATACCACCCACTACCACTCTCACAACATTCTCACCAAATTCCCAATAAATAGAACAAAAAAAACATAGACAATCATTCGCCTGATGAGGCCCTAAGAGGGCAGAAACATGAGCTAGCTTGTGTAGCGAATCCACAATCTACTATTTATTTCCAGCACTACTCTAAAACAACTTAACTCCATGAGTAAAATGTTGTATGTATGGGCACTCTATGAAATAAATCTATTGCATTTCAGAAGCGGCTTTATATTATTGATATATTATTGTATTGTTATACTGCTAGCCTGATTTGTATCACATATACTGTATGTATATATATATATATATATATATATATATATATATATATATATATATATATATATATATATATATAAGCCAATCTCTCGAGGGAATACATTCTTGACAAAAAGCTTAGAATTTAAACAACTCATCGCAATTGAAAAATATGCTACATTTTCTTTCTCTCACCAATCGGACAGTCAATTCGATGCGCTGAAGAATTATAGATGTTGGCCTTCTGCAACTTTATGATGTAGTTTTTTTCCATTTTCGATATCAACTTTTTTAAACGGAGTACTTATATTTTCGTTCCACAGTTTCCTGTCATTCCTCAGGCAACTTCATTATTCCATCTACCCAGAACTTTTTATTTCTCTCTGCAAAGGACTGCTCAGTAAATAAAAAGGTTTCGATCTCATCTTGGTCAGATTTGGGGGAAAAAAAGGGGGAGGATTATAAGACTTTCACCGATATCAGAAATTGATAAAAATACAGACAAAGAATAAATGCGAATAAAAAGCTTCCGGTCAAATTTTATTCGGTTTAAAAGAACTTCAGACCAGCAGAGATCAGAGCACAGTATCTTTACTTTGAAGGAGTACACTCAGGGGTGTTGGAGCTGAGAGGAAGTGACCGGGTGGATTCCAATAGTCAGTTTCAATGCACATTATTCTGACTTGATTGCTTAAAGCTAGAATGTTGTTTCCTAAGCATCTGATGCTACGGTGTGTTTGAAGCTGAGGATATCACAGGTGGCACAATACCAAAGCATAGGGATTTCTTTGAAGTCTAAATGCAGGCTTTGGTCTGTTGGAAAGGTGCGGATATCCTGACACCTAGCTTGATTTACCTCTGTCTACGACATTGGGAGAGGTGTATCTAGTTACTCATGTTTGTATATATACCTGCTTGTTCACACACTATATCTCAAAGTTCCCAAAAAGCTGGGACATGAACTGGGGAAGATTTGATCACATTCTGGGTCTGATTCAGGAATTACTCTTCGATTGTGAGATATGTTTTCATTTTTTATGTATTCGTTTATATTTGTCCACACAATATTCCCAAGAGTTCCCAGTGGATTTCAATTAGATTTTGAGGAAGGGTGTGCCATGGGCTAAGGACGAACTGACTACATTTTAGAGTGGATCAAGTGATTTTGGTTCCATGGAGACATTGTTTATACAAAAAAAGAGGTGAACAATAACTAGCCCGAAATATGGAATATAGAAGCACAATTACCTCCCCTTCATTATAGCTATATAAGAACTGATATCCATTTAGTTTTTAGTTACAGTATGTATATATACACTCTATGAATGCTTTCTAGTTTGGGTCCGTTTTCATCTTACCCTAATGGACTCTGTTACTATGATAATCGTAGATCAGTAAATTGATGGTCAAGGTTTCTTAGATTCTTGTGTCTCGGGTGCTGGTTCATGGACAGTTCCATCTTTGGAGTCTGTGAATTGGATTCTCAAGCCGGAAAGATGCGCTTTTTTCTTACGGCAAGAATTCTGGTGAGAAAGATATACTATGTATATCCAAGTATATGAAAACAGTCCGTCACGTTATATTGATAACCTAAACACAGGCGCAGCCCAGTCAAACTTTGCATGCATGCTCAATGAACCTAGGGGAATGATTCAAATTAAACTGTTTGGGGACTTCTGGGATAAGAATGTTGGATTTGTATTCGCACTCATCTCAGTAGTAATGAACCTATAACCATCTATTTCTATGTAAGAGTCTCATTCGCCCAAACAAATTTGGTATGCATACTTAGTAGACCTAGGAGCCCGTTCTGTAGTAAAGGTTTTGGGGATTCTTCGAAGAAAGTTTCTCTTTGGATATTACACCTTAAGATATCTAAATTAGATGTGATCCAAGAGTTCATCATGGTAATGATTTTTCAAACAAGGTATGATTTGTTAAATACAGAGTTCAAATCCATGATCTTTTATCTCGAGTAGGGCCAAGCAAAATATTATTACAGATTCTATCTGGTCAAGAAAATTGAACCTTCTGCGGGACTAACCAGAAATTCTAGCCTTCGGGTGGGTTTTTATAAGGGTCTGTTTGTACCTCATTTTCTCTCCCAATTTCAACATTTTGAGGAATAAGCTGATCTTAGAGGCGTAGCCAGGAAGAAGGTGCGATGATTTTTCTCTTTAAATGCACCCTGGGTGACGGGGGCCAACATAAGCTTTATAAATAGTAGTTCACTTAGTGGATTTTCACTGACATTGAACAATGGCAACTCTCGCTAAATATTGTAGGGACGCATAAGGTGCCTCGCCTCCTGGGACCCAAAATCTCTAACTACGCCCTTGAGTGAGTGGAGACTTTTTTGTTACAAATCTGAAAGCTTTAGTCTTTTTTTTTTTTACTTCTTAAATAAAAATTACGCTGTACAAACTCTCAAGACTTCATGTCTTATCATCACACATCAAAACAGCGAGAGATAAGTTGAGACTTTGAAAATAAGCTGAATTTGGATACTTGAATTTCTAAAAATAAGTTACACAATTAAATAACTTGAGGCTCCCGTCTATCGATCCATACATACATAAATAAATAACCCCGTAATTTTTACTGAGTACATTTTAGTCTGACCGTATAATGATTTTATGTGGATTTTTTTATTCATTTGTTTGTCGCTGACGCATCTCATTAGTTACTTTACTTTCCTATTATGACGTAACAATTACGTCATAAATTACGCCATAGAAACTCTTAAGACTCAAAGCGTCTGATTATACATAATTACACCTTGAGCTGAGTTGAGACTTAGGAAGAAAAACTTGAAATTAGGTTACTTGAATCATTAAAAAAGAAATTACCCAATACGTTTTGGCTACTGATTGAAATTATTATTCTATAACAAGATTTATAGATCAATCCCTGCGTGTATTAATACTTTCTGTAAAGAGTGCTGAAACCATATTATAAGTGAAACTATAGTTGCATGTCCTTTCATTAATAATTAATCAGTACATATTTTATACTTTCATAATTTATTAGTAGTAACTATTATTATTTTTTTAAGCCAAGGATTGCTCCTAATCCTCATTATATTCAAATTTCAACTTTATAAAATTATTACTCATGCATACAGTGTTTTTACAGAAGTTTGGGCACCCAATCAAACAATTCAGCTACGTGGCACGGACCTCCATTCTGCATGAAAATGGTTCTGTTTCTTATCTGCATGAATGGTAGTATACGTGTCTCGAAGTCAGCTAAGTACCTCGCTGAATTCATTAACACTTTTTTTTTAAATAATGCAAGATGGCGCTCCGTGTCTTGCTGCAAGACGTGTAAAAGTTGGATTAGTGATCATGACATTAATCCGCCTGGGAATGTATTGGATATCATGGAAAGAAGGATTGCAAAAAAATCACCACCATAGATTATCTTGAGGAAGTAATGAAGACAATTTGAACTCAAGAGGTCAATGATGATCTGTGTAATGGTCTTACAGCATCAATAACATCCAGAGTTGAAACAGTGGCCAGAAACAAATACTTGTGAATACCAACTTTTCAAATTAGGTTAATAATATATATTTCTCATCAAGTAAGTTTTCGAACAGAATTAAATTTTTTACCTAATAATTTGGTTCTCAAAACTCGACATATGCTCAATGCAATAGACTTATTTTCCTAATTTTTACCCACAGGCTTGAATTACTGGAATTGATGGCATTTGAAGGCAACAACCATGATGATGCCATGAAGAGTATAATGTCCACGCCATATGTCACTGAGACCCTTGATGGCGACCAAACTTATACAGTTTCTATGCAAGAGAAGCTGAACGCAAATGAAGACGACCGTGTCAGGAAGGATTCAATCAACCAAAGGGGACCCTCGAATGACCACTCTTCTCCTCCGTGGGACACTCGTGAGAACAAACCACCATCGAAACAGAAATACCCGGGAACAGTTTCGATCGCAGAAATCAATCTGATGAAGCTGTCGGCGAAGACGTGTCGAAGTGCCAACGCCCTTTTACCGAGGGAGCCCTTCGAAACTTGTCCGCCGATATGGGGTTCGCCTTCTTCCAGCCACTGCCAGCAGCACAGCGGCAGCTGGCAGAAAAAGAAGTTGGTCAACGGATTCTGCGTGAGGAACTGCGATCGGCTGTATCTGATCCCAGAGCTCGGTCTCCCTGAAACACTCTTGCAAGAGCCGGGGCCGTTTTGCACTGATGCTGATTCGCACAGGGCTCGCTTAAAAACCTCCCAGTTATCGCAAGCGTGTCCCACTTGCTGGAGCAGCCAGAGACATCGTTGAGGAACTGGAGTATCTGGTTCGTGATTTGTGTTATTCTGTTGTCATAAATCGCGATAAAAAGGATACTTACGGATAATAAATAAGACTAAGTAAAGTATATTCCACTTTTAAATCAAAACATATAATTCCTAGTGTGCTGTCTGATGTCCACACATCTTTATAAGGTGCTTTTCGGTCGGTTAGTCAGTCAGTTTCCAGGTCGGTTCCAAGTACACTGAACAACAGAAATGGGGAAGATGGGAGGAAGGAAGAAAGAGATATCATGTCATTAATAAGTATGATGTCATTAAAAGGCATGGCATCATTAAAATGCGTAACATCTATTCTGATCATTTTTTTTTACCAGCTGCTAATGATGCGAAAATATAATATCCAAAATTCGTATGAAAGCCGAAAAACGCCAGAAATGGCTGCGGACGACTTTTATTGAAAATGATACTTGCAAAATATTTCTATATCGCAATATTTCATAAGTATGAAAATAAATTGACTTAGAAAATAAACTACTTGCTCTTCTCCCTCCTCTTCCTTCTGATACTACTATGGTGGATACATTGTTGAACTCATGGTTCTTGATACTAATTTATTTGCTGATTTGTTCTCTGTCACGCCTAAGATAATCGATGCGTATGAATAGAGTGGAACTCCCCCTGCACTTTGGATTCTGACACAAATCAGTGATTTCAAGTGGGGATTTTTTTAGTGTTCCCAGACACCCCCCCCCCCTGCAGGTGTGATCATGGTATGTTACGAGGAGTCGTTTGAAGTTGGGATGGTATGAGGTATACGAGACTGATATGTAGGAGAGAGAGGGGGAAATGGGTGTGCGCTGCCTTTATAATGACTGGCTGCAGAACTATAGCTGAATCGGTTCAAAGCAAACTTTCGATAACGGTAACACCTGTATTGGAAGGAAGAAAACGGGTGCCCCTGACATTATAGAAACAATTAAAAAAAACTCAAATGGCAATGGGCAGACCATGTTGCAAGAATGAAAGACAACCGGTGGACATCACGTCTCACAACATGGATCCCCAGAGATCACATGAGAAACCGAGACCGACGGAACACAAGATGGAGAGATGAACAAGACAAATTCAGGAAAATATTGGCTCCGCGACGCCCATGATAGAGAATAGTGGCGAATCCTGGGGAAGGTCTATGTCCAACAACGGACGTTAAAAGACTGATGATGATGATGATGATGAAGATAATGATGATGATATTTTTGAAAAAAAAAACGAAAAGAACTCGTTCCATCGGAAGGGTCTATCGTTTAAAATGATTAATAGGCAATATTTTCATCAACGAACTTGTCATCTGTAAGTGGAAGAGTCTACAGTCACGTACAGAGAAGAAAGAAAATCACACTGTTCATTAGATAAGTAGGTATGATTCCTCCCCCACTCTAACTCTAATGGTATCAAATTGTCTTCATTGTGACATGAATAATAAAACATCACGAAAGAAAAAAGATCTTTCGCGTTGCTACAAAGAGTTCAGAACGTAATTTCGCCATTTCAGCATTCAATCATTCAGGAATCATTTGCGCCGTCCGTTTTATGAGACTAGAATAAGAAATTAAGCGCGAAATCGGACATCGATTCTTCCTTGAAAAATTAATTTGAAAAAAAAAATCTGATCTGAATTGTGGTAACGATTATATTACAAAACTAGGAATCATATAGAGAAATCAAACCTCTGCCAACGCCATTGTCAGGAGAATTGCACAAAATTTCATTAAAATTCATGGGGAACTTCTGGAGATGCAGTGTAAACAATTATGTGCGCATATATAAATGTATGAGATAAAAAAATCGGACAATACTTGTTGTCAAAGGGTCAAACTCCATTCTATTTCAACTGAAGATGATTACTGTAACTTGCTTTGTATATATAATAAAAAGAATCATAAGTATATATATATATATATATATATATATATATATATATATATATATATATATACACACATACTGTATGTGTGGTACAAATCAGGCTTGCAGTATAACATAATATGATAATATATTTCATAGAGTGCTCGATACATACAACTTTTTACTCTTGAAGTTAAGTTGTTTTAGAGTAGAGCTGGAAATAAATAAATTTCTTTTAATGAACGTGAAACAACACTAATAAATCAAAAAGTAAAGTAGACAATTTGTCCCCATATCCATCATCCCCAAAACTTCCTATCACCATCTTTTACCTTCAAACATGACCGAACACATTATAAATTAAACATCAAGATTGAAACTATCCACTAGAGCTACAGAGGATATCAACGGGGGCAATAAAACCCAATGCCAAGATACCTAGGTCAAGATATAATCAACTCCCAGACTACTACTAAGCATCCTTGCAGAGATGACCCCTATATGGAGTTCACACCCCTTTACAAAATGAATATCCCCTTACCACTCACTACCACACTCAACATTCTCACCGAATTCCCCAAAAATGGACACACCCCCCACAAAAAAACTTAGACAATCATTCGCCTGATGAGGCCCTAAGAGGGCAGAAACATGAGCTAGTTTGTGTAGCGGATCTAATTTCTACTATATATATATATATATATATATATATATATATATATAGAGAGAGAGAGAGAGAGAGAGAGAGAGAGAGAGAGATGCATTTATCTATAGAAATGAAATAAGTCCAAGCGTACCTGTAGACCTAGGTTTGAAAGCAGAGTTGCCGTTCTCCTTGCCTGTCCATGGCTTGAAACCCGTCTTCTCTGCTGTTCTACCCAATAGCCAGGAGTATAAAGAGATAGCTCCTATGCCTTTCTCAATGGCTATAGTAAACAGCCTTAGTCGGAGTTTGAACTCGGCTCGTCAATTCCATAGTCAGTGTCATCAACTGCCATGACGATCCCAACCCCAAGAAATTAAAGGAATGCGTCAAGAGATTTTTTCATCAGAAATTTTAATTCTTGTTTTGGGGTTGTTGTTTTTTTTACAAAATTCAAGAACATTTTGTTTCAAGACAATGAATCTTTAAAATTTCCGGAATCCAAACAGAGGAAACATGTTTGGCTAGTCACTCAAAAAAAATCGTCAGACCCTTTGAAAACATACCGTATCAGGAGTGATCAATCAAGAAAGATTAGTAAAGGGATTGACAAACGAATAAGGTACTTACTTATCTTTTGTTTCACTAAAAAGTTCGAAATTGAAATCTTCGCGAGACACATACATAGATAGACGGATAGTCAGCCAGTCAGAATCACTTAAAAACTGGGGAAACACACGTTGACTATGTTGACAGTTTCAGTTGACAGTCTCAAATTGTGTGGAGGCAGGTTTCGTCAGCAAACAGTCACTTTTTTGGGTGAAAATAATTCTTCGATTTCTTCCAGAGATTTGTTCTTTGTTTCGGGCAAAAAGGCAAAACAAAAGACCGACCCAATCAGAGCAACAGCCGCCATCACGTAGAAAACACCTGCAAAATGGGAAAAAGAAAGAACAGTTCTGGTTAGTCACTCAATAGAAACTATCGCACAACCAACGTATTTCGGTAACATGTCATGTTGAGGTTAATCAATTTAAAAAAATTGGAAAAGGGCGTGACCCATGAATAAGTTTCTCCTTTCGACTTTGTTAGGCAGTGATCATTAAAAAAAGGGCTGCATTTTCAAAATTCAAGCGGACACAAACTAAAGGATTGATTTAACATATAAGCTTACATTGCAAACTAAAACCTCACCCCCACCCTCTTAAAAAGTATTTAAAAAACGTTTCTAATTATAAGAAATAATTGTAGTCCTCTAGCTTCATTAATGCTGGCTTGTTCCACTAGCGAATTCGTTATTAAAATGAGTTCAACCCTATGTGGGTTTCTTACTAATCTAGCCTTATGATAGATTAATCTAACCTAACTGCTGAGAATAGAAACGAAATATTTACCATAAACAATGGCTTTATTCAACATGAAAATAAGATATAAGAAATTACAACAGTCAGTACTTTTATATGCATGGGGTAGACATATTGGATTATTCCGTAACTTCCACCAAGAGATCAAATATTTCGTAACTTCCACCAAGAGTTCAAATACGGGAGACAGTTTAGTGAAATTCAACTAAAGCAAACTTATTCTGAAGGCTTTTGTTTGTGGATTTGAGCCTCATTGGATTTACCAGTATAGATATTAAGTAATATAATATATACAACACTTAGGATGTCACAGAATAAGCTATTTCTGAATGGTGAAGTTGTGGTTAACTAAGTGGATGGCTGAGCAGACCATGTGCATTGTAGGCATTGCAGTGAGACCTATGAGATATATGTCCCAGGGATATCAGCTTACAAAATTGGGCGGCCATTTCTCATATCCATAGGGCCTGACATGCATATCTTGCGAGTCTCACTACACTATATACTACACATATTTTCTGGTCATTTGATTAACTACAACTCACCTAGAACACTTATAAATAGCCTGGTTTGGGCGAAACGTCGAAATAAAGAATCATTTGTTACATCAAGCTTTCTGATATTGTCATCTTACTCTCATCTTGTCGGATTACCGATTATCCGTGCCAATACATGGATCATACAATGCTTAGTTAATTTCTCCAATAGTTAGATGAAGACAGAAATGTGGGGAAAAAAAGGTTTTTTTTTTCTTTTCAACTCAGCTCACCCATTCAAAAAAAGGGATGAACATTTTTTTGTCTTCTCAGCTTTACCGTTCAGGAACGCATGTGACTCAAAAATCGGTTACATAACTTGTCAAAATCTGGTTTGGAAACATAATAAGAAAAGATGCAGCACAGAGGCATAGCTGAGATAGGGAGAGAGGGGTTCTACTTGACCCCTGGGTCCATATCGAAGGAGGAAGAAAGCTTGATAAATAGTAGTTCACCAAATACATTTATACTTACGATAACATGGATATATTTGTACATATATGAATTACATAAACATTAATCCTGGGCCGTCTCTCATCAACCAAGGGATAATGTATGTCTATCAATTACAAATGTTCTTTTTCCATCGAATCTCGCTAAATGTTGAAGCCCCCCCCCCCCACAAGGAGACATCCTCACTCCCCTGGGCCCCGAAATCTCTGGCTATACCCCTGACTCTACGCAGTCTTACCGTAACTCCGAATGAGTTCAACGAAAGATAGAAACGTGGAGGAGGTAATCAGGACACAAGTGAGACCAGTCATGGATGAAATCCCGTTGCATGTGCTGCGTGCCCACAGAGGGTAAATCTCAGGGTTGACCGTCCATGGGAGAGGACCAATACCTTGGATAATGAAAAGAAGAAGAAAATATATCAAATATTGTAAGAAGAAGCAGGCAGCAAAGATGTTTGTCCTTAAAATCTTTCGGTAGCAAAAGACGTTTATAATCGTCACTTGTTAACGCTGCAAGAGAGGAATGTATCAGCTATAATCAAGAGGGGGCAATTGCTGGTCTCCTTATAAATTCAGTGGACACATCCCTCTATCTGGGCAGTAACATCGCCTCTACAGATAAAGGTGAATATATGTTTGGCAAAAGCATCAGCTACCCTATATGGTCGCAATGTTATCAGGAAATCACAACTGTCTGATGATCTGAAGAGGAATTTTTCAGAGCCACTGTATTAACTGTTATTATACGGATCCACTGCCTAGACTCTTACCAAATATCTCTAATCAAGGTTTAACGGAGCCTACAACTGCATGTTGCGAGCAGCACAATATGTCCTGGAAGCAACACCCAACCAAACGAAGACTGTGTAGAAAGTTTCCTGCAATATCAGAGGTCATCAGGGTGAGGTGCTTGCGTTTTGCTGGAGATTGCTGGAGATCGAAAAAAGAGCCCATCAGCGCAGTGTTTCCATCGACACGGATTTGTTGGTCACCCATCTAAAACATAATCTTCTCCTCAACGAAAAACGGCCGATAGGGTTTGGTTAAGATTTGATAAGTTCAGTCAAAGCCGAAAACCTTATCAAAAATTTTTTTATACAATTTTTTTTTCTTAGCATTCTATCAACTAAACCCCCAAGGCCTTAGGCAAAAAAAATGTAGGTTTCTAGGAGTGAGGGTTGTATTTACTACATAACTAGGCTACACCGTCGGTTTCTCGTCAGCTTCTGCTCCTGCTTCTGCTATTAGTATTAGTTATATTAATAGTAAGATCAACTGCAGTCACAGTGTCCCTTATGGTGTCAATAATTCTGAAAAATAAAATGATTTAATATCTTTATTGGGTAGTTGCTGTAACTGATTTGGTTGTAGTGTTCTGTCTGTAACTCGGGTATTTGCGTACTGAAAATGCTAAATCAGGGTTACAATGCAAAAAATAGGAAAAATGCCAAACGGGTCTCTCGCAAGCAACTGCGGTTTAACTCTTAAAGTAGTCCTATGGACATGTACAACGGTGAAATGAAAATTTGGAATTTTTCTGTCATCCTCAGAGCCAGGCTAAGGTTAGCATTGTGGTTGGAGTTGCATTGCATTATTCAAAAGAATTAACTGAAATGCTTCCAAGCCTTAGACTCGTACCGTGGATAGAAAGTCAGGGTTCAGTATAGCATAGAGTCATATGGTAAACAGAGTCCCCTCTTAAAACTCACAACGTTTTCATTTTCAAAACGGACACTCTTCCAAAGACTTCAGAAGTCAAATTGATCGAATGCAATTTCTGAAAAACAAACTTGATGGTAGGGTATTCGGCTTCGAGTGAAGTAACGTTTCGAGAAAAAGGATATATCTAATTTTTAAGATATTTTTGTGTAGTTAATTGGACTAAATTAGAATAAAAGAAATCTTATGATTATTTTGTTTGGAAACAGTATAAAAAGTTGCAGCAATGTAAATAAAAGGAAAGGATTAAAGCTGCAATCGTAAAGAAAACAATTGAAAAATTGATTTGAAAGTGAAAGCTAATGAAACAAATTAATGGTAATTATTGTTTGAAGTATTGCAATACGGTAGCACACACCAAGAATGAGAATTTATTCAAAAGACTACAGCAACAAAAGTCAGAATGTTCATAAGTCGCCATTGACGCAGTACTCGTTTGCCAACGATTGTAACGCGAGGTAAATATTTACACGCTGTGGTATGCAAATGACCGGGACGCAAAAATATGGGGACGCAAAAATACGGGGACGCAAATGTCCTGATATGCATTTGACCGGTAAGTAATTGTCCAGAACGCAAATGCTATAGTACCTCTTTGGAGGCATGGAGTCCAAGAAAATCCCAATTCTTTTTACTTCCAATTATATTCGAAATATGTTTCTAAACCAAGCTGCAAAGCTTAGATTCCGGTGATTCATATCCACACGTACACCCATTTCAATAGTCTTTGTCAGATCTTCTCATCTGTACCAAAAGTAGAGATAAATAGTTTTTTTCTCGGTCCATTCAACACTGTATGCATCCATTTCGAAAGACGCACGTTCCCGGATTCTGTCAGCCTACACATATGAACACACATAAACACTCATAAACCATATGTCAAGTTTGACATCAGAAACGAAGATTCAGAGACTTTATTCCACGGCTAAGTTGTAAACCGATTTTGTGAAACATTTCTCTTCCTACACTAATGAGGTCTCGACTATATAGATCTAGCTGATTCACATTTTTGATAAAAACATTTTAAGTTACATTCGTATCTGCATTTTCATCGCACATACAATTCTAGATATTCATCTTTTTCATTCAACATTTACTCTTTTATGCATTTACGTTATTATTACGTTCACGTTGCCGACTACTCGAAGAGAAAGGAAGAACAAGTCTTCTTTCCCATGCACATAACATCATGCTCTTTCTATATCTCTGAACTTGCAGCAGCACCGTCCTACAAGGTAAGGGCTGCTATTTCAGCAAAAGCTACTGCCATTACTACTTCAGTCATAGTTCTGACTACTAAAATTTTCATTCTCCTTTACTAATTAGATTTGTATCATATGTTAACGTGGTAGGGTTAAGTTTTAAGTTAATCAATAGACTCTGAGTTAGATCAAATCAATTTAACTCACTTTGTAACAGTCTACCTTTATTTGGTATTTAAATGACGCAATGCTTTCCGAGCGAATTCACTTACCTGGGTGGTAAAACGTAAGGAAAAGAGCGAGTGCGACCATCGCTACCCACGAGAAAGATGCAGGACAATAATCATAAGCCCATTTCATAGAATATTTCGAAAGAGCTAATGAAGAGTTACATGCCCCTAATTCAGATGTTAGATGAGTGGTGTCGCTGACAGGTAGACAAGCACCATTTAAGACGTCATTTACACCATCATAACAAAAGCCACAAGCTGCATCTCTGGTACAGTCGTCACACAGGCTGCAACAAGAATGGTCATTGTTTAAAACATTTTTATTTCCAAGAATAGTAAAAGAAAACTGATGAGAAATACTAGGAAACCCTAGCTTTTTCACACTGTAAATATAACCAACTTTCAATTCAAATTATTGAAGGATTTACTATCACAGTCAATAATTGGACAACCGTGTGGTCAAAATTTGAAATTTTGGGAAAAACATACTTTCCAATAATAAATATGGTAGGAATGAGTTTTATTTATGACATAACTGGTATTTTCCACTTGAAAGCATCAAAAAATGGAGCAAAGAACCATCTGGATAATTTATATGTTATTAATAAACCTGTTAGAATGAGCCCCCACCCAGTCTAAAAAGTTTTTTTTCCCGAAAATGAAAAACAATATTTTTGGAGAGTCTAGTGTAGTACTGATGCCAATTTCCAAGTCTATAGACGGAACACACTTATGAAAAAAGGATAGACCCTTTGGCCATACGGTTGTTCAATGCATGTCTGAGATGTTCCTTAACATTTTGATATCTTGTGAATTACGTTCATGGGATAGATTGTGTCAAGTTTTTAAATTCCTCAAGGCTTGAAGTTTGGTTTGTTTTGTTTTGTTCTTTTTAATTCTTCATGAAGATAGTAAATTACATTCGAAGCAAATGGACAAATGATCATTTTTTATAGCGCAAATAATGTTGAAATTTGATGTAAGGAAATAATTAGTCAGTGGTCCCCTATCAACGGACCGGTACCGGTTCGCAAAGCATGCATTGGGAAAAAAATATTGGCAATTAAAATTAAACTGGTCTGCCGAGCAAAAATGTTGGGGATCCCTGAGTCATCAAGGTTTATCTGTTAAGTCTGAATACTGATCTCATATGAAGGGCGGAACTCTAACCTGTACGTGGAACAGTTACTGTCAAGTAAGTTGATGGATGAGGCATTGATCAGGGGGGAATATCTGGCTGCCATAAGAAAGGTTGTTCCTAAACACAAACTGCTAAAGCATAAACCTGCAAAACAGAACAGAAAATATTTTAAGAATTCAAGACTTGAAAAAAAAGCAAGAACTATTAGTTCAATGATGCGTAAAGCCTTTGTGGTATTGGTAGCTAGGGATGGGACCAGAAGTGTAAGTATATATTCTTTGGATCAATTTATTCTCAAACTTGTAAAATATTGTGATATGGAAATATTCAGAGTATTATTTTCAATAATAAGAAGTAAGTGGACATTTTGGGTGTTTGAGGCCATTTTGGGGCGTTTTTAAAATACAAAAATTCTCAACTAGTCCATTCTGATATGACACCATAGCAGGTGGTTTCCTAATAATGCCACACTTTTTATGACATCACATCTCTTCCTTCTTTCCTATTTCCGTTGCTTAACGTAACTGGGACCGACCGACAGACCGACCTAAAAGCGTCTTATTGAGATATGTGGACATCTGAAAAAACATTCAGTTATGCTTTCCGAACAGGTCTGCCTGGAGAAAACTCTGAGTAGAAGATTTCGAATAAGGGTCTACATGAAATGAAGATAGTTTATTAAAGGCCTACTGAAGCGAAAAATCCCTTTCTCCACGAGGTGTGCATTTGATGACCCAAAGATATTAAAAATCGTATTCATTTTCTTCATGAAGTAAAAAAAAAAACAGTCAAAAAGAGGCGGTAAGTATATATGACTTACGTCCCATTAGAGGGATTCCTTGTGACATTACGAAAGCAGAAGATCCGTATGTATTCATAACGAATTATACAGTAATCCTGTGATTATGGAAATCGAAGGGAAGGGTTAGATTGTGTTATTTCCTCAGGAACCACAAATTGTGCAAAATTTGGGTAGGAAAAATTTTAATAAGTGAACTTTTGGCCTCTGAATACTCGAAATTATGCGTGTGTCAATTCACCAAACAGAATTTCAAGTTGGACCCAGACGCCGCCTAGTTAGTGGGATTTAGCAAAATGACGCTGAAGGGAGATGCAGTACCTTCAATATTTGACTATACCCAGTTGAAACCTCCCTTGGAACGGAAGCAAATGAGCGACCTGAACCAGTGGCATTCCTTGGGTTGACGGTAACTAAAGTTGCCAACTCAAAAGAATTTAAACCTCATAAGGCAAGAAATAATACTTTCCGTAATAGTTGGAGTTTTTCCTTTTTTTCAATGCGTTACTAAATAAACATCATCATCATCATCATCATCATCAGTCTTTTAACGTCCGTCGTTGGACATAGGCCTTCCCCAGGATTCGCCACAATTCTCTATCATAGGTTTCGCGGAGCCACTATTTCCTGTCCAGTTTATCTCTCCATCTTGTGGTCCGTCGGCCTCAGTTTCTCATGTGATCTTTGGGGATCCATGTTGTGAAACGTGATGTCCATCGGTTGTCTTCCATTCTTGGACCATTGCCAGCCCATTGCTATTTGAGTTTTTTAATAGTTTCTATGATGTCACGGACACCCGTTTCCTTCCTTATATACTGTACTGTCTTGTGATCTCTCCATGTAAGGTTGAGCATGATTCTCTCATGCGCACGTTGCATACTTCTCAGTTTGCAGGCCTGTCTCTAGGTTAGGTTCCATGTTTCAGCTCTATAAGTGACTATCAGGAGAATGCATTGGTTGTATACTCTTCTTTTTAGGATTATTAGGATCATCTGGTTCTTGAAAGTTGAGCTTGCTCTGCCGAAGGCTTGCCATCCCAAATTGATTCTTCGCTTGATTTCCTCCTCTTTTGAGGGTCTCATGGAGATTCGTTGTGTTAGGTATATGTAGTGGTCTACCTTACCGAGTTTTGCATTTTCTATCTTGACAGTAAAGTTCTTATTCTCAACATGATTATTGCACATGATTTTCGTTTTACTGAAGTTCATGTGTAGGCCGACTTTTTTGCTTTCTTTGTTCAGATCATCTAGCATGAGTTGGAGGTCGTGTATGTTCTCTGCGAAAAGGGCGATGTCGTCTGCAAATCAAAGGTTGCTCAAGTATTCGCCGTCTATTTTGATTCCTCTATTGTCCCAGTCCATGTTCCGGAAGATCATCCCAAGGCAGGCTGTAAAGAGCTTGGGTGAGCTGGTATTACCTTGTCTTACTCCTTCTTGGAGCTGAAACGGTTCAGAGTCCTTATGTAGCCTAATGAATGAGTTGCTATGGTCGTATATGTGTTGCAGTACTTAATCGTGTACAGGGTCTACACCTTGTGGGGTGATGGCTTCCATGACCATGGGAATTTCTACTGAGTTGAATGCCTTCTTGAAGACTATAAATGCTACCGCGAGTGGCATTTTGTATTCTGCTGCCTTCTCTTTCAGCTGATTTATTGAATGAAGACGGTCCATGATCGAGTAATTTCTTCTAAATCCAGCCTGTTCTCGTGGTTGATTCTCGTCTAGTGTTTTAGTAATCCTGTTGGTGATGA
Organism: Thysanoteuthis rhombus; assembly: GCA_963457665.1. Taxonomy (NCBI): domain Eukaryota; kingdom Metazoa; phylum Mollusca; class Cephalopoda; order Oegopsida; family Thysanoteuthidae; genus Thysanoteuthis; species Thysanoteuthis major. The sequence continues at coordinate 69,129,690 of OY735203.1, read as the reverse complement.
TTTATATATATTCATTCCTATATTTTAAAACTGTCACTCTAAGACTAGAGCTTTCGTTGTGCTTTTCATTGCACTACGTAATTTGTCTCACTATGTTGAAAACCAGAAAAGTTTTCAGTTAGTACATAGTGTTGAAAGTTATAATCATACATAGACAAGTTTTCTGCGTATTTCAAAAGACACAAGGACTGCACCTTTTTCCTTCCTGTTCACCATTGAATTATTATAAACTATTGGGTTCTATTCAGATTTTTTGTTTAAAATGGTAGGAATTAAATATTTGCCTCTTATTAGATTAAGAACTTACTAATTTAAATCCATGTCCACAAATCTTAAAAGCAGTTACGTAAAGAAAATGGTAAACTCTTCACAGCCTGCTTTGAGATGATCTTTCGAAACTTTAGACCAGGTAAACAAAGGAATCAGTTAAGACGGCGAATACGCAAGTAACCTCAGATCTGCTGATGACACCATCCTTTTTGCTGAGAACCTTCATGAATTCCAAATAATACTAGATGAACTGAATAAAGATTGCAAAAAAGTTGGCCTCCACATTAACTTTAGTAAAAAAAAATTTCATAGACAAGAAACATTTCGAAGATGAGGACGCAACGATCAAAATCGAGAACACAGAGTTGAAAAAAATAGAGTGCTACATCTACCTAGGACAACGAATCTCCATGAAATCCTCAAAAGAAGAAGAAATCGAGCGAAGGATCACATTAGGTTGGCAAGCTTTCAGTGGAGCAAACCCAACTTTCAAGAACAAGAAAATTCAACTTGTCCTAAAAAGAAGCGTCTACAACAAATACATCATCACAATAGTCACCTATGGAGCTGAAACGTGGAATCCAACCAAAAGATTAACCCTCAAACTGACAACCATGAAACATGCACAGGAGAGAATAATGCTCAACCTCACGTGGGGGGATCGTAAGACAGCACAGTACATTAAAGAAAAGACAGGGGTCAGAGATATCATTGAAACCATTAGGGAACTCAAATGGCAATGGACTGGACATGTTGCAAGAGTGTCAGACAACCACTTGACATCATGAGTAACATCATGGATCCCCAGAGATCATATTTGACACTGTAGCTGACAGAAAGTAAGATGATGTGACGAGCTAAACAAATTCAGAAAAATATTGGCTCTGCGACGCCTATGATAGTGAGGTCTGGCGAATCGTCTATGTCCAAAGACGGACGCTATGATGATGATGATGATGATGATGGTAGAATAAGTGTCTTTGTATCTTTTGAAGTACCATGTTTTTAAGATACGTACAATAAACCCACTCTAACATGAATCTCTGTACAACGAACGTTAGCTTTAACGAATACGTAAATCATAACAGCTTTGAAAAGTGCGGCAAACACGTGGATCATCAAACTTAGCATCATGCTAGCTTCGTGATGTAAACTTTCACGGCCTTCAGATTACGATCCAAACGCAGTATCTGTTCGCAGGATTCGCTATGGCTTCGCATTGTGCAATACTGCTGCTGATTATGGCTGACTGGGCCTTGGTATTGCTAAACGTAAGAGGCCTGGGATTCATCATTTTATGGCCTCAAAAGATTACTTAGCCTAGTCTGGGGGGGGGGGATGAGGTAGTACGCCCCGGGGCAGTACCGTTCCATCGTACTAAAAAGGATGGGTCAGGCTTGGCCTGACGTCTTCGCAACACTAGTTGCAGGTATTAGAGAAATTCTTGGCGCTTTCCCGTAACGTAAGATATTCAACTATTTCGATCGTGTTAATACAATGCTAGAATAATACGTGGTAGATCCTAGGATAAAGAGAAAATGAGAAAGAATAAATTTCTTACCTTTAATTGGAAGAACTTTTTTATCAACGCAAGAAGGCAGTTTCTCAAAAAGTATAACACCGAATAGCAACATAGTATAGCAACATTGTTAGTTCAATAAAATGATATATTAACAGAACCTGAGCAACGGGGCTCAAGAGAGTTTCCAACGAACACAAGTTTTTGAAACTGTCTCTGAAAATGGCTGAAATTGGCTAATGATTTCCCTGCCACAACTTTATGGCTAAAAAATTTCAATTACATATTTAAAGTTCACTTATCAAATGAAATAACCAAGACTCTAGAGAAAATGATAATGAGAATGCGTTTATTAAACTATCCAATTATTTTAGAATTGGCTAGATTTTTGGCCAACAGAGATTTTTATCCGATGAAAAGTGGACAAATTTAGCCAGATCTAGCCGAAAAATGGTTATTTTAGACAACCCTGGATTGTTTACAACGGAACAGGTGATCTTTGGATCGAGTTCCGGTAAGAACATTGTTGTATTCGATGTCTTCAGTTGAAGACCAAAAGACGTTGAGGACTGCTCGTTTGTTTCATAGTAGAAATGAATTTGACAAAAGTTTGCTAGTTTACAGATTTCAAAAATAAAGATTGTTTTCTGCTGTTTGTTTCTCTACTAATGAAGTATAAAGAAGCTTGATAATTCAGAAATTCCATTATACAGTGAAAAAGTTTTCGCAACTATGAGAAAAAATTATTCTGTGGGAATTAAAAATAAAAATTCATTTCCTGATCCCATGGTTCCGGTGCCCTGAAACATGTAAAAGTTTTCAAGGATCAACAAAATTTTAAATTAAAGGTTCATGGAGGACAAGGCAAATTATTGTTTACCACTTCAAAATTAACAAGGCCAAAACAATGTTGATTTATTCTATCAATTATTTTATATTAACCATTATACCAATTTTTTTTTAAATTGACAGCCATTATGGTCTCACCTCTCTGATGGTGTCACCAGGCAGTCGGTACACCACTGACCTGAAACTCCAGGGAAAACACCTTGACGAAACTAAACACCTTGGGCTTGATAACGCATGCACTACAGGGAAAAATAAACAAAATGTTCCTCCATGAAATCGACACATGATTTTAGAGACGTAATAAAATGATGTTAAACACGTAATAAATTCATATTCTCAATTTTTCTACGGATTATTTTCTTTAAAGAGAGATTAGAAAATATGCTGTAAATTTTCTGTGACTAAACTCTATAGAGAGATTTTTCATGAAATTAACAGCGCAAAAAGTTGTTTTTAGGTAAACAAAAAAAAGGATCCTATACTTTGATTTGAAATTCACATTCAGCGTCTGTTATTCAGCTGCTTGAACGACCGTTATATTAAAAAGGGTAGGATAACTAATGCCAGAATTTACCAAGGAGTGAAATGATAGCCAGTTTCCTTCTTCCGGCTGTGTCTATCAACCAGACTCCGAAGATGGCAAATACGACGCTTACACAGTTGATAAGGACAGAGTTCCAGAGAGCGTTTGTCACACTTCCAACACCAGACATTTGGATGATGATTCCGCTGTAATACCTGGCAGAAGAAAAGGGAGACAATTACAACCAGAGCAGGATTAATGACGTGGTGTATGCTACGGGTTCCGCAATTTCAAGAGCCCCGCGCTAAATGCTTTCAAACTATATTTTCTAATACAATGATTATGCACATGCTCTTTTACTACAGTTATGTACTAAGTGTGGCCAATTTAGTGCTTTTTGTGCAGAAGTAAGTGCTTTTCGTGCTAAACACAGCGCAGTTCTTGTTTTGGCAGTGTGAAAAACCGTCTAATTTGTGCGGGCGTGGTTGAAGATTTTGTCCATTTTTGGAATGTTTTTGACCATGTTGATCAAACACTTCACTACATCCCCATTCTAACATTTTTTCTGTACGTACACTGCAAAATGAAACTTGAATTCAAATTGAAAAATCAAAGTTCGGTTAATCTATTCAATTTCAAAATTTTAAAGAATGAACAAGAAGTAAATAAATAAAATCGCTTGGTGTTAAAATGCATTCAATTTTTTTTTCAAACAGAAATTGCGAAAACGGCGCGTTGCTCTAACTTTGATTTGAAGGATTGGGTCAAAATAAAGGTTGTGCTGTGAAATAAATCACTAATGGTGGAGACCAAATGAGTGATTTTTGGATGGTTCAAATATAAGTCCTCCAAAGCGATATTGTGCCTAAAAGTTAAATGCAGTCGCCATTTTTTCCGACACTGGTAAATTAGTTCATCATACAATATATGATAATAGATAGCGTTATTCTATGAAGAAATTCTTAATTTGAAATGAACACCCGTTATTACACGGTGAATGTACCATTTGGCCTAAGCAACCTGAATAGAATAAACAATTACCCCTGCAGCAACCCCCGTTTTTTTCTAATTGTTTATTCTATTTATGTTGTCAAGGCCAAATAACAGGTGTTCATTTCAAATTTATATATAACATAACGCAATTCACAATCATTCTGTCGGATCATTAATCCATTTCTTAATAACATATATATATATATATATATATATATATATGTGTGTGTGTGTGTGTGTGTGTGTGTGTGTGTGTGTGTGTATATAATCATTCATAGTTTATATGCATGTAGGGTTCTCAATTCATAGGTATATAAATAGTGGTACATCAATGAAATCGATGTAAGAAACTTTCGTAAAATAAAGTATTTTGCGTGAAATAGGTTGAGTATATCTTACATAAACATATTACCACCGGAGAACTGAGAAAATACATGTAATCCACAACCCACGAACAGAGCCCGCCTTACAGGGCTGGTTTGAAGTATTTTAAGATATAAATTGCCTCCACCTGTAAAAGAAAAAAGAAAAAGGATTTATTTACATCGAGTGATTAAAATGGGTCTCGATGCTCCTGAAAAAGCGCTTACATATGACGTAGTGTGACATGAAAATCTCACTCTTTCTCATTAGGATAACACCCATCTCGAATTTAACAAAGGAGGGAAAAGGCATTTCTTGGATTTATCAAGGAAGGAAAAGTGCAAATCAAAATATAATTGCCCATTATATAGTGTCTTGGAACATTTTATAAGGTTTTATTTTTTTAAAAAGATTATTGCTGGGGAATAACAGAGAGGTCTATCAAGAATGAATGAAGTGAGCCCATGCAGCAGGGTGTTCCTGGGTACTGTGAGGCCTCATTGGTCATGCTTTACATACCCATGAGTTTATATCACATCTTTTCTAACGAAAAATTCACTAATTTACATTTCGTTGAGAAAACAAGGAAAAGAATAGACTCTATTCAAAACCTGCGAGGTTGAATATATATTTTTTTTTGAAACATTTGACAACATTTAGCAAGATTTGTTTCTATAATACAAACTATTTGTTTCCAATCGATTTTTTCAAGTTGATCCCCATTAAAACGTCAGAAACAATAATAGATATTCATTGCAACAAAATTTGAAGGAAAAATTTGATTCAAAATGCAATACGATACAATAGCAAAGAAAAAAGTAATATATATATATATATCATCATCATCATCAGTCTTTTAACGTCTGTCATTGGACATAGACCTTCCACGGGATTAGCCACACTTCTCTATAATGGGCGTCACGGAGCCAGTACTTCCTGAACTTGTCTAGCTCGTCTCACCATCTGATATTCTGCTAGCCTCGGTGGCGCTTGTGACCTCGGGGTATCCATGTCGTAAGTCGTGATGTCCATCGATTGTCTGCCATTTTTGCAACATGGCCAGCCCATTGCCATTTGAGATTTTTAATGGATTCTATGATGTCCCAGACTTTTGTCTTTTCTCGAATGTACTGTGCTGTCCTATGGTCTCTCCATGTGAGGCCCAGTATTATTCTTTCATGTGCATGTTGCATGCTTCCCAATTTACGGGTCTGTCTCTTGGTTAGGATGCATTGGTTATACACCTTTCTCTTTAGGATCAATGGGATCTTCTTATGTTTTAACGTTGAGCTGCTCTGCCAAAGTCTTGCCATCCTTGTGTGATTCTTTGCTTGATTTCTTCTTCTTTTGAGGGTCTCATGGAGATCCGTTGTCTAAGGTAGATGTAGTGGTTTACTTCCTCCAGTTCAGTGTCCTCGATTTTGATCTTAGTGTTTTTTTCCCCGATGTGGTTGTTGCACATGATCTTCGTCTTGCCGAAGTTCATGTGTAGGCCGACTTTCTTGCTCTCTTCATTTAGTTCATCTATCATTAGTTGGAGGTCGTGTAGGTTCTCTGCGAAAAGTAATTCCTTTACTCTCCCAGTCTAGTCTTCTGAAGATCATCTCGAGGCAGGCTATGAAGAGTTTAGGTGAGCTGGTATCACCTTGTCTTACTCCTTTCTGGAGCTGAAAGGGGTCCAAGTCTTTATGTAACCTGATAAAGGAGCTGCTGTGGTTGTATATATGTTTCAACACTTCAACATGTACTGGATCTACACCTTGTTGTCTGATGGCCTTCATGACCTTAGGGATTTCTACTGAGTCGAACGCCTTTTTGAAGTCAATAAATGCTACGATGAGTGGTAGTTTATACACAGCTGCTTTTTCTTTCAGCTGATTCATCGAATGCTGGTGGTCCATGGTCGAGTAGCTTCTTCTAAAGCCAACATGTTCACGTGGCTGGTTTTTATCGAGTGTTTTTTTTTATTCGGTTGGTGATGATCTTTGTGAAAAGCTTATATACACACTTGAGTAAGCTTATGAGCCTATAGTTGTTGAGGTCTTTCGGGTTTCCTTGTTTATATAAAAGCATTATGATAGCTGTGTTCCAATCGTCTGGGACTTTACTGTGTTTTAGACACAAGTTGAAGAGGACGGCCAGTTTCCTAGTGATGATTTTACCTGCTTTTCGGAGTAGGTTGATGTTGATGTCGTCTGGTCCAGGGGCAGTTCCTTTCTTCGTCTGTTTAATGGCTTCTTTCACCTCCCACGGGGTTACTTTTGGGAAGTCCTCGAGTTGATTGCTCACGTCTTGCGTATCCTGTTCATTGTTTTGTAGTCTTTGTTTGGACGAATAAAGTTTTTGGTAGAATTCTTTGGTACGTTCGACAATCCTGTCTCTGTCTGTTGTTAGGTTTCCATTTTCCTCGAGTATGCTAGTTATTTACCCTCGTCCTGAGTTGAGGAGTTTGTTTAAAGCTTTGAAGCCCCGACCTTTTTCAAGAGTCGATTCGATGACTACCGTCGTGTATCTCCTTCTGTCTTCTCTTCGTTTTTTCTTAATCAATTTATTTGTTTCAGTCTCTTCAATTTTCTCTCTCGTTGTTGTCGGTGGCTTGAGGTTTCTGCATTTTTCCATGAGATTTCTAGTTTCATCTGAGATTTTGCTAATGGGTTGTGTGCTCATTGGTTTGAATGTAGAGGCTACTTCAATTATTGACGCTGTCATTTTGTTGCTTAGTTCGTTGATATTGGTGCCGTCTTGTTCAGTAAGAATTCTGAATCTGTTTTTCAGTTCGAGCTTGAAAGTTTGAGCGTGCTCTTTTGGTATGTTTAGAGGCTGCGGTTTCGTATGGAACATTTTCCTACGTTTTTTGTTGGTGTTTACTTGTATTTTACATCGCACCATTCTATGGTCGCTGCCTACATTTATTTGATACAGGACTTGGATGTCCTTGACGATACCGTTTTTGTCCGTTAGGATGTAATCTATTTCGTTCTTTGTTTCGTGATTGGGGCTCTTCCAAGTTCATTTCCTATTGGGTCCCTTTTTGAAGAAGGTGTTCATAATTTTGAATCTACTAGCCGTTGCAAAGTTAACAAGATCTTCTCCTCTCTTGTTCCATACTTTGTATCCAAATTTGCCGACGCAATCTTCATTTCCTTGTCCTACCTGTGCGTTGAAGTCTCCCATGATAACATTGAAGTGTTTTCTGGTGTTTTGGAGTAGGGAGTTCAAGTCATCATAGAAGTTGTCTATTTCCTGTTGGGTTGATTGCGAAGTGAGAGCGTAGACTTGGATTATATTGAGTTTGTATCGTCTTGAAAGTTGTATTGTGACGCTAGCTACTCGGCCAGAGATGGCTTTGAAGCCAGTTACATTGTCTTTCAGGTTCTTATTGATGAGAAAGCCAACTCCACTTTGTTTTACTTTCTCTTTTCTGTAGCTGTAAAGAAGATGTCTGCTTCTCAGTTCGATTAGTTCTTCTCCAGGTCTTCTTACCTCGCTAATGCCTATGATGTCCCATTTGACATTTTTGATTTCACTTTCTAGATCGGTGCATGTCAGTTGACAGTGTTCTGACGTTGTAGATGCCTATGTATAATGTTGTCCTTTTGTTGACAGTCTTAGGGCTGTGTTTAAATGGTCGCTGTTGGATCGGTGACTCAGTAGGAACAGGTGTTCACTTGGTGAAGGATTTGGGTAGTCGCTTTCGGAGCACATCACCCCCACCCAAAGTAAGTGGTGTGGCTGAGTCTTTTGGGGCCGATGACCAAGCAGGAACCGACGCTCTCTTGGTGTAGTGTTTGGGTAGTCGCCCTTGGAGCACATCACCCCCACCCAAAGCAAGTGATGTGGCTGGGCCTTTTGGTACCAAGGTCCCAGTAGGAACGGCCGATATAATTTTTGGTGTGCAAACCATGGGGAGTGATGGGCCATGCACTGCTACGCTGGCCCGTGACGTGTTGGTAGGGGGTCTGGTGGATTGTCCACTGCGGGTCAGTAGCCTAAGAGCTCCACCGGCTCTTGATACCAATCCAAACTGTTCTCGTAAGTTAGGAATGGATGTTCGGAGCACCGACAATATATATATATATATATATATATATATATATATATATATATATATATATATATACATATAAGTGTATACATCCGTCATAAGCATTATTTACTCCACCTTCACCTAAACTCTTCACAGCCTGCCTCGAGATGATCTTCAGAAGACTAGACTGGCAGAGTGAAGGAATTAAAATAGACGGCGAGTATCTGAGCAACCTCAGATTCGCAGACGATATAGCCCTTTTCGCAGAGAACCTACACGACCTCCAACTATTGATAGATGAACTAAAGAGAGCAAGGAAGTCGGCCTACACATGAACTTCAGCAAGACGAAGATCATGTGCAACAACCACATTGGAGATAAAAACACTAAGATCGAAATCGAGGACACAGAACTCGAGAAAGTAGACCACTACATCTACCTAGGACAACGAATCTCCATGAGACCCTCAAAAGAAGAAGAAATCAAGGAAAGAATCACACTAGGATGGCAAGCCTTTGGCAGAGCTAGCTCAACCTTCAAAAATAATAAGATCCCATTAATCCTAAAGAGAAGGGTGTACAACCAATGCATCCTCCCAATAGTCACTTATGGAGCTGAAACATGGAACTTAACCAAGAGACAGACCCGTAAATTGAGAAGCATGCAACGTGTAAATGAAAGAATAATGCTGGGCCTCACATGGAGAGACCACAAAACAGCACAGCACATCCGGGAAAAGACAAGAGTTGGAGACATCATAGAATCCATAAAAATCTCAAATGGCGGTGGGCTGGCCATGTTGCAAGAATGGCAGACAATCGATGGACATCACGACTCAAAACATGGATTCCCCGAGACCACATGCGCAACCGAGGCCGGCAAAGTGTTAGATGGAGAGACGAGCTAGACAAGTTCAGGAAGTACTGGCTCCGTGACGCCCATGATAGAGAAGTGTGGCAAATCCTGGGGAAGGTCTATGTCCAACGACGGACGCTAAAAGACTGATGATGATGATGATGATGATCTTTTCTTCTCTTTAATCTCGAGAATTTATCTTGAGAAAAGTGAATGATATGACGTTGTGTGACGTAAAACAATCTTCTCTCTTTCTCTTTCTCTTTCTCTCTCTCTCTCTCTCACTCTCTCTTATTATCCCCTTTTTATTAAGATAAAACCTTCCTTTTTTTGTTACAAACGCAGTCTATCTCTCTTCAAACACTCTCTTCGTATCAATTAATTTCATGCAAACGCCGTCACCTTTTAAAATGTGATCTCTACCTAGATTTTTCGCTGTTCTAAAAAAAATGTCGACTTACGTCAGAGTTGACTAGGAACTGAATATTGTAGCTCTAAAAATTAACAAACCTGCGACGAGGAAAATAGTCCGACAATATCATACATAATGATTGAAGTGATTCTACAATGATTTCTTGCAATCTGTTACCTCTGCACGACTTTCTTGCAACTTTTGCGTATGAATAAGAATTTCATAGATAAAAGACGCATTCAATTTCGCGAAATTATGCAAATCTTTGAAAGTTATTTCAGAGCCCTATTTACCAAACGGAGGATGTGCTGGTAGGAGTGAACTCGGTGCATTAACAAAGTAGTCTCAGAAAGTACCCCGACAAGAACAGAGTATGGCACAAGGTCGGTTTTATGTGGGGATACCACATACGCAAACGTGTGAGCAGGAAGACACTTATCTTGGTCGCGAGGGCATAAGAACGTTGGTTTTTTGGTCTCTGGACGAATCCTGAGCCTTTTAGACTTGACTAAATAGAGCAGTAGCAAGGGATAAAATCCAAATGGCTATGGCAACACATCTGCGCCTGTCTGTACAGAAATGGTCAGCATTCTGGACCGAAAACCTGCAAGCCTTTTAAATCTACTTGTACGATACACCACGAAATCATTGACATATGGGAACCTTTTCGTTAAGGAGGGGAAAAGACCTGATTTGACAGAAATGTAACACACTTTGCCCGAATTCAGGGGAGCATTTTCCCCCTCTGCCCACCTAGCCCGTACCCCTTATACACATGATGGTTAATATTTTCAGCGATATTCACCAAAGGGAGAAAACTCTCGTATATTTACGCAAGAGTTACTACCCTTACAATACTCAATATGATGTTATTTGTGAGAGAAAGATGATTGTACACAATAATATTTGAATTCTGTGACAATTAGCCTATTGGAATAGCTCCTCATCATCTCTGTATTTTATAAGTTGCTACGTGATTGCAAAAATACTTGAATACTGCCACCAGATTTTTACGTGCAGTGTGTGAGGGTTCAAAAACAGCTTCACGACGCTTTATGAAATTCCACTCGGAGGCCCCTGGGCATGAGCAAATATGTATGCAAATAGAGTTTTTACCTGCTTTCTCAAACGACTCCTGTATTTCTCTGAAATTATCTTCGATCTCTTTGATTTCTTCTTCGACATTTTCTGTGTTTCGAATCTTGGCCAGGGATTTCTTTGCTTCATCCTTGAGGGATTTCTGAATGAACCAGCGTGGAGATTCCGGAAGAAAAATCAAACCCAAGAATTGGATAAGACTGGAAACACCCTGGACACCCCATATGTACCTGACAACAAAATAAGATGAGAAGTCAGACCAAGGAGTTGTATAAAAGTGGAAACACTCTGGACACTCCATACGTACCTGACAACAAATCAAGATGAAAAGTCAAACAAAGAAATTGGATACAGCCGAAGATACCCTGAATCCCCCTTATGTACTTGACAAGAAGATAGAACGACTGCAATAAATAACAACCGAACTTGGTAAGTAACAAAGGAGTGACATTTCGAATGAGTTACATAACAAAATAGTGATGAATTGGAGATAAATTCTAAAGGAGTGACACATATCTTACCGTTACGTTATGACAATGTTTAATATTCATGATCAATTTTACATCTCCATTTTAAATATAAGATGAAATGGCTATCAACTTCTGAAGCATACAGTGCCAATCCGAATTCATCATGAGAAGGGAGATAATTTCAGTGATCGAGAACTTAAAATAGGTTTTTGATATTTTAACACTTTAATCTTTTTTTAAATAATAACTAAAAAAAAGTTACCATTTTATTTAACCTTAGCTTTGTCGTGCATAAACTGATGGCAGTGTTTAACAAGCGTAGTGATAAGCAGATGTTACACAAATGCTCCAAAAAAGTACATTTCTTTTTACTGAAACGTACGATTAAAGAATATATCTATAAAAAAAAATTAACGCAATAATGAAATCAAACGCACATTTCCATCAGATTTTGCACAATGAATTCCCCAAGGTACGACAGAAACATATGGATATGACGAACTAAGCAGAAAATTCGTGCTGCGTAATCTAATAATGACATGTGGTTATTTGCCGATGAATATGATTTTTAATCATACTTTTTCATTGAAAAAAAATATTTGGGGGGGGCCTTTGTGAGACTTGGAGCACCTCTCTGCTGGTTAGACACTGCCATAGGTTTATGTACGTTCAAGGGAAGATTACCCAATTTTGATAAGAAACCGTCGACCGAAATTGTCAGCATAGGTTACTTCAGTTTTCAAGTTGATCTTGATGGCTAGCTGGCTGACCAGCTGTATGATCTATGTATCATGTTAACAGACCGATTTTTTAGTGATCTCTATCTAACAAAAATCGACTAAAGTCAATCATTGATCATGCCAATTTCCAATTTTTTGACTGATCGCCCCAATACGTCATGCTGCCAAAAGACGTTGGTAATTGCAACGGTTTCCATTAAATGACTAACCAAAACTGTATATTCTCTTCATTTTAGCTTCATAAAAGGACCCGTCCCGTGCGATCATGCCTAACTTCCAAGTTAAGTCTGAAATAATATTTAATGGCAATGGGCAGGCCATGAAAAGGATGAAAGACAACCGATGAACATCACATCTCACAACATGGATCCCCAGAGATCACACGTGCAACCGAGGCCAATAGAACAAAAGATGGAGAGATGAACTGGACAGATTCAGGAAATACTGGTTCCACGACGCCCATGATAGAGAAGTGTGGCGAATCCTGGGGAAGTTCTATGTCCAACGACAGACATTAAAAGACTGATGATGATGATGATCGAATTAATATGAACAAATGAATATCAACCATTGATCTAAGACAACCAAAATAATGCGCAACTGGTTGGTGCGACATCCTGGGAAACTTGAATATGGCCGGACAAATTTTGAATCAGCGCCCAATTAGAGGAGGAACCTGATTATAGGCAGCCGGATTAGTGATGGTCTACTGCACATCTTTAAAATATGGCCACAAAGAATCTTTGTTGTTTCGAAATACTTACCTCCACCCGTTCTCCTTGTCGTAGCTGAGAAGTGCAGAGATAATCGTGCCAATTATGACACCTGCGGTCAAAATAGGTTGTGCGATGCTGACCAGACGACCACGTATTTCGCTTGGAGAACATTCTGCAATATACACACCACTAACAGAAGCAGCTGATCCTGAAAAAAAAAGAAAACATTTTCATACTAAATACATAGATAAATAAAAAAAGTCTTGTTGGTCACTCAATAAAATTGACCAACGTTTCTCGGCAGTACGTTCTGTTGGAGTAATAAATGAATAGGTTACTAAGTTTAATCTTTGGTAACTTCACAAAAAAAAAATAGGAAACAACTAAATGTATAGATGCATTGCTGATTGAACACCACACTAAATACCTATTTTTAAGGGAATTTTTAAAAAACAAAACAAAAGGAACATTTTTCCACACAAAATGAGGAGTAAATGTTTAAATTCTCAGCCCTTTAGCTCCATTGGTGTTGCCTGTACGCGCGATACATACATAACCTGCATGTAAGTCAGCCAGTCAGTCGATACAAATGTATGATAAAAAAAGTTTTCTCTCATTTTAGTGATGAGAATCGAGGAATGTTTCTTACCACGTTATGGATTAAATGAAGAGAAAGTTTCTTTAACTCTTTTCGGGGACAAAGGACGGGGAGGTTTTTCTTCTCTTTTAATGGTCAAAATCCGGAGAGAGGGTTTTTCTATGATTTAGGAGCCAAAATGGAGGGATGATTCTTGTTCAATTTTGGGGGTCACAATCCAGGAAGAACATTGATTTTTCCCTTTTGTGACATCTCTATTAAATATCATTTGTTTTCCAGTGTTTTTATATTTGAAGGTATTTTCTCTGTTCAGCTCTTTACGCCCCTGCTTGTTTGATACTAACTAAAAACTCAATGAAAATATGATATTAAAAAAAGAGAGAATTGTGAAAGTAAAAATATTGACTTAATCCCCTTGAAATTTAAATTTAGCCTTTTTACTACCTGTCCGTTCATAAACTCTCTGGAAGAATAGAATATCTATCAATCAATCGAAAGCAAATTCCTGAATTCATCCCAAACTTTATTCACTTTTAATCTTCAAAACACACTCCAGAAGCTGGAATGCTTTCTAGAGATCCTTAGTCACCATAACACCCTATTGAAACAAGACAATGACCCCCTTGAAACAAGCCAACGCCCCCTGGACGCACTAGCGCCAAAGTTGGGAACCAGTGATCTGGATTCTCTCGTTCATTTCTTGTCTTTCAAAGTCAGACCAGTCAGAGTGCCCAGGGTATGGTAGGGGAAGGAGGTCTTAGTCTGGCCTTATGGAGTGTTGTCTAGGGATCGGTCTGTCCCTTAAAAGAATTGACGGGATCGCCACGGAACTCTATGAATGATCTTCCCACCTGCTGCTAATTACACCTGATATTTCCAGACATCTTCCAATCCAGGTGTAGACAAGGACAAGGCTCGACATTGCTTAACCAACGTTTTGGACGAATATGTATATATATATATATATATATATATATATATATATATATATATATATATATATACATGATATTATATATAATATATATATATATATATATATATATATACGTATACATGATACTATATACAATACATAATATGCCAGAACACTGAAACTCCATGTTACCCATGCTTTAATGAGAATTTTGAAATCCTCACCTTTGCCAATGAACAAAAAAACAAAGGGCAAAATTATCAAATAAGAAAAATGAAATAGCGTCAAAATGCCGACATGCTCAAAATTTCTATTAAAAACATAATTTAGCACCCAACATACAGGTATCCGGAAAAACTAACCACCTTAGCTATCTTATTCCCCTCGTTATCATTAACCATAGTAGTACCAGCATTACTATTAACATGAACATTATTATTTTTTTTACTTCAAGAAACTTTAAGAACATTTCAATCACCTTTTTCGTAATCATTTTAGATCTGTAAAACCAAACTAAACCAAAAATAATTAAAATTATAACTAAAATCATGTGAAAGTGAACCTCACCACTAAGACACAGATTCAAATGAGAATAAAATACTCCCAGCATGTCAAAAAGAGCAGATACTTTAACAACGTACTGATAAGAAGGGTTTCTACAATATCTTTTTTAGATCAAAATTTATAACCACCAAAAAGTAAAGTATCTCCACTGTGTAATAAGTAATGGCCCATAATTGAATAAGTAAAATGGGAAAAAAGGAAAAACATTCGCTACACGAACACGTGTATGTTATGCACTATTTGCGTTTCTTCAAGCAGATGATTTTGTTTATTTTAGATTGTACATTAGATTTTAAGGGTTGAAACTATTTCTTTAATATTAGTGGATCTTTTTATTCTATCTTTTTTTCATATACATACATATATTCATATATATATATATGGGAATGTGAATTCGCTACGCAGAATAGCTCCTGTTTCTGCCCTCTTCGGGCCTCATTGTATGTATCGAGCACTCAGAAATAGATCAGTTACATTTCAGAAGTGGCTTTATATTATTGATACATATGTGCCAAACTCATATCGACGTACCCCAAGACAGATTTGACTGTAATCACTGCAAAACTTGGCTCTACAAAGTATTGACTTGGGGGTTGAATAGTTATGCAGACTGGGTTTTTATTTTTGTTGTGTTTTGTTTTTTGTCTTATGTTTGCTCAGTCAATAAGATAGCCTCCAAGCAATCAATTGGTCGTGAGTTAAGATCACGGTAGAGAAATGTAAATTTCATATATCGGATCACATACGTCAATTTAACGCTCTTCACGCTGAATTTGGCGCGTTTTTTTATTTGTTTTTTTTGTTTTGTTTTGTTTTGTTTTAGGCACTACGAAAATCATTTAATTAGCGGTGATGTTTTGGTCATTTTGACCGCTTTTTGACGATTTCTACCATCTCTTTGGTGTGTTTTGGTTATTTTATCTTTAATTTAACGCTTTTTAGCGCTTTTGGTTATCAAACTAGCATTTTTTGAGTAGGCAGCATAGCGTTAGAATTGAGTGCCGTTTGCAATGGAACTGACTAATGACCTGAAGTTGACGTCCAAAATGTTATAAGTAAAGCAGTGACGAATTGCCCTGATCCCTGAATGGAGAGAAATACTGTGAGATAGAGACATAGACAGAGAGAGAACCAACCATTAGCTGATAGGAAAGAGAAGACGGAGAGTGAGAAAATAAAACGAAAAAAAATGAAAGGCGAAGAACAAGAAAATGAATAGGATGAAACGATAGAGACAAGAAGGCGAGAGGAAGGGAGAGAGAGAGAGAAACAAAGAATAGATGGGAGCAGAGCATGAGGGAGACACTATCAAAAAACAGTTTTGTTTTTTTTTTTTGTTTTTTTAAGAAAGTATTAGTGGGGGTCTCTAAGGTCATTTAGGACCAACAATGCCCAAATATTGAGGTAGTAATTTTAGATAATTTCGAATAAAAGATCAATTCTTTCAGATGATTTCAAATAAAAGATCTATTTCTTTTAGATCAATTTTTAGAAGATTAGTTCTAGCAGTTTTTGCTGGCTACTGTGATTCATTTATGCGAGGTACGGATATCCTAATCCTTTTTAGAATTATCTGCACCCGGTGAGAGGACTACATGTTCTGGTAAACGATTCCGTAGAACTATAACATCTCGACGTCCAAACTATTATTTGCTTCTGCAGGTGAAGTCTATATCTCAAGAAACATATCACGGGGTAGAAAATATAAAGAGAAGAGAAATAAAATAGTCTCCGAACTTGTGAATCTCCCACGTGAAGAAAGACCTCAAAGACTTCAACTATCAACCTTCGAAGAAAGAAGAATTATTGGAAATGTGATAGGAACGTTTAAAGTCATCAAAGGGATAGAAAATAGGATGAAGACGTACATGATCTCCATATAATTCAAAGGATTAATTTTATGTTGTACTTACCAATTCCTGCTCCAGTCAATAATCGTCCAACCAGCAAAATCTCTCTGTTGGGTGCCGAGCCAGTGACGATAGACCCAAGCATATTGCAAAAACAAGAGAATATAAGACCCTTTCTTCGCCCAAATCTGTCGCTCAAATAAGCCCCGATTACACTACTGATAATAGCACTTGGCATTGCTCCGGCCGTGATCAGTTGTTTCCATAAACGATCCAGACGAAGGTAAGCGACGTCTTGGGCAAGCAAAATAGCCCCTGACGAGGCACCAACGTCATAACCTACATTGACTAATGACAACTGACCAAAGAAAGCCATTATATATATTAACCACGGCGTTTTCGAAGGGTTCGAATCATTTCCCTTAGCTTCAGTTTCTTGTGTAACTCCCATTCTCCTGAAAAAAAATTAATGAAGTGTTTAAAGTCTGATAATCTGCACTGACAGAGAGAAAAATGACGCTGTATAGTCTGTGATATGTTGTTGCTGGTACGGTAAACTATTTTATCCTCGGATACACATAGTTATATCCAATAATTGGAAAATTTCAGGATGCATCTTACCACTTGTAGCATCTTGCCAGACGGTGAATACTAAATACAAATGCTGAATAGCCAAAAGTTAGGCCTCTCATGGATCCACAGGCCGAAGAATCTGCAGTTATAAAAAGATGTGCCTTCTTCGTCCCTGTAGCAAAGGAGTAATCAGTCCGACCAATGAATCTGCTTATACAATGGAGAATGAGATTTTGTTTTCTATTTTTGTGACGTAGCAGTGGACTCGTCCACCTGTAGATAACAATTTTGCCTATAAAAATATCTCCTACCCTCAAGTTGAAGCAATGGACTCCTCCGCTGAAAAAAAAGCTTTGCATTTTTTTTTTCTTTCTTAAAAATCTGAATTATTCCGCTGATTTTTCTCATAACTTGGCCTAAATAGAAAGGCAACTTATCGCATGAAAACTTTTCGCAATTTGAATACGTTGCCTCAGTTTGTTAAAACGTTCTTTTTACTTTCTTCCTTCCTTTTTTTCTTTATTTCTTTCTTTTTTATCTATTTATCTATCTATCTATCTATCTATTTATCTACATCTATATCTATCTATAATGCTCCTCTATTCAGAGTTGAGCACTCTTTAGGTGAGGTAACTCATCCATTATAAGCTTATGTAATGCTCGTCCACAGGAATAGAGCACTCTGGTGGATGAGAAATTTCTGTCGAAATAAATACATCGCTTAAATCTAGCCTAATTGACCATCCAGTTCCGTAACCCAGAGGTAGAATATCGGCCTTGGGGTCTGAAGCGAGGGTTTCAATTCTGCCTCATGGTACTGGATGGGATAATGGAAAGTCTATAGCCACACTGAAGAGATCTAAATCATCGAAACAGCTGTCTATGGATGACACTATATATATATATATATATACATATATATATATATATATATATATGTATATATGTATAGTTTAAAAGTCTTTACAGCTTTAAATACTAAATATATTAAGAGAAAACTTTTTTAAAACAGTTGATAATTCTCCAATATCTATTAATGTAAGTTACGTAATTTTTTCAAGTGTTTTTTGTTTTATACAAAATTTGATATAATAGTACTAAATGGGATTTTATTTTGTTGAGATCATCATTGCTTTACCATGTAACCGTTTCGATAATCTAAAAACAAAAGCTATATTATCATGGCTGCCCGGCGATGATGATGAGACACCACCACCTCTTAAGGTATTGCTTTAATATATTGTATTTTTCTATTGTTTGGGCTGTGTCATACTAAATGTTGTTTGTTATCTTATATACGGTATTATCAAAATGTACTGTACATAGATGTTATTTTGTACTGCACATCATTTAATTTTTTTAAACATAGGGCTTACTTGCGCAGGTTACCCAAAAAACGTATTCAACAAAGAGAGATCCATAAGTATTAGAACAGACCTGACTCGTTTTTTTATGTCGCTTCTATTAAGTGTTCACCCATATAGGTTTTACATTGTGTAGGTTTCAATCTCGGACTGCATGTAAACCAATCGATGGTGTCATCTTTAAAAATAATGGTTACACAGAAAAACTCTTCGAATTGATATTCTACCAATATATTCAAACTGAGAATTTGACAATTTTTCTCTTCAAGATCACTAATCTTGGACTTGATTTTTCACGTCTTACACCATCCCGCCTTTATTTTGACCCTTGAAAGCGAAAAAAATCTTCTTCCTCGATTTCGACCATTAAAAGTATGAAAAACATTTCCCTTTGATTTCAACACCTAAACATTAACCGTCAATTTTGACCCCCGAAATAAAATAAAAATTAGAAAAAACTGAGAGTCAGAATTGCGTTTGTTCAGAAGACATCAGTCGAGATTATCAACACGGTATGACAAATATTATAACTGAATTAGAATCAATCGAGTAATTTAATTCAGTAATTTTTTTTTTGTAAATTTGCATGACTAGAGAGCTTATTAAGATTCCATTCTGTACCATATGTAACTGTAAAAATAAGTAATGATTGAAATTTTAAATTTGAGTTATAGATGAAGAAATACTTTCAAATGAAGTAAAAATATTTTGGGATAAGTTCAACGACTAAAACAAGTAATATCTGTTGATATTTGCTTTAGGTGGCCTCTGAAAGCCATACAAAGACTTTAAAAAGTATAATTTTTAACTAAAAAGTACAATTATTTCTTTATCAGATTTTGCCGCCATGTCAACTTGAATGAATAAAAGTTTGAAGTCATTAGTTCGTTAATATTTGATAAATATATTGTTTGATTTTACCGTTTAATGAAAAAATAACTTCAATTTTTTTCTCCTTTACTGTGATCATGACCAATGAAAAAGAATTAAATTGCGATTTCATTTCATGTCGCTAAATGGAACGACAATTTTTTTTTAATTGTTTGAAATAAAACATTGATTATTTCGCTTATGCTGATCATTTCAAATCTATCTGAAGATGATCTGATAAAAATTTGATCTGGTCATTTCAAGAATAGTGGGAGAAATACTGCACAAATTTGGGCTGTAGGCAAATAGAATATAGAGGATAAAACTTGAGAACTCTGTCTAAATTTAAATTGATAATTTTACCACTATCGATAACTCTGTCTCCAAAACAATATTTCCAAACATCAAGCTGGAGAATAGATTTATCTTATTTAAGCGTATATCTCTAAGTCCTTTTGTTACAAAATAACCGTGCATGTATGTGAAGTTGTCTACCAAATCTCAATTGTATCAAATTTGCACCAGCTAGATGTTTTGAAATGTAGTCTGACCCCAAAGTGCAAGTGGGAAGTAACAGGAACTATAAAATACGTACTCTCTTCTAGATGTTAACTCATGCAATCCATCTGGTTCGAAAACTGCAACATATCTACCCAGGTAAGTGATGCCAGTATTGGTATTGAAAGCGACAACAATGAAAAGCTAATAAAAAAAAAATCTGACGAAGCTGTCAGACCAGTATGACACTCTGCTGACAAGGTCAAAATAAATTGCGATCATTTTGCAGATTGAAATTAAACAACAATAAAATAAGAAAAGGCAGAATGCATTTTATTGGAGAAAGCTAGGCGAAAGATCGAAGCCAGGCAAAAGACCCTGACATATATGCAGAATCATTATTTCGGAAAGTTTTTTGAATTTGTTACATTGTATCGGAGTTATGTACTACTTGAAACAGAACTAATGACTGAAATTTAGCGTCCGAAATCCAAAAGCAGTGGGTAGCTAACGAAGACATCGACGTTTGAAAAGGGGTGTTGCAAGGGGGGAAGGGGTGATTCGAAATTGACCCGAGCCCCTAATGAAGAGAGAGATGGGCAAAGACAAACAGGCAGAGATAGAGAGAGGACCAACCATTGAATGAAATAGAGAGAGAGAAAGAGAGAATAAAACGAAAGAAAGGGAGGAGAAGAACGAGATGTGTGTGCCTGTGTGTGTGCGCCTGTATGTGTGTGTGTATACGCGTGTGTGTGTGTGCGTGTGTGTGTGTGTGTGTGTGTACCTACGTTATGTCACGTCAAAATTCGATTGCACAACATACCAGGGGGTGAACTTGATACTTTCAATCCATTGTTTAGCTCGCTCCCTCCCCCATGGCTATGTTGTGTGAGGTGACATGTACTAATAGACAGATTTTGTCGGAAAAAAAACAAAAACAAAACGTCAAGATCAAAATCGAGGACCCAGAACTGGAAAAAGTACATCACTACATCTACCAAGGACAACGAATCTCTATGAGACCCTTAAAAGAAGAAGAAATCAAGCGAAGAATCACACATTCCTGTATTGTAAAATACGCAGTCATTGTAACACCGGTAATCCTATTGTGTACATAGGGCATTTATATAGAATACTTGGAAGGAACACTGGCGTTACCAGGTGAAAACAAAGCGAATTTGACAACATTAGCGAGGAAATAATGCTTAACTGTCTGCAGTGTGCAAGAATTATTTGATTCCCGGACAACGCTGGGAATCCCTGTTATTTCATATATATATATATATATATATAATTACAAGTGTATATACACTGTACATCTTGACATTTCGTGCCCAACGCACTCATCAGCAACTTATTTCTTTCTGTATTTTTGGAAAATGCATTATGGAGAGATGTATATATATTGTAAAGACGCATAAAATATGGATCTCCCTCCCCCCCTCTCTCTCCCCCTCTCTTTCTCCCTCCCCTCTCTCTCCCTCTCTCTCTCTCTCTCTCTCTCTCTCTCTCTCTCTCTCTCTCTCTCTCTCTCTCTCTCTCTCAGTATACATTGGTTATCAAAAGTATTTAAAAACCGGAGTATATATTTACAGCTTCGGTTTAGAAAATTCATTCCAAAAGATACATCCCGCTAGTCCTAAAGAGAAGTATATACAACCAATGTATCCCCTCCGATTGTCACTTATGGAGCAGAGACGTGGAACCTAACCAAAAGACTGATCCTCAAACTGGGAACCATACAATATGCACATAGAAGATCATAAGATAGCACAGTATATAAGAGAAAAGACGGGAGTCTGAGATATCATAGAGGCCATTAGAAAACTCAAAATAGCAATGGGCTGTATATATTGCAAAAATGTCAAACAATTACGGCACATCACGACTCACAACATGGATCCCAAGAGATCATATCTGAAGTTGTGACTGACAGAAAGTAAGGATGGTGTGACAAGCTAGAAAATTCAGAAAGTACTGACTCTACTATGCCAATGATAGAGGGCTTTGGTGAATCTTGGGGAAGGTCTATATCCAACGACGGGTGCTAAAATCCTGATGATGATAAAATATAATGAATTAAAGGTGGAAAATGTCTTTGCCCGCTTGCTAACGAAGGTTGTCCATGCCTGATATAAACTATATTTTAGTGTACATCACTAAACGGTCTCTGCTTATTGGGGTGTTAATATAACCTAAATCTTCCTGGTGTGGGTACTGTCAGAATTAGTGAAGGATTAATTAAGCTATTTGTGAATTAATATTGCTATTGGGAGACTTCAGACCACCTACGCATTGCCTTTGATCTAAAGTTAATAATTAGAAGTTATCAACCGAAATAGTCAGTTTTTCAAGTTTACTTCATTCTTCCAGATCACTTCACATCCACAATACAATCATGCATATATTTGTATGTATGTATGTATCATGCGTACAGGTTGCACTGTAGGGTGTAAAATCACACCCAATAATTTTTCAGGGCAGAGTTCGGTTTGGAAAAACATTTTTACGCTAAATTGGTCCCTTAGTTTGTGTCTGCTTGATTTCTAAAATTTGATCACTTTCAGTGATCACTGTCCAAGAAAGGCAATAGAAGTAACTTATTCATTGCTCACCTTTTTTTCCAATTTTTCAATTGATCCCCCCCCCAAACGCGATATTCTGTCAACAGATATTGGTCGCATGTCAGTTTCTACTGAGTGACCAACCAGACCCATTCGTAGTAAGTATTAAAGCAAATAAGCTTCTACTTATGATATTTTTCTGAAGGGGGTAGTCTTGGATGGAAAACTACCCTCACGGTAAGATCAGGCTGCCCTTACAGAGCATGGTTTTGAATATCTTCTTCTTCTTCTTCCTCTTCTTCTTCTTCTTCTTCTTCTTCTTCTTCTTCTTCTTCTTCTTCTTCTTCTTCTTCTTCTTCTGTTGACATGGCTTTTTGTAGGTAAATGAATGGTAATTTCATTGTCACCAATATTTGATTAATTCACTCAAGTAACAGTGTGTATAAAAATTAGTTGATAATAGTCGGCTGTATGATAGATCATGTTTAATCTTGCAATTTCTGAACCCACTATTTAATTATTCCGCATTTTATACAGAACTAGGACATGCCCGTTCAAAAGGTGCGTCTGCTTTCACGAAAATGTCCAGGAGATTTGAAATGATGAGACACTGTTCTTAATTCACTGTGCCGTTAATAGCAATAATCAAAACATCCAAACATCGTCGTCAATAGCAGAAACAATCAAAAGAATTTTTTTTCAAATGTTGTTACATAATCTTAGTATAATTTGATTTCGTTCTATAGAAAAATTCGACAGAAAAAAAACTTGATTCTCTCTGGTACTGCAATACCCGGTGCGAGGACCTACGTATGTGGCAAATATCAACTTCGTACAATGGCCAGTTATAGAGCTATCTTGGTGTCCCATATGCAGGCAGAGACTCGGAGATTTTTTCTAATTACAGAAAGGATATATACAGATGCATTGTAGTTCGTGATACAGAATCAAGATAAACCTGAAAATGAGGTTTGATTTCTCACTAGGTCTAAAAGTCCCAATTCAGGAACTAATTGGAACACACGTACGGCTTTAAGAAACCACCTATTTTTTTTTTGTTGTTTTTTGTTGTTGTTGTTGTTGTTGTTGTTGTTGTTGTTTTAGAGTGAAAGTTTCTATTCAGTAGCTTACCAGACCTATTGTTATTTAAATTAATGGATACTAAGACATGTCCTTGAATTATGATGTCGATCGAAGGAGAGAGTCTCAAAGCAAGAGTTGCTTATGCACAATTCCTTAAAAAATGTATTCGTGTCCAGTTATGGAAATGGGTTTGGGGAGGTAGGTATACGGTGATGCTTGGTTTTGGGAAGTGGGTATACGGTAATGTCTCCATTAGTGGACATTGAACCAACAAAAAACGCTGTCATTCTGTGGTCTGCTTCCTCATTTCCACAACTGTTCATATCGTTTGCAATGATGAATATTTTTTGATAAGTGTAAACTTCGCTCCAAGGAATTTTGATCATCCGCTGACGTCATCAGAAATTTTTCGCTTGGTGGTGGCCTCATCGATCGGCTGACACGACATGTTCGAAGCTGACTACTGATTCGCACCGACATAAAGCGCTCTCCCAGGTTTAAAGAGGGTATAAACAAAAATGATTTTTCTATGCAGAGTTGTCAAATTAACAGTCTTTCGGCTATATCTGGCAGATTTTTTTTCCAATTTAGTCGATAAAGATCTACAAAAATGGCTAGATATTGCTTTAATTAAATATTTGTATTGAAAGCTTATCAGTGATTGAATCAAAATTGAGAAATAGAATGGAACTAAAAATAAAAATATCATAATTTGAATTAAGAATGCACGATAAATGCTGTCATATCTATGATATACCAGAAAAGCCTTATGCAAATCAAAATTTCTCACATATTTGAGAAACTGAATCGTCACTCTGTTTTGGAAATGACCCAAACAAAAAAGCTTGGGCCACGGAATCTGAATTCTCAAGCCAGGCTAAATACATGGGCCATACTTCCTCTATACTTCACCCTCGGGGCCAAACGACTATCAAAACAGGATGTGCCCTCGAAGACAGGTGGAACCTGTGAGAAAAGCTTTTTCAAAAACTTTTTTTTTTATTATTGACAATGATTTCAACTCCGTTAAATAGTTCTTATCTAGTCTGACGCAGATAAATACTACTTATCTTGATTTTATTTTCAAATTACTTTTTACTATATTTTGCTAAAATTTAACTCTAAATTCTGTGGGTAAAGATCTCTCCCTGTTTTCTGTTTTTCTGTCCTCTGTCTCTGTCTCTCTCTCTCTCTCTCTCTCTCTCTCTCTCTCTCTCTCTCTCTCTCTCTCTCTCTCTCTCTCTCTCTCTCTCTCTCACCCACTTGAAGAGATCAGCAACGCTAAAACTTGAATTTCTCAAAAATGCAAACCCCGGACTAAGTTAAAAACTTAGAAAAATAAGGGAGACATATGATAAAACCCAACTAACTTTTTAAGTACATGTAGTGTACACCAATAGGACCAAGGAAATCACTCACTTGGGAAAGAGGGGGGGATTTTTAGACTTTTTTTTCAGCCTTGAGACCACCCATACTTACCTTCCAAGAATAGATGAGAAGGGAGCTAAGAGCTTAAAGCCACTGAACCACATCAGTAGTGAATGACCCACCAGATCCCCGTCATGGGCCAGTGTGGCAAGGTACGGCTCAACCCTCTCGATTGTTTGCACTATGAAAATTATACCGGCCATTCCTGCTTGGTCATCGGTTCCAAAAGGCCCAATCACATCACTTGGGTGGGATGATGTGCTCCAAAAGCGACCACCCAAACACTTCACCAAGAAAATACCCCTTCCTGCCAGGTCATCGATCCAAC
This sequence comes from Thysanoteuthis rhombus, assembly GCA_963457665.1. NCBI lineage: Eukaryota > Metazoa > Mollusca > Cephalopoda > Oegopsida > Thysanoteuthidae > Thysanoteuthis > Thysanoteuthis major. The sequence goes on along the minus strand of OY735203.1, from coordinate 69,104,219 downwards.
GGTGATAGCCCAAAATCCATCATCAGAAGAACATTGTACATTGGCGCCTACAACGTCAGAATAATGACAACTGATATGCACTAAACTGATCTAAAATATGAAATCAAAAACATCAAATGGGACATTATAGGCATTAGCAATATAAGAAGACTCGAAGAAGAACTAATTGAACTGAAGATCCAACATCTTCTTTACAGCTACGGAGAAGAGAAAGTAAAACAAAGTGGAGTAGGCTTTCTCATCAATAAGGACCTCAAAGACAACTTAATAAACTTCAAAGCGAATGACCGAATAGCCAGCGTCACCAAACAATTTACATACGACAAGTCTACGTTCCCGCTTCGCAATCGACCCAAGAGGAAATAGACAACTCCAAGATACCAGAGGTAGAGTAAATACTGAGTAAATACCAACAAAGAATACAGAAAAGTGTTTCACGCCAAACTGCAACCACTAAACATACCAAAAGACTACATTCGATCCTTCAAGCTTGAACCAAAAAACAGATTTGAGATTTTTTCTGAAAAAGAAGGCGAAGCCAACTTCAACAAAGTAAACAAAATGACAGCATCTATAATAGAAGTTGCCACTATATTTAGACCAATGAGCACGCAAACCATCCATAAAATCTCAGATGAAACAATGAATCTCGTGAAAAAACGCAGAAACCCAAGTCAACAACGAGAGAAAATTCAAGAGACTGAACTAAAATAATCAAGAAGAAACGAAGGAAAGACAGAAGATATACGACAGCATCGACTCTCGAAAAAGGTCACAGCTTCAAAGCTATAAACAAAGACATCAGGTCAGGACGGAAACAAATAACCAGCATGCTAGAGCAAAATGGAGACTTAACAACAGACAGAGATTGAATTGTCGAACGTGCCAAAGAATTTTACCAAAAACCCTATTCATCCAAACAAGTTCTACAAAGCAATGAACAGGATAAGCAAGACGCGAGCAATCAGCTCAAGGGTTTCCCAGAAGTAAGGTGTAACAAGCCATCAAACAAATAAAGAAAGGAAAGGCCCCTAGACCAGACAGCATCTCCTTCGATCTACTCAGAAAAGCAGGTAAGATGACCACTAGGAAACTGGCCGTCCTATTCAATTTGTGCCTAAAACAAAGTAAAGTCCCAGATGATTGGAACATTGCAATCATAATGCTTTTATATATAAAAAAAAAAAAGGAAACCCCAAAGACATCTACAATTGCAGACCTATAAGCCTACTGAACTGCGTAAAGAAGTCACAAAAATCATCACCAACCGAATCACGAGAACGCTCCAAGGAAACCAACCAAGGAAACAGGCTGGCTTTAGAAGAAGCCACTCGACCATGGATCATCTGCATTCGTTAAATCAGCTGAGAGAAAACGCAATAGAATATGAGCTGCCACTCGCTGTAGCATTTATCGACTTCAAAAAGACCTTCCACTCAGGGGAAATCCCCAAGGTCATTGAGGCCATCACTCTATAAGGTGTAGATCCAGTATACGTCCAAGTGCTGCAACGTATACAATCACGGCAGCTCCTTCATCAGGCTACATAAAGACTCTGAACCCTTCTAGCTTCAAAAAGGAGTAAGACAAAGTGATATCCGTTCACTCAAACTCTTCACAACCTGCCCAGAGATGATCTTCCGAAACGTGGACTGGGAGAATAGAGAAATCAAAATAGTCGGTGAATATCTGAGCAACCTCAGATTTGCAGACGCCATTGTCCTTTTCGTATAGAACCTACACGACTTCCAACTAATGCTAGATGAACTAAATGAAGAGAGTAAGAAAGTCGGCCTACACATGAACTTCAGCAAGACGAAGATCATGCGCAACAATCACGTCGGAAATAAGTACACTAAGATCAAAATCGAGGACACAGAACTGGAGAAAGTAGATCACTACATCTACCTAGGACAACCAATCTCTATGACAGCCACAAAAGAAGAAGAGATCAAGCGAAGAATCACCCTAGAATGAAAAGCTTATGGTAGAGCAAGTTCAATCTTCAAAAACAAGAAGATCCTATAAATCTAAAAAGAAGGGCATACAACCAATGCATCATTTCAATAGTTATTTATGGAAGTGAAACATGGAACCTAACCAAGAGACAGACCTGCAAATTGAGAACCATGCAACATGCACATGAAAGAATTATGCTTAACTTCACATAGACAGGCCACAAGGCAGCACAATGCATCCACGAGAAGAGAGGTGTCCGAGACATCATAGAATCCATTAAAAAGCTCAAATGGTAATGGGCTGGCCATGTCGTAAGAATGAAAGTCAACCGATGGACTTCACGAATCACAACATGAATCCTCAGAGATCACGTTCACAGCCAAAGTCGGCAGAGTACTAGATGGAGACACGAGCTGGACAAAATCAGAAAGTACTAGCTTAGCGACGCCCACGAGAGAGAAGTGTGGCGAATCATTGGGAAGATGTATGTCCAACGACGGACGTTAAGAAACTGATGGTGATGGTCATCATTCATGTGTATCGTGTCTTCTCATCGGCTGCTGGAATTAAATACACCACCTTTCGTGGGGCCCAAAAGTCTGTAATCAGCGTCTGATCCGCTCTTGAAACTTACATGGAGAGATCACAAGACAGCACAGTACATAAGGAAGAAAACGGGAGTCCGAGACATCATAAAAACTTTGATGGCTACGGTGGTTCAATTCAGCGTTTGTGTTGCTTCTTTACCACAGGGAGTGTCATTAACCTAAAAGATCTATGGACCACATTACGTGTTTATTATCATCTTAATGCTCGACCTATTTTAAATTATCAATCAAATATTTACGGTTACCGCCTTGTATGACTATAAATTAATTGGTTGACCAATTTGCATATTACTCGAGAAAGAAGTACGTGCACATATGTAATCAAAAGACTTAGGCAAGGACAGAGCAGAAGATTTAAGAGCCCGGGGTAGGCTTGGCTTCTTGAAGGACCCTTCCAATATTTAGTGAGATTTACCAGTAGAAATGCAGTAGGTGAACTATTTATCAAGCTTTTGTGATCATTCCATTTGAGGACCAGGGCGTTTTGAAATAGCCCTCATTCCCAACAACGTCAGTGGGTCGGTCAGTGCTGTGCGTTTCTTTAATATCAATCTATCTGCCACTTGATATGAACATTAATGTATGTGTTATAATTATAAAGACGTATATAAAAGTATATTTCATTCGGCACTAGTGTTAACTGGGGGCAAATCAAACAGCCCCAGACTGCATGAATGAATAAGAAAATGAAACGTCGTATCTCTATTCATTTCAGCGGTCTACGGATATTTCATTTGCCACCTGGTAAACACCGGGGCCGAATGAAATATAATTCGTATCCAAATAACTTTATAATTAAAATATCCCCTATGACATTCTATTGATGCACATAATGTATAAAGGATAGATAGAGAGGGGGAGGGGCGGAGAGAGTCGAAAACAAAGAGAGAACTTTTTTACCGACATTTTTTTTTTACATCCTTAAGAAAAGAGAGCACTTGAATAAATACACCTACATATATACATAATTGCATATACATTCACACAGTCACTTATACATTAAACATTATTTAACACAGTGCCAGGATTAATTAAGTAGCAAAAAAGCATCTTCGTACTCTGCATTTTGAAGGACCCCACACTAAATTCTTCAAGCTACCAATTCAGATTCAGAGATTCTGTATGTTTTCTAATACTATGAGTCACTTATATGATTTCGTTTTGTAACTAGAGATGAGATCCTGTTACGTAATAAGTGCATTAGAGGCACAAGGTTTGCAATTTGAGAGCGATATTGTATGTCGAAAATATGGCTGTGTGTGTTATTTCTTTTCTCATCCCTTTGCCCATGAGAAAATGAATGGAGTCAGAGATCAAGAGTACTTAACTTTTTCCCCAAGATAGCAGTGAAAGGACGATTTAGGGATTAGTACCGATAGACGTGATAAGAGACCAAAGAAAGTGTGTTAACTTATGTGTATGCGTTTGTATGTTATGAGAGACACATGTAGATATATGTGGAATGTGCATACATAAACTCAAGGATTTAGAGAGAGATGGGCACAGATTTAAGAGTAGAAAACTGGGGCGAAGCACTTTGCCTCAGTTGGCTGCAAGAGTAGAGGGGGAGTTTTGCGTCTCTCAGAGCAGGTTCTAACTTCAGCTGAATTTCTCACATCGTTTTGGTAAAATGCAATATGGGAAATGTAGTGTTTTAGATACAGGGATCTTTCAGTGCCATTTCATCTAATAAATTTAGGGTAAATTCGACGTATATTCGAAGTATATACAATTGAATTGATCCGTTCCGAATAAAGCACATGTGAATGCCCATAGGCATATAGACATGCAGCATCAATATATACAGTGCTAGACGACCCTTAGCACACACACACAAACACACATAAGAGATGCTACCCATGAACTCAAAGAATTTGAACATTGCGCAAACCTAATATATCAAGAGAGAGAAATAAAGTAAAACATGGATTATACTCATGACCAGACTGCTTGATCTGGTCGAAACACCATCCCACCATCGAACTACTATCTGTTAATATTGGAGCATTTTGCATCCTCAACAGCAATGGTGTCTACCCAAAAGTCAGACTAATTTTCAAGTATAATTTCAGATGAGGACATCATGCTACCCAAGCTGCTGATAACGTCATATGTAACGACTTCTTACATGTCGGATAATGTGGTTTTCCAATGTGTGCATTTATTTGCATCAGCACTGAGCAGTGAGAAAAAAGCACATAGATTCAATTGAAGTACAAAAGGCCTGCTTATGAAACATGATCAATGTTTTTGTTTTGTTTTGTTTTTTTTACTTCTCTCTTCAAAACGCACGGATGTTTTCCTCTCCAAAGACCAGACTGTGTTGGTTAATCTGCAGCTAAGATGCAGCTTCCTTCTACATACGGAAACAAATGATGACGGAATTTAAGATGTAATTGACTTGTAGCTAACATTCTAATCGGACGATAAGTTTTAGGATGAAGCGAGTCAGCAACCAACTGCTTTCCTAACGTTGGGAAAACGTGTTCTTTACGCACATGCACAATCCTACACACCAAGACGTGGACATTCATATTTGTACGAGAGGAACTCGTTTTCATTGGCCTTATGCCTTCCATGCGCATCATTCCCGAGCACACACACTATTACTGAAATGTTTGGCATATGTGCAGTGTTATCTGGCAGTATAGCAAATCAAAAAATGTCATATTTTCCTATGCAATTTGTCTTATAATATTTATGTGTATTTTCATAAATTTAGGGTTAATCTGGTCCGAATAAAGCACATATGAATACCCATATGCATATAGACATGCGGCATCAATATATACAGTGCTGGGCGACCCTTAGCACACACACACATACGAGATGCTACCCCAGAACTCAAAGAATTCGAATATGGCGCAAACTAATGCTGCACGGATTTATGCCGATGACTTTCGCAAAAGAACCCTTTCAGAACCAATGTGTAAACATAAGACAAGAAGATTACTTCAAAAGAGACAATGACAACAACTACGTGGTAAGATAAGTAATTTTCTTCAATGTCAAATTCCCCAAATATTTGTTTAGCGCCTTTTATGAATAGATGCATCATAGGTCTGCGGTCAAATGATGAATAAAGCATTTATTTTACGCAACAAATAAATATTTTCCAGTAGTGCATCCTTCTTTGTCGATATACTTAATTCAGTGGTGAATATTTACAGTGAAAATATCAAATTAAATGTGTAGAGGTTCATCTTGTCGAAAAAGGGGGGTGAACACGAAAGTAGAGACTGAAGAAATTTCCATTTTTATTCCAGGTTCTTCTCAAAAATGTTTACTCCGGTAAAGGATTCCGATTTAAAATCTGGCCACACGATGTAGCTACAATTTGTTTGTCTCTTTCTGTCTCCGTATTTTCCTTCTGTCTTTCTTCCTCTCCCAGCCTTGATTTGACTGCCACGAATACTGGGGCCATTTTTTTGTCTTCTTCTTCTCCTACCTTGACAACCTGCCCCTCAGATGGCTTTCAACTGTCTAAAACTGTATTTTCTTTGTCCCCAAAACATCTTACAGCCCAACATTAAAAGATTTTTGACCATATTAGCCATTCATAGAAGAGTTTAGGAGTTCTGCCTCAGGGCTGCTTCCCTCGACCAGTCAAACCGATCACCGAGAAGCTTGATAATTAAGAGTCATCTTATCTGAACTGGCCGAGGTCAAATGTTCTCTTTTATCTATATTTCAGGCCTGAGCACATCTAATACTCAGTTACAAGACCAACATTGTTTGCTCAGCCCATCTTTCTCTTCATCATCATCATCATCATCATCATCATCATCATCAGTCTTTCAACATCCGTCGGACATAGACCTTCCCCAGGATTCACCACAATTCTCTATCATGGGCGTTGCAGAGCCAGTATTTCTTAAATCTGTCAAGTTCTTCTCTCCATCTTGTGTTCCGTCGGCCTCGGTTTTTTATGTGATCTCTGTGATCCATATTGTGAGACGTGATGTCCATCGGTTGTCTTCCATTCTTGCAATATTGCCTTCCCATTGCCATTTGAGTTTTTCAATAGTTTCTATGATGTCACGGACACCCGTTTTCTTCCTTGTATACTGTGTTGTCTTGCGGTCTCTCCATGTAAAGTTGAGCATGATTCTCTCATGCGCACGTTGCATACTTCTCAGTTTGCAGGCCTGTCTCTTGGTTAGGTTCCATGTTTCAGCTCCATAGGTGACTATTGGGAGAATGCATTAGTTGTATACTCTTCTCTTTTGGATAATTGGGATCATCTGGTTCTTGAATGTTGAGTTTGCTTTGCCAGTTTTTAAACACTTTTGATAACCAATATATACTGAGAGAAAGAGGGAGAGAGAGAGAGGGATGCATATCTTATGCGTTTTTACAAAATATATACATCTCTCCATAAAATGTTTTCTAAAAATACAGAAAGAAATAAGTTGAAAACAGATTTTATCCGTCGTTGGTATTCAAACATAGCACTCAATATTTAACACAGTTATTAGAGCTATTGATATAAAATATTACCGATTGCTGATGAGTGCGTTGGGTACGAAATGTCAAAATGTACAGTGTATATACACTTGTAATTTTATATATATATATATATATATATATATATATATATATATATATATATATATATATATATGTATGTATGAAATAACAGGGATTCCCAGCGTTGTCCGGGAATCAAATAATTCTTGCACACTGCAGACAGTTAAGCATTATTTCCTCGCTAATGTTGTCAAATTCGCTTTGTTTTCACCTGGTAACGCCAGTGTTCTTTCCAAGTATTCTATATAAATGCCCTATGTACACAATAGGATTACCGGTGTTACAATGACTGCGTATTTTACAATACAGGAATGTGTGATTCTTCGCTTGATTTCTTCTTCTTTTAAGGGTCTCATAGAGATTCGTTGTCCTAGGTAGATGTAGTGATGTACTTTTTCCAGTTCTGGGTCCTCGATTTTGATCTTGACGTTTTGTTTTTGTTTTTTTTCCGACAAAATCTGTCTATTAGTACATGTCACCTCACACAACATAGCCATGGGGGAGGGAGCGAGCTAAACAATGGATTGAAAGTATCTAGTTCATCCCCTGGTATGTTGTGCAATCGAATTTTGACACGACATAACGTAGGCACACACATACACATCTCGTTTTTCTCCTCCCTTTCTATCGTTCTATTCTCTCTCTCTCTCTCTCTCTCTCTCTCTCTCTCTCTCTCTCTCTCTCTCTCTCTCTCTCTCTCTCTCTCTCTCTCTTTTCTTCCACCCAATGGTTGGTCCTTTCTCTATCTCTGCCTGTTTGTCCATCTCACTCTTCATTTGGGACATGGGTCTATATATATATATATATATATATATATATATATATATATATATATATATATATATATATATCGTTGCATCCGCCCCATCCCTACTTGCAAAAGGAAAATATTACTTTATTTTCCGTTCATGTATGTACTTATTTATATTTTCTCCTATTCCTCTTATTTATGTATTTATTTATCTGCTTCGAGTCCCGTTATTTATACAGCGAATGTTTGCATCGCGTCTCCCCTTATTTTTCTTCCTTGTGTATATGATTTCTAGTTCTGTGAGATCTTTTGGGGGTATGGATTCCACGCTTCTTTTTTTTTTTTAGATATGGCCAGATATATTTTGTGCATAGTATCTTTGGGGTTTTTGGATCTAAGCTGTCGAATCTGAATCTCATTATACCTGTTATTTGAGCTGCATCTTAATCATTTTTTTTTTTACATGTGATGGCGTGTAAAATAGAAATAGGGATTTCTTGGTTTCTTTCATTTTTCTGCCTTTTTTAGTTTTTCATTGTTTATGTAATATTTTGATTGTTTCTCCTTAAGTACATTACTTTGCATCTTTCTGCATTGAAAATAGTTGCCATCTTTCAGACCATTTTCTGTATATTCTGGTTGTATAATTTTTTGAATAAGATAAAATATCTCTGATAGATGAAACCTGTCCGACAGTTCATTTCTGAAAGAAAACAAAATGGAAGTGGAAATTTGAGTCTGGTTTCAAATCAGGGTCCATGACAGAAAAAAAACACCGGGCAATAACCCCACTGAATCAAGTCATTATGTACATATTTCAAAACAAAGAGTAAAAGTTTCGGTTAAGCAAAAAATACAATTAATGAAACCTAAGATAATATTGTTCCGTCGAGTGTTTTGCAACGTCTAATTTGCGGTTAAAATCGTTTTTTTTTTTAATTCAAAATCCAACAAGAATTTTTTTTAGTTGACATGAAAGAAGCGAAAGAAGAGTGTGTCATTTTTCCGGCTCATCTCATACTATGACCAATGCAAATTATTAACAACTATATTCTTCCTATGAAATATGGTACGAAATAAAATCACAAGGAAAGCTTTATTCATTCAAATCTACAAAGAAATGTTATCAAGGTCCCTGAGAATGTCTGAGTATGCACAAAAATTACGTATGAAAATAGGCATGAACCACACATGCCCTGTTATGGGAGGGTATTCCACCCCTTCCTTGACGCTATCTCAAAGTCTATCTCTTAAATTCTGTTTCCAATCAATTTTCTAATATCTAATATCGGGACCACCCTCCCTACATTGTACCAAAAAGCCTGGAGCTATCCATTGCATTTTGCAGTAACTTGAATATTTTTACGTTTTTGTGCATCCATAACACAGAACATCAAAGATACAAAGCACCATACGTCACTGGTTGTAATTAAAATTCATTGAGATGCGTCAAGTCATAAAATTCTTAAGGTCAATATGAGAGAGCGTGTTGGAAATATCTTCTATGACTTGCCTTAAGAACATTAGCCTTCTCGACAGTCAGGGTGTTACTGAAGATGTACGGGCCTGGGATGGCTTGGCACTTTGCAAGAACCCCCTCAAACACTTAGTGTATGGTTCCCAACCTAGGGACTGTGATATCCTGAAATCTGTTGGAAGACCTTCCAAAGCCTGGGGTCCATGAACTTGGTGGGTATGTAGTCCTTTCAAAAGCAGTGACGTAGCAAGAAATCGCCCACAGAGATTTTACTTTTCTGCTGTTGACCCAATTCATATATTCTCTCTCTTGACTCAGAGGTTTTTGGATGCGTTTAGATGTCAGAAACTGCAATTTAAATGATTCTAAATAATATTTTCAGTAATATCATGTTGCAAGACTCTGACACATACCGGGTCTACACCTCGTTGTATAATAGTATCAATGACCATGAAGTTGAATGCCTTCTTGAAATCAACAAATGCTACAGCAAATGGCATTTTATATTCTGCTGCTTTCTCTTTTAATTGATTTACCAAATGGAAATGGTCAATGGTCGGGTAGCTCCTTCTGAGGCCATCCTGTTCCCGTGCTTGGTTTATAGGAGTTTCTTTATCAGGCTACATAAGAAATCTAAGTCTTTTAAGCTCGAACAAGAAGACAGGGCGACACCAGCTCACCAAAACTTACCTCGATATGATCTTCCAATCTAGATTGAGAAAGTAAAGTAATCAAAATAGATAGCACATACTCAAGTAAACTCAGGTTTGTAGACAAAATTGTCCTGTTTTCTGGAAACCTTCATGATCTCAAGATAGCGCCAGACAAAGTGAATGAAAAATACAAGAAAGTTAATCTTCAGTGAAACAAAGGTCATGTACAACAAACATGTTGGGGACAAAAAGACAACGATCAATATCGAAAAAGCAGAGCTGAAGAAAGTAGACCACTACATATACCCTGGACAACGAATTCTTAAATGAAGAAGAATCCAAGCAATGTATCACACAAGGTTGGCAAGCTTTCGGGAGAGCAAGGTCAACCATGCGACGTGCACCAGAGAGAATCATCATATAGAACGATCACAGATAGCACAGTGCATTAAAGTGAAAAAAAAAACAGGAATATAGATATAACGGAATCCATTAGAAAACTCAAATGGCAATGAGCTGATAATGTTGCAAGAATGTCAGGCAACCACAGGATATGACGACTAACAACATTATATGCGAAATTGTGGCTCGCAGAAAATAAAATGGCTCTACGATTTAGAAAGGTTGGGGATATATTGGCACCACAACATCTGCAACAGGGAGATTTGGTGAAACTTAAGGAATGTCCATGTCCAACGACAAACGTTGAAACGCCGATGCTAATGATAACACCGCCAATTTTCTGGCACCCTTGGTTCCAGAACCAATAGGGGTAACATAATAATAATTCAAAAAAAGATCCCTAACCGTCTACGTGCATGTCTAATATCTTTAAAGCATCGGGACTTGCAGAAACTTCAATCAAAAGAGAATGGAATAAACTAAATGGTTAAATGCAATGATAAATGACCCCATTCTCTCCTTACAGACAATGGAACTAACCCCGACCAGATAACACAATCGTTCTGGAGGGGAACAGTCTGAGCAAACTGAAACGCAAACGCTCTTCTTTTTATAGCAGACATTTCAGGCAGTCTTTGGTTCGATGGTTCCAGATGATGACAGCCAGATGAAATCGCTAAAATAGCTAGATTTTTCGATGATTGGCTTTTTGAAACCGCCACGGAAAAGCCTGCATTTCCCGCTTATTTCCGGCTGGTCATCTGAGGGCCTTCAACAGACGTGGTAAACTCACTCCTACTCTGAAAGTCGAATTTGAACAAACAGAACATTGGTTTGTTGAAAAGATGTGAAGACATCGAAATAATTTGTTAGATTATAGTGAGTCTAATAATAAATGTATTTTTTTATCATAGAAAATTTATGTTTGATTTATTTACAAAAACATTAAGCATAGTGCAGTTTCAATGAACACATTAAAATACATATATGTATATATACATATATCAAGAAATGGACAGAATGATTATAAATTGTGTTGTATTGTATAGAGGATCTTTTCTTCAAATGATCACTGGTCACTACACGGTTAATGCATCACTTAGCCAAGACAGCATAGATATAATAAAGTATTAAAGAATTTAAAATTTCCTGCAGCAGATCCGTTTTCTGGAATTGTTTTTGTTTTTTTTTTGTTTTTTTTGTTTTTTTGCATTTTATGTTGTCTCTTCCAAATGATGCATTAACAGGTGATCATTCCAAAAAAGACTTTCTATATAATATAACGCAATTTATAACCATATATATATATATATATATATATATATATATATATATATATATACATATATATATATATATGCGTGTGTGTGTACAAAATTTTAGCTATACAATTATATGGGAATGGAACTTGAACAAATTTAGCCGTTTTAAAGCCAACCATTGACAAATCTAAAATGGTTACTGTCTTCTGATCCTGTCAAACCAGAGATTGCCGACATTTCTTTGATTATTTCTCTGAGCTGAAGGGAAGCTTCGTGTGTCTGTCTATGTTTGTGCTTACGTTCATATTTGTGAGTTCGGACATGTGTGAGTGAGCGTATAATTGTGTATGTGCCTATACACATGTAAGTATGTGCATGTAATACTCTGTGTGTGTGTGTGTGTGTGTGTGTGTGTGTGTGTGCCTACGTGTGCATGAAAGCTCATCGACAAAAATATCTCTCAAGGCGATATTCGAAGAGTCAAAACCAGTAAACAACCAATTATTCTGCTCCCGAATCATTTAATGTTATGCCTTCGGCATCCCAGCGACAGCACAGCCTTGTCTCTTGTGACCACCGTTGCCAACTAATATTTGGACGCTAGTTTGACTGTCAAAAAGCTAGAATTTGCTGAATAAATTTGAAAAAAAAAGCCAAAAAATGCCAAGAATGGCGAAAAGACATCAGAAAGGTGCTAAGATGGTAAAATAAACACAGGCCAATAGATTGTTTTTTAAGCACACGCACGCCAATTCAGCGCTGTTTACGCTCTGTCAAAACGAGCAACGCGTTGAATTTAGCCCCAAAAAGCACTAAATTGGCAACACTGCATCTGGTTTAAGAAAGTTGGTGCCAAAAATAATTCTGGTTCAGAGTTACCGGACATTATAACCTGGAAAATCGGGAAAACTCGGAAGCATTTGACAACGTTCGCTGACGTATGCATGTTACAGTAAGAAAGTGAAACTAGTGATTTCGTGAAATCCCCTAACATTTCAGTAATATTATGAAATTAGTGTAGTGATTTGTGTTAGTCCAGTGATTGAAGCCTTGGACTGAAGTGTAAGAGGTCATACATATTCTAGTTCATAGGATTGGTGACAATCACGAAAATAAATTGATTTTTTCTGACTATGATATCTTGCCTGACGGTAACTTGTGAAATCTGTCATATTTTTCCATGAAGTAAATACGGTAGATCTTGACTAATCCGACACGGACGGGGCTCAAGGAGTACCAGATTAGTGAAAATGCCGAATCACTTAAGAATTATCTCTAAACAATAACTGACCATTTCGTCATACTTTTGAAACATCATGTAATTCAGTGAATGAATGAAACATTCTTGCTCGGTCTTTCACTGTATCTCCAGGCAGTTCAATATCTTCACTTACGCAAAGCTCAGGCCACTTTATTCAGTACCATATCTAGTTCCAAACTAGTTTCATCAGATATATATATATATATATATATATATATATATATATATATATATATATATATATATATTACAATGTGATTTATATAAAGACATTTGAGAGGGAATTATAATTCATTTGACACCGGTTTTAATCGAGTAGCAAATCGAATAGCCTTATACAACATAAGTGAATAAAGAGAAAGAGTATCGTGCAGGACTTGAACCCACGTCCACCAACAAAGCAGTCTAAATGCGTAAACAGATTCTCTCCGAGAGTTAAGATACGATTCTCCCTCGCTTACACAGTTAATGTAGAGAAGATTTTTTCCCACTATTACATAATTAAGTTTAAATTAAGTTTCAATATTTGATGAAATCTTTTTCACCCATATTTTGATGCTCTATTGTTTGGCGAAAACATATTCAGAAGATGTTTATCTCTTCACTGTATTTTACTTCAGTACAAGCATGATTACCTGCTTCTGAGAAAGCACAATCATTCCCAAACTACTAAAAACCACACACTGCTTAAATCTAAACGTTTTTTCAAAACACATGTTATTGTACGCTGAAAACGGCATATTTCCATTATTATTAGTTTCTTTGATATGGGGTTGTTCTACGACGAATTCATTTGATAAGAGTGACCTGGCCAACTAAAGAAATTAAGAAGGGATTGACTCAGCAATGCCTACGATAGAGAGGTGTGGCGAATCCTTGGGGAAGGTTTCTGTCCAACGACGGGTGTCAAAAGACTGATGATGATCATGATGATGATGATGATGATGATGATACTAGCAGGCCTGCGGCACGATCAACCCTAAGAAGATCCCATTAATCCTAAAAAGAAGGGTGTGTAACCAATGCATCCTCCCAATAGTCACTTATGGAGCTGAAACATGGAATCTAACCAAGAGACAGATCTGCAAATTGAGAATCATGCAACGTGCACATAGAAGAATTATGAGAGACCACAAGACAGCACAGAAAGTACTTGCTCTCCGACACCCATGATAGAGAAGTCTGGCGAATCCTGAGGAAGGTCTATGTCCAATGACGGAAGTTAAAAGACTGATGATGATGATGATGATGATGATGATAGTAGCAGGCCTGCAGCACGATCACCACTCTGCTTGTAAAAAGCATATTGAGGAAACTTACTCTTTGTAGATTGAATAACGTAACAGGTTTCTTTTATCGCAAATTGAGGGTTTGTGGATACTTATCAAGCTTTGTTCAGTCTGGCACGAGGCCAATTTGGGAGGAATGATAGGGGTGTGGGAAAATTGTGTTGCATTTATCATCCAATTGAGGAGGACCTGCTTGTCTAAAAAATCAGCATTCGAATTCCCCCTGGCTCGAACACCAACCACCTGCACCACCGATAAATACGCAACTATTTTAGCCATGAGGCAGTCCCCAAACAGGAGTTGCGTAGACGCAATTTTTTTTAATAAAATGTTTTCATTCACATCGAGGCTGGAAATCACATTTGCATCAATTGATATTTTCAAATGAGAGTAAATTTCGCACTCAGGAATTTCGATCATCTGCTGACGTCATCAGACACCAGGAAATTCTGCACTGGGCGGTATCCTCGTCGATAGACAGACACAATTCGAAGCTCTATGAGATGTACAAAGCTAACAGTTGATTCGTGCCAATATAGAGCGTTCTTCAAGATTTAAAGAAGGTGCAGACAAAATCGATGATTTGATGCAGGGTTGTCAAATTAATCGTTTTTCGGCTACATCTGGCTGATTTGATAAAAATCTGCAAAAATGGCTAGATATTGGCTCACTCAAACATTTATGTTGAAAGAAAATCAGTCAGACGAACATAAACCAAAATTGAGAAATAGAATGGAACTAAAATTATCAAAAATACTTTTGGCAGTTAAATGTGGATTAAGAAGGCTCATTAAATGATGCAGTATCTATGAAATACTGGAAGAGTCGTTACGAGTTATGGGCACAATGGTTTCATATTTGAGCAAAGATAACCCCCGTCCCTCTGTATCGACATCCTCATATGATTAAATCTTGTAAGTGTAATGAAAGAAAGTGTACAATTTTTATCATTAATTTGTTCTGAGGTTTTAATATATAGAAAATTTGGTGAACTGACATTTCCCGGTCAAGCAATTTGCCCACCGACATATCCCAGTCGAATTTTCCCAGTCAAACGATTCAACCACCGATGGCATTTCCCAGTCGCATTTTCCAAGTCAAACAATTTACCTGCCAACGACATGTCCCGGGTGCATTTCTCCGGTGGAACAATTTACCTGCCAACGACATTTCCCGGTCGCACTTTCCCAGTCGAGTAGGTTACCCACTGATCACATCACCCAGTCATTTTCTCGGTTGCACTGAAATAAACGCACACACATACACCAATACTAACATGCTCAAGCACGTTCACACATGTGCATACATGCACCGTAACACTTGAAAGCACATGCACACACCTATACGCACAGACCAATGTACAAAAGTACCTATGTAGTATTACCACATGCATGTGTACGTATGCAGTCTCGATACACACATCAAAAGTCCATTGTGTATCAAACGGATCGTTGAGAAACGGAACAGCTGAAACAAGGAATAACATAAATCCGAAAAATGTTTCAATTGGGAAAACGTGGTCCAAAGTCAAAGAAAAGGACCGGAGAAAGAACGAGCATACCTTTTCGTTTGTCGCTGTTACGAATGGATTTCTTGCACTCGTTGCTGTGGAGAGAATGCCGCCTTGCACTGGTAAAAGTCATCGATTTACGAAGAAGCCTTTTATTTCTTGGTGTAAAATTCCTGGGGCTGATAAAAGATGCTGACAGGTTCGTAAAACACGTCTTCTGTGGACCTGTACACTTTCCAGGCGCCTATTTAATTTATTTCTTAGTCGAGTATAACTTTATTGATCTTAAGGGAATGAAATCCTCTCTCCTGACTCTCCGTCCTGATCGAATGAAAAACCCCAAGTGAACTTGGACTAAGATTTTGGAAAACTCATTGGATCGAACTTAAATTATTGATTCGCTAAAATGAAGTCACGTGACAAGTAGTGATTATTCCTTGTCTTTGAGTATTCTTTCAATAAAAAAAACTCACTTTAATCAGCTTTAAGCTGTCCCACCCGTTATTTCTTTTCGCTGGTTGACGTGACCCCTAGGAGCCAGGCCACGCGAGCGTCCGCTCTTCTCTGAAATAGTCTATCAAGTTTCATAACAACTCACTCCCTATAAACGATGAACACGCGCACAAATCTGATTACATATGCCTACGTACACCTGCACATGCATACATGTGTGTACTAGAAAAACCGTTATGTTGCTCTGCTTGCAATCTTATCAGGAACATGTGACAGTAAGCCTCCCCTATATTTTACTATACATACTTGGATAAGTGCAAACTCTAACAAATGTACACGCATATACGCATGCACGCACATGAATACTCAATTATACAAGTATACACATGTATACACTCATACACACGCGCACTAAGACACGTACACGCATGCATATACACGAACACTAACACACGCACACACATATACGTAGGCATTTGCACGCACAATAACACATGCCCAAACATACAAGCTCACTAACAGATGTACATAGATATACATACGCATATAAATACATACACGCTGACACATGTACACATGTATATGCATAAACATACATAAACAGTGACACACACGCACGCACATTCATGCACAGTGACACACTCAACCATATGCATGCACGCCTTTACACACACGTATACACACTGAAATATACAGTATGCACACGCTTATAGGCATATGTATACGCACATATTGTCGGTGGGTAACATGTTTGACGGGGAAAATGCAGCTGGGAAATGTCTGCAATTATATAATCAGGAACACGAAGAACTGTATAATACCTACAGTGAAGTACAACCGGGAAAATATGTCCGGGAAATCTTGGGGAACCAGTAAAATTTTTTTATTTTTTTTTTTTATGAGTGGGCTTTAAATAAGTATATATATATATATATAAATATATATATATATATATATATATATATATATATATAACTTTTAGCGATGAAGTTAGCAGGAAATTTAAAAATTCCAACCAATTTTTGCAATAAAAAACGGTTTTCGCTATTAGAAAAAAATCATATTTGGCAATACTGATTTGATGAGATCAAGGAGAGTTGAAGAGAAAATGATACATTGTCTGTTTGGAATGTTTTCAGTCATTTAACATTAACAAAAACTCCTTGGGCAATGGCGTCTTAGCCACCGACCAAACACTCTTTTAGGGACTTCACACGCTTATCCAGATACCCCTACCACTTCCACAAAATAGTCAGCAAAGTCCTCTTACGAGATCACTACCAGCTGCCTCGTCATGCTCTCCTTAATCTCGTCCACAGTATGTTCAACGGCGATTTTAGAGTTGGGAAAAACCAGAAGTCGTAGGGAGCCAAATCTGGACAATAGGAGAAGGGCTGACATCCTACATTGCTAAATAAAACGCACAGGATACGTCAAGAATGAGCAGGCTCTGCCATTGAGGATATGTAAGTTATATTAGACATAAGCTTGTTCAAAAACGTCTCAATGCCAACTGAGTAACTCAACAGGGTTTCCTGTTCACGCATTTGCAATAAGATCTTTGATTAGTAGGAAAGTTATACTATGGCTGGGGCCTCTGTCTGAAATAATCTCGGGCCCAAGCATTGAAGTTTTAAGGTGAAGTGTGTCTTGCCCAATGCTGACCCTACACTTTAAACCAAGAGTTAATATTCTATGATCCACCGAGGTGGCGCGAATAGGGGCAGAGTGTCCTTCACCAGGTAGACGCATGCTAGCTAAGGACGTCTGCTGCCCTTTTGTGTGAATATTCCGTCTGCAAGTCTGAACTGTGGCTAAACCACAGGATGTGCACACTCCGTTGTTGGTAGATTCTAAGGCTGGCTATATGTTTCTACTGTCCCTTTTAAGGAGAATCGGGACAGTATGGCGGCATGCAGACAGTATGCAACTTTGAGCACACATCTTAAATACTCCAACAAAAACAGAGGGGCACTGACTGTAGAGTTATGCTACTCCTTCAGACTAGTGACCCGACAGTATAGCAGACTAGAACCCAGGGGAACTAAACCCATGTCTACTGGGGGAAGAGTTCGTATCTACTTATTAGACCATTGGCCGACGGGGCCCCCATGTGCATAAGGAAGACCCAGACATTCTCTCTGTATATTTATGAACTTTATCATATGGCATAATAAAAAAAAGTAAAGATCGACTTTTGGTATAATTGCACTAACTGCAGTTATGCCGTCATAAGCCATGCCCTCTACCACAGGGAGAGTACCAGAATTTAGGGATAAGAAAAAACAGAAAATTTAATACCTTGAGGAGTATATAATCATCATCATCAGTCTTTTAGCGTCCGTCGTTAGACATAGACCTTCCCCAGGATTTGCCACACTTCTCTATCATGGGCGTCACGGAGCCAGTACTTCCTGAACTTGTCTAGCTCGTCTCTCCATCTAACACTTTGCCGGCCTCGGTTGCGCATGCGGTCTCGGGGAATCCATGTTGTGAGTCGTGATGTCCATCGATTATCTGCCATTCTTGCAACATGGCCAGCCCACCGCCATTTAAGATTTTTTGAACAACAAATAATACCTTTAAATGTTTGTATGAAAGCATCCATTAATTTCAACAGTTTTCGTGCAAATTGATGTGTTAATTGAGTCAGCAGGGGTCAAAGGGTCATGGAACTCAGATATAACTAAAACTTTCACCTCTTTTGGGAAAAATCAACTCGCTGTTTGGAAATTAAAGTGTTTACATTATTGATGCATGGAATAATTAGAAAACAACTCATTAAAGATATCTAAATGGTTTTACAGCCTCTTCTTGCCAAAAATCTGCAGAAATAATTTGTTTAAAATGGCTCAGTTTTATAGCTTCTTCTTTTTCTGCTCCAAATTTTGTAAGTTCGCATTTTACAGAGTAAAAACATAATTTTTTTCTGTTTAATCATGCATTATCATAGTTCTTTTTCAAGACTTTTGTTCATGGATGTAGTTAATCCGTATAGCTATTTGTAGGTAGGTCATCAGAGGTCAGATTTCTGAGACTAGAATGCAACATGATGGTGAAACTTTTGATTGTGAATCAAAGTGCCAAGAATTGTGACCTTTCCACGAACCAACAGAGAAAGCCGACTCACCAAAGGATTACGAAGTTCAAACTGAGTCACAACAAGTGAACGAGGATCAACTAAATGATAAAGGGCCAGAAGATTTGGCTTGGTCACTTGCTACATTGGACATACGTGAGACAGGTTCCAATGTTAACATTAAACCTAGTGATCAAATAATGCCGACATGGAGTGTAACCAATTCAATCCTGTCAGAACACGAAGTCAATGAAAAGTGAATGGGATTCCTTCCTATTTTTTTTCTTCGTTCCAGAGACACATTAAATTGAAAACTTTAAAGGAATATTTCTATTAATATTCGGACCATCCTCATGTATTAATAGAACTAATGATAATACCTCATCTAAAAAATTCAGAGATATTTAAAGGAATACTTCAGTACCGTGACCTGTGGAAACCGCTAGTCACCTTACTTGGGTCGATTGCATAGCACGTTAGATTCAATTAATTAACCCTGAAGAATTTCTGAATATCATTCCATGCATGGACTAATTCCATATGACAAAGGTCGCACCAGGCTGTCTAGGTGAGCACAAGAAAGAAGAATTGTGTAGCAATGTGGAAGCTAACCTACCAGGAAGTACTCACCATCAGTAATCTACATAGACAATTGAGTGTCTACAGTTTAGCTGTGGAAATACACTCTGTTAGTCAGACATAGCCACGTGGGAACAAAAGGTTCAGGCTATCTTTGCATTTGTTGAGCGATTACAGGTAATAAGAGAAGTCAAATAGTTACCTTAATTGAAGCAGGAACCACAGCATACCACCAACTAAGAGTGGAACGCTTCGCGGAAGAATCAGTACGATTTTCCTCTCCAATCCACCGAACGAACAAAGACATTTTCTTGCTCACATAAACCCACAAAAGAAACCGAAGGTAAGTATTGTAGAAATCAGAAAAAATGAAGCCAAAAGAGAGCCATTGATGTTGCCTGTGCCCCGGGGAAGGGTCATGAAAGTTTTATTACAGTTTGATTTGTCAACAACCCCGTACCTGTTTGATCAGGATCAATGACCAAAACTACAAAAAGTGCTCTAGTCCAATGGAGGCTCGACTGAACAAAGATATCACAACACTGACAAAGGCAAACGATCTCAAGATAGCGCATTTACTTGATGTGATGGTTGATACGAAATGAATTAAAACAAAAGAACTTGAGATCTTAGGTGACTTCTGTGAAAAATTGTAGGACTATATCTTTAATATTGAGCAATGAACTGACAGGCTTGATTTGGTTCAAACTAGGACATCCTTCATTCCAATGGTTTTGGGAAGTTTGGTTAAGCGCTGGTGCTGAGGACTCTATATCCATTCCAAAACACACGTTAGCATCTTAAGATGAAAATGGCCTCTGTTGTGTACTACCTGCTAGTTCATGCCCTGACTGGATGCGATTACTCCAGCAGGTTGGGGACTAAACATGCAGTCTTGAAGGTAAATCTGAACAAATATTGGAAGAACTTCGGTTTCGCATCATGTAGTACAGACAACGTCCCGCCGTCTAGCGGAGAATATCTAGTACTAAAGAAAAACAGCAAATGCACAACATCAACCAATCAAGAACTCTCATGCAAAGCAGTAACCTTTGATAAACCTCCTCCCACAAGCCATGCCACAAATGAATACACCCGTAGAGTATGTTTGGCCACACACCAGATGACATCTTCATTACACCTGCAGTCCATGGTGCTGAATGCAACTGTCCATGGATTCTAAGAAGCAGACGACCTACTGATGCTAACATTATGGTCAATTCCTAAAAAGATCACAATCCTGTACAAATGTGTCTGTCGTAAGCATGAAGTCCCTTTCCTGAAGTTTTCTCATTGTTAAAGTCGGTAGAATGAGGAACATGTTTCACAGTGCAAGAGCCCCTGGGTTCTATTGAGTAATTGACATAGTAATAATAAGATATACAGGAATAGATACAATAGTTTTCAGTACATGACTCCCACTATACGTGCGACTTCAGTTAATAAACAAACAAAAATCCTATTCTTGAAACTGTACCATATTTCCACAAATTATTTGGGATGAATTTTGGGTAGAAGAAGCTATGAACCTATATAAATATCTCAAATTGCTTCTCTCCTGACGATTCCATGAATCAGTAATATAAACTCTTTAATTTCCAAACATTGAGTGGATTTTTTCCCAAGATGAAATTTTCACTAATAGCTGAGTTCCATGACCTTTTGACATCTGGTGACCAAATTATCATATTAATTTGCATAATTGTAATTAATGGAAAAGCTTTAATATAAATATTTTAAGGTATTATTTGTTGTCTTCTCAGGATATGACATTTTGTTTCCCCTACCCCTACCCCTAAACTCTCCCGGTGGTAGAGGGTATGGCTTACAACGTCATTACTGGGGTTAGTGCAATGATACCGAGAGTCAACTCTCATTTTTATTACATCACCGAGTATAGTTCATGAATACACAGGAAGAGTCCGGGCCTCTCTTATACACACAGGTACAATGTATCATATTAGGTTTGAACTAATTTTAAAGTCTAAACTTACTCTCCTCAATCACCCATTGTCAATGAAAACCCTCTCAATTACACTCGTGTATTTTTGGCGATAATAGATACGATTGCTTTCGGCCTCCCATCCTGCTTATAGCCAAACCCCCATCCTTAAGGATTTTATAACCCTACACTTGATTTCACTGTAGAAATCAACAAGTATTATTTACATGACTAGAAGTTAAGAGTGCATCTTTTTAGTGACTAGGGATAATAATAATAATAATAATAATAATAATAATAATAATAATAATAATAATAATAAAAATAATAATAATAATAATAATAATAATAATAATAATAATAATAAAAACCTGTAGACCTTAGAGTAAAGAGGAAGGAGAGCGAAAATCGGGAAAAATACCAGGACCTAGCGAGAGAACTGAAGAAGATATGGAACATGAAAGCCAGTGTAGTGCCAGTCATAGTAGGCGCACTGGGAACTGTCCCAAAGACGCTGAGAGCGAGACTGGAGGAGATCGAGATAAAGGGAATGATTGAGACTGTACAGACCACAGCACTGCTAGGAACTGCGTGGATACTGAGGAAAGTGCTAGAAACATAAAGACTGCAACAGTCATTGTTAACAGTGAACGAACAAAGGAAGGGAAATGAAAGCGGAAACGTAAATCATAGCACTGGCATGATAGGCGAAGGAGAGAAGAGATGTTGGCTGAAGACCTGAGGAGACTTATTGATGAGACTCGAAAAAAATCTTAAAATTAGGTTACTTGAATTATTAAAAAAAGAAATCACTCAATAGCTTTAGGCTCCTTGGAAGCGATCCTTACATAAATAAGCCCATCATTTTGGATGGGTATATTGTAGTTACAATGATCATTAGATATCAAAGTTGTAATTCAAACAATAAAAGTACATTTATGTTAAGACAAGCTGATTTTGCTGTAATAAAGAATACTATGATTTTGCCTTAATAAAATCGTTTCGCAGTACAGTTTTTCTACGAAGAAATTAGTGCTGATGAATGATCAGAATCGGTCACTCAATACACAAACTTACTCAACTACAGTCTCACTCAATGGGCTTTCACTGCTAAATGAGTAACCTCACAAGAGATCGTCTGTTCCTGCAAACGCAGTATTGGTTTCCAAGTTACATCAAAATCGGTCACCAGTTCTCGAGATATTCAAAATGACAAGGTGCATGTGATCTAAGTGCATGTTTCATCGCTAGATGCCTTGATGAAAAATGCCTCGTCACTTGCTTGCCACGATTTTTGACGTGAGGACAGTGACTGAGTAAGCACTTGGACAAACCAAATCACTATAACTTACCTACTGTCAAAGTAGTAACAAAAATACTAGTAAGAAAATGATCTGTTGCATCCAATTTCAACCTTGTCAGGGAATAGGCATATAAGTATCCATTCATACAATGACACATAAGTGTGTGTGTATACGCTAAGAATATTTGTTTAACGTTTTATTGATCAACGATTTTTCCAATTATCTATCCAATATTTACGGTTACCGCCCTGTCTGACTATAAATTGATTGATCGACCAATTCACATATTACTTGAGAAAGAAGTACGGTGTGCATATGGAATTATAAGACTTAGGCAGAGGCGTAGCAGGAGATTTGGGGGTCTTGGGTCTTGGTTCCTTGAAGGGCCTCCTTCAACATTTAGTTGCATTTGATGGTAGAAATACACTAGAACTAAATTTTATAAAACTTTTGTGAGCCCTCCATTGGGGAGTCTTTTCATTTTGGATCCCCTCCATTCGGGGCCAAATATTTCCAAATAGCCCCCACCATCCCTCAGCTACGCCTGTGGGTCGGTCTTTGTTGCATGTTTCTTTAATATCAATCTATCCGCTGCTTGATATAAACATTAATGTATGTGTAATAATTATAAAGACACTGTTTCGTTTGGACGATTGAATTCCTTCTTGTCTGTCAATCTATTCTCTTCCAGGTGTAATATCCGAATGTGGTGGTGGTAAACAGAATTTTCCAATGATGATAGTAAACATGATATTTCAATGGTAGCTATCTTCTCATTCTTTCCTTGATAGGCCCGGATTTTCATACCCTGTCCCCTGTGGAAGCCACATCGGGTTGAACCCTGCAGTTGTTTGACTAATACATTGTCGACATGTTGATATGGGCTGCCTCCTTGATTTTCCTCAGTTTCCAACTGTTTTTCCTGTATATTATACGTACTTCTTCCTGGGGATATGGTCAGCAATTCCAGATCTTTATCTCCCTCTTTTGATTATAGCTTTTTGGTATGTTCGTCAAGTTGAACCTTGAGAAGCCTGCCAGTTTCTCTAGTACATACCTTTCTGCATTTACAAGGGATAACACAGATGCAGTTACTGGTCAAATTTTTCTCTTGTGGCAAACTCAATTTAGTGAGCAAATTACGAAGGGAATTAGAACTGCTGGAAGATAAAGGCATTTGATTAGAACCGCATAAACGAATGAAGAAACTTAGCGTTGTTTCTTTATTCATTGATGCTGTCAAAGGCTGTTCGATCAGTTACTCGTTTAACACCGGCCCCGAATGAAATATAGTTCCTACTCAAATGTCCTCATAATTATCACATCCTGTTGGATATAAATTGTACATTCTATTGGTATACATTAATGTATATATGTGTTGGCAAAAGAGAAGGGGGCAAGATTCGAAAACAAAGAAAGAAAGATAGGAACAGAGGAGGTAAAAATGTATTATCGATTTTCTAGAAATGCCCAGGGTGTATCTGTAAAATCTTCGCCATTGAACCCCATAAAATCTGCACCAAGCGCTATTGGGAAGGAACTTTTTTTCTTTGGTTTCAATGTACAATTTCTTGGGAAACGAGCATTTGAACAAATGCACCTACATATACACAGAGACGTACGAGCTTACACGTGCACATACATACATTATTTAACACATTACCCGATTAATTAGGTAGCAAACGTAGCACCCTCGGGCTCCACCTTTTAAGCGCCCTGCGCTAAAAGCTATTCAGATTCGTTGATTCTACACGTGCTCCGTTACTATACGTCACACATGAAATTTCGTTTCTGCATCACAGAGATAATGCTAAAAAGTCATGTTAGTGCATTATTTTTGTAGATTAAACGTAAATAAAGATGTGATTCGTTATTATTGAGGGTTTTTTTCCAGTCCTTAACAGCAGACTAATTTTCAAGCGCAATTTCTAATTAGGACATAATGCTATCTGAGCGGCTGATAAAGTCATGTATAGCTACAACTTCTTACAATTCGAATGACGTGTGCATTTATTTACATCAGCACCGTGTACGTTGTGTTTCAAACAGGTCGCTGAAATATTTTGACAGTTCCACAAAAGGATGCTCTGCACAGATAGCGCATATTCAATAAGAAAAGACAACTGTTTTCATATGAAGAACAAAAATGTTGTTTATGAAAAATGATCCATGCTTTTATTTTACAAAGTACGAATTCAAATGAGTACATAATGCTGCTCTAACTGCTGATAACAGTCATACAATCACTGAAATGAAGGACATATTGATCTGGTCCGGATTAAACACATATGAATACCCACATGCATATAGACATGCAACATTTATTTATGCTAAGGGGACCCTTAGCACACACATAAACACAGAAGAGATGCTCCCTAAAAAAATTCAAGAAATTTAAAAAGCCTGAGAACCTTGGGTTGAACGGATTTTTGTCGATGACTTTTATTAGCAGCGCTGTTTTTTGAGCCGATGTTCAAACATCGAACAAGAAGATTACTTTAAAAGACACTGTAACAATAGAGTGTCACAGTAAATAATATTTTCTTCAACGTCAAATTCCTCGAACTAGGTAACTGCAGGGATTTATAACCAACAAGTATCTGAAAATTGAGAAAACTGCGAACTTCACTGTTAATTTTGGCCAAGGAATTTCAATTTTTGCAAAAATCCAGAAATGAAGTTGAGTTTTTTTGTTTTGTTTTTTCACTGTAACAAGAATAACCTTCGCCATAATTATGAGTGATAACCGATGTATAAAATTCACATCCCCAACTGTGATTTAAACTCACGACCAACTGATTGTCATAGTGACTGAGCTAAATTTGACAAGTCTTAGATATTAACGAAAATCTATCATACAAAGACGCAAGGGCTTCTTTCATTCTAATAAATAAATACATTTATACTAAGAATTTAATTTTTATAATTTTTTACTTATTATGTACACAAAATAAAAGTGACTATAACCATCTTCAATTGGAATAGAAGTAGGAATGGAGTTTGACCCTGCATCAGCCAGACTTTTCTGTTTCAATCGTTGTTTCTCATCGCTTCAATTTTCCCTCCTTTGTTGCTTCTCCCATCTTGTTTTGAGGAAAATAGCAAGTCAGCTGGAGCCCTCAAGCCTTATAACACAGTTCATCTTGGGCATCGGAGTAGCACCACGACCCCGTAAAAACCCACAATAGCTGCAAACAATGATTGGGTCTCCATAGATCATTCGAGATATAAAGACAAAATAATTGATTTGTGTGTTATGCAACACAGGGATCAACTTAACTTTTTCTGCAAACAGGGAACTGATTTTTTTTTTAAATAGATATCATATTTTATAACATTTGAGCTACGACTTTGAAATAAAATACTTTCAAACGTTTCATAAGTAAATGCATCCGAGATATAGAATTACGTAAAATGTTTTTTTAGAATGGTGTCCTTGTCTTGGTTCATTTCATAAATACGTTTCGACCGTCGTATCCTTCGGTCGTCTTCAGGTGATACATCGGTTTTCTTCCTAACACTATGACGGGACGCCACCGAAGCGATCGGCCAGAATGTACTCATTCCACCGCATAATTTCGGGTGTGGTTGATTCATAGGTCCAAAGATTGTCAAGCGTAATTAGTGTCAAAATCTGATACCTGGGGATGGTGCCACGGGGCACTCTTTTCAAGAGGAAATTTGCATCACCGTAAAAAATGCTGTTCGTAAACGCAGAAGAATGCCCATTTATCACCTGAAGACGGTCAAAGGGTACAACGGCCGGAAACGTCGTGTTCATGAAATGAACCAAGATGAGGAAAACAGTCCGGAAAAAGCTATACTCAATAATACCTCATCTAAAAAATTCAGAGTCGGAGTGAACGAAAAAAGTTTTTAAAAAAGAGAGGTGTTTAATGGTTAGTTTGGGGCTAATGAAAAATAAATGGAAGGAGAAATTGAACTTGTTTGCGTTAATCATTCCGTGGGTTGTTTGGACGATTGAACTCATTGTCTGAGATGCTTTTAGTATAACCGTAACGTTTCGGCCGATTACGATGAAACCATCCTTCTCCCTGAAGCAGTGTTGCCAATTTAGCGCTTTTTGCAGTAAATTTACTGCATTTCTTGTATTGGTAGAGTGAAAATTCAGTGATGAGTACAATTTTTAGCCAATTTCTAATATCTAATTCCCAGCCATTTTAGACAAATCTAGTCATTTATAGCTATTAAAATGGCCACAAAATGGCTAACATGGTTTTTAGCACATTATAGTGTTTTTTTACATTAGCAACACTGCCTTGAAGTGATAGTTGAGGAACATAAAGTCATATCCCAAGGAGAAGTAGAGAAATATTTGGCATGGCACACCATTTCTGAAGAGATATAGGTCTGGTTGGTCTCTCAATAGAAACTATCACAAAACTAAGGTTTTTTAGCAGCATGTTGTGTAGGGGGTAATCAATTAGAAAAAATTGGAGAGGATGGTGATCAATGATTAACTTACTTATCTTGCCTTATATCAGACAGTGATTACTAAAAAATCTGAGTTTTAAAAAATCAAGCACACACCACGGAATTCACCATAAACTTGCATTGCAAACTGAACTCCCCACTAAAAAGGTATTATGGACAGAGCTGCCAATTTAGATGTGATTTTTCAATTTTTTCATTCAGGGAGTCACTCTCAAATTTTGAAAGATTAAAACAAAAACTTTTCAATTGGCAACACTGGACTTTCAAACATTTTTTTTTTAAATTTCTTTATCAAAATACTTTCAACACTGGACTCACTAATTCAGAAAAAAAAACATCTAAATTGGCAACTTTGATTATGAGGGAGAGTTTTGTAAAAAATAGTTTCCTCTACACATAATAGATAGAGTAGATGTTCAAATTTTCAGCCCTCTAGCTCCTTAGGTGCAGCCCGTATACATGATTCGTACATACATAGCTAGCCAAACCAACTTAAAAACTAAAAGAAAACCTATGTTGACAGTTCTGGTTGACCGTTTCTAAAAGACTCATATTACTTTGAGATGAGGTTCAAATAATATATATAGAACACAGTTGGAGAGTGAGAAAATTGAAAGAAGCTGTATACAATATCTTGTGAGATAGATGTGTAAGTCAGACCAGTATGGATTTCAGTGTGGTAGAGGTAAATAATTGGAAAGCATTCCCATGTATAAATATAGGAATACGAGTTATTGGGAAATGGTTTTGTCTGTATGGTTTGCATTGCTCGGAATGATCCAAACCAGTTGGTATACATGCCACCATTTCAGTTTGCAAATTTCTTTTTCTGTAATAAAAAGAGACCCTCCTTCTTCCTTATGGATAATACATCTGAAAAAAGCTGTAGAATGGAGAGCCTGGAATGTTGGGGTAACAATGAAAGTAACAGAAAGAATGTCCAAACAATTCTTGAAACGGTTTCTTCACACCAAAATCCTAACACTACAGTGTCATCAAAGAGACAAAGAAATACAAGCTTCTTCATGTTGCAGTAACTTTATTGTTACAATAGCAATAGTTTGGGTGAATTTACTAAAATCTAGTCTTTGTAGAAGATACCAAGTAACAGTTTAGTTGCCAATACAGCAACCTGATGAGCAAGGTCTCAACTAGTTCATTCGAGTTCCTTGAATGGCTTAGTGAGTGGAGCTAGGAAGGAAAGTGGAGTTTGTGGTAAAATACAAGAAACAAGAAGCTAATATATCATTCATTACCAGTTAAAATTGTGCTAATCAATGAATAATCCTAACCAATTCTTACCTCTAACCCTAACTCTAGATCTATTAGATCACCAAAAACATCTGTATATAAACTATAAACTATTCAAAATTACATTTCCTTTACTTCTTGTTATATATATGTTTGCAACACATCTTTTATATATATATATATATATATATATATATATATATATATAGGATATTGAATACATTATGGATTTTTACTCAACTTTTAATTTCCATTTCAAACTAACAATTCAGGTTGTTGTTTTAATACAGTTTTGATTAATCAGTACGTACCATGATATGAGATACGTTAAAAAAACAATCTTATTCATTTAGTCACACTAACCTTAATCGTTAGGAAAATATCAACAAGGCCCAGCACCA
Organism: Thysanoteuthis rhombus; assembly: GCA_963457665.1. Taxonomy (NCBI): domain Eukaryota; kingdom Metazoa; phylum Mollusca; class Cephalopoda; order Oegopsida; family Thysanoteuthidae; genus Thysanoteuthis; species Thysanoteuthis major. The sequence goes on along the minus strand of OY735203.1, from coordinate 69,075,053 downwards.
ATCTTCTGATAGTGTTGGCATATACTGTATATACTCATAGATAAGTCACAGGTTTTTACTAAAAAAAGACCCAAAACAGCACATCTAACTTATCCACCACACCTTGCTCTAATACAGCATGCACATTTCACGTAAATAACTCAACGTAATGATATGTATTTAATATTACTGATATCTATCTAAACAGCTAACCTAAACTTTTCTTCTTGGGGTCACAAATGAGTTCAGTTGGGTCTAATAGTCTTTTTCACGGAGAAATGTACACGGAGAAATGTACACGGAGAAATTGAAAAAAGATACAGTGTAGTTATCAGATGACAATAAATTTATTTCAAGGAGAAACAATACAAGATTAGGTAACACACGCAAGTTGTGAGTAGAGTTCAAAAGTTTTGTGGTATTAGGTTGTCCCCATGAAATCGCTGTTTTTAGGCATCAGCCTTTGATCGTGATACCGAGGAATTCTGATGCAAAAAATGTACTCTTACAAATGACTGATTATAAGACATTGGCTTTCTTATAAATTTTCAACTTATTAAAACTGATATGATGAATCATAAGATAACCCTTCACTCTCGAAGATACTATCCTCAAAGGAAATCAGACTATTGTTTTCGTACCAGTTCAAACTCAGAAAAATACTATTCATGATCTCAAGAACATCAATTTTGCATTTGGAATAGGAACTTGTTTGGAATGAACAGTGCGACACGAGTCTGGATGATGACACTCGGGAACACCCTCAGTGACATGTTGACGATAATTTAAGGGATGTTATGGAAACAGATACAAGGACAACCTATTATTAACAGAAGAATGTGTAGTAAACACAAGACCAGATAAGACCCATTAGAAATAGTTATTAAAAAGGGTGTGCGAGTGAAGCAATATGCTGTGTGAGAGTAGGGATTAGCAGTAGCGTATGTTCATTTTGTTGGCTGAAGAAAGGTTTATGTTGGTAGAGCATGCATGCATATATTCAGGTTAGCAGAGTACACACATTTTTGTTGACTGCATACCACATGTAACGGCAAGCTAGAATGATATGAAAAGTAAGGGTTTTTAAAGTACGCTGCTGTGAGGCTAAAAGAGAACAAAAAAGTCGACACAAAGAAAAAATTCCCAAACATAAATTTTTTGTTGTGTTTTCATATGCTTCTTTCTAAAAGATTTCCTTTCGCATGTATTACAGGTCGATAATCATTCCCCTCAATACACCTCACTGAGTTCCCAAATGAATTTTAAAGTTCCGCTTGTAAGGATATGCTTTAAAATACTATTTACTAGTAAGTGGATTCTCAACAGCAAAAGGTCAAATATGAGTTTTTCCAAATATATCTTTAGGAAAAACTTCTACCACAAACAAAAAATTACGTTTAATCAGTGTGAGTTTACAAATGAGCTCTTCAGAGAAGTATGATTTCTTTGTATATACAAGTCTTCAAATGAGCTCTTTGTAACATACTCTGCATGAAAACGGAATTTATCATGTATGAGTTTTTATGTGAGTTTTCAAATTACCTTTCTGCGAAAAAGCCTTGCCACATACATCACAAGAAAATGGAGTCTCTCCAGTGTGAGTTTTCATGTGAGTCTTTAAATTGTACTTTAGAGAAAAAGGTTTGCTACAGAGCTCGCAATAAAATGGAGTCTCACCGGTATGAGTTTTGAAATGATTGTTCAGGGTTTTAGCAAGTGAGAAAGCTTTTCCACATACATCACAAGAATAAGGCCTTTCACCAGTGTGAGTTCTCATATGAACCACTAAGACATTTTTTAGAGAAAAAGCTTTACCACAGACATCACAAGAAAATGGAGTTTCTCCTGTATGACTTTTTATGTGAATTTTTAAATTACCCTTCTGGGAAAATGCTTTGCCACATACATCACAAGAAAATGGGGTTTCCCCAGTGTGAGTTCTTATATGAGTCTTCAAATGAGACTTTTTTGTGAAATTTCTGTCACATACTTCACATGAAAATGGAACGTCTCCCGTATGAGTTCTCATGTGGGTTTTTAAACTGCTCTTTAGAGTAAAAGGTTTACCACACACCTCACAATAAAATGGAACTTTTTCAGCATGAGTTGTCATATGAGATTCCATTGCAGATTTTTTAGAAAACTCTTTGTCACACACTTCGCAATAAAATGGAATGGTATGAGTTCTCAAATGATTTTTTAGGGTTTTATCATGTGAGAAAGCTTTTCCACATACATCACAAGAATAAGGTCTCTCTCCAGTGTGAGTTCTCATATGAATTATCAAGTTACATTTTCGAGAAAAAGCTTTCTTACATACTTTACAAGAAAATGGAGTTTCTCCTGTATGAGTTCTTAAGTGTGTTTTTAAAGTACCCTTCAGGGAAAATGCCATGCTACATATATCACAAGAAAATGGAGTTTCTCCTGTGTGAGTTCTTATATGAGTTTTCAAATTGTCTTTTCGAGAAAAAGTTTTGCCACATACACCACATGAAAACGGAGTTTCTCCAGTATGAGTTCTTGTGTGAATTTTTAAATTATCCTCCCTGGAAAATTTCTTGCCACATACATCACAAGAAAATGGAGTTTCTTCAGTGTGAGTTCTCATGTGAGTTTTTAAATTGTCCTTTCGGGAAAAAGGTTTGTTACAGACATCACAATAAAATGGAGTCTGTCCAGTACGAGTTGTTATATGAGATTCCATGGCAGATCTTTTTTAAAACTCTTTGCTATACTCTTCACAATAATGTAGAGTCTTTTCAACACTGGTTTTCAGTTGAACTTTCACATCTCTTGTCGGACAATTCCTCAACACATGGCATAAAGCATGTATCATATTAATGGGCTCTCAAAGTAAACAAACGCATTTGTAGAAATTCATTTCTACAAATTTTACACTTTGATGCTTCTCTGATTTCCAGACAAAGAATCATATGTTCTAATAATCTAATCTGCAAAGCTTTGTCTCTTCATATCAATGCTCAACTTTCTTTTGGCCAATACTCACAATCTGAAAAAGAAATAAAAAAGAGTAAATTTCTTTACAATACATGATAGATGAAGAATTTCAAAACCTTTCAAGTGCTGAAAATAAGTATTAATATGATAAAACTGGATGCTGCAAAAGACAGTTCCATATAAACACAACCAACTTTTGCACAATGCAAGGGAAATCTTAGAAGTTTCCTCACCTCTTTATTATTTGTGCAATCATTCAACTGTAATATATCATTTAGAGGTGAAAGGTAAAATTCTGAAGTAAGAAGATAGGTTCTACATGAACTTTGTCCATGACATTTGTCTTTCTCTTGTGATGAAAAATGGATTTATCACAAGAATTTCAAATGAACATTGGTAGTCCAAAGGAAATTATGAATCACAGACACCCATATATGCTATTTTTTATCTCATAAACTAAGAAATGATTACGGTAAGATCAAGTTACTTCGATGAAATACAACCAGTATAGTTTGAATCATAAATTTATTTCTTAATGTAGGTGTTGTAGGTTCATGTCTTGTCATCTGACCCTAATAATTCCAGGTAAAGGTCAAATTTGTTATTTGATCTGATAATCAGATCACTAGTGTCATAGGACTAGATTACACAGCAGCAATCGAACAGAAAATAATGTATAAAAATGATAATTCTGCATTTCCAAAAATTCTGACAGATATTTCGAATTATTGAGTTGATGCAAAAGTTCCTAGCAACATCTTATGCATAATGTTAAGGAAATCTTAGAATTGTCTTCAAAGTTTCCTCAGTTCTTTAATATTTGTGCTATCATTCAACTGTAGTATGTCATTTAGAAGCTTCAGGTAAAATTCTAAAGTAAAGAAGATAGGTCCCGCATGAACTTATCAAAACGAAAATCAGCCGAAATTCAAAGATCTGTTTTTTGGGATTTTTTGGCTCAACAAAGAAAAAAGTTAGAGGGAAAATCTAAAATGAACAAAATTGTGGGTAGGTCAAGGAAAGCCTCCAGTATTTCAATATGAACATAATAATCTACTAGACGAATAAGTTCTTTTCAGTAGTTTGGAGGGAATTCTTCATGTATGACTAAAACCTCAACAAACTGTTACTGTGTGATTCTACAATGAGCAACTGTCTCGTTTCAATGTCACACTGGGACAGAAAACAATTTTTCACAGGCAAAGTTGGCTGGTAATTCTGTTGCATGATACTGCCTGCCTTGGTTTGCAAATAAGACACGGCAAAAGATCATGCAGCTGGGATGAAAGGTTCTTCTACATGCAGCACATTCTCCAAACGTATCACCTCCAAACTATTACTCATTTTGTGCCATACAATACACCTTTTTTAGCTCAGAAGTTTCAAGAAGTTAAATCTATTAAAAAAATCCAGTTTACTCGAGGCAAGTTCATAGGAAACTAGACAAAATACTTTGGTAACTGAATAATGATATGAATATCTGTACATCATATAAATGAATCACCATAGTTTGCAATTACCAGAACTTATTGCCTAAAATATTCTGGAAAAAAAAAAAAGAGATCTCTTACCTAAAATTGTCTTAGAAAAAAAATACCAGCACAAGATTTGGGCATTGTTGATCCAAAATGACGAAAGAAACCAAAAAACATTTTTTTTTTTTTAAAGAATTTTAGAAAAGCATTTCCTCAGGGTGTATAGTGGTGTACTCATGCAAAATTTCATAGTTGTAGTCCAAGAAAATGTGACCAGAACGGCTCAGAGACACATACAAGCAAAAAGGATGGTTGGTAAGGTGAGCCATTTGTTTGGCTACTGTGAATCAACTTACATAAAAGACTTTTGTTGAAAAATGCTGGAAACTTTTCTTCAACCAAAACCTATCAGGTTGGAACAAAAGTTCAGTCCAATGTTTCAATTTATATCAAAACATAATTGGAGTAATTAAATTATTACCACACTTCCTTTCACTTTCAATAACCGAATTCCATCATCAGGTTTTTCAAAGCCAGAATTGTAAAATTTCTTTGATTATAAACTGAAATAAGAGACTGACTAACTTTAAACCTCTTCTCTTGTGGTGAGTCTTTGTCCATGACAGTTTTACAAACTCCTAAACAAAAGATAGTCAGTTGGAGCAAGGTCAGGAAAGTATGGTCTATGATTCGTTTTTTTCCCTCCACCAATGCTTGGTCAGTGGAGTGGTATGAGGATGTATGCAATTGGAATGAAGAGTTTCTTTTTTTGTTCCCTAAAGATGAGTGTTTTCTGTCCAAAGCCGTTTTTTATATGACATCTAAGTTGTTGGCAGTAAGCACCAGTTGTGAGGGAGTTTGTAATGTATAATTCCTTACATGTCCTACCTAACTCTCAACAAGATCTACTTTGGATGAAGGTCACTTCTCAGCTTGAGCCCAGGTTTATCATCACAGCTGAGCCAATGACATCCCCAATAACAACTATGTTTTAACAAGATGCCAGAAGCTATCAAGAATGCAGTAACTCACAACAATCAGCACATTGGTGATTTGCTACAGACAGGTCATGTGGGAATCTTTTTCGACCCTTTGACACTTTTCCCAGCTTCTTCTAATTGTAATGAACAGTCATACGGCTAACATTAAACTGTTCATTGTGACTTAACTGTAACAGTAGGACAGGGATGGTATTTCTGCTTCTTTGTCTAGCATTATCAACAGAAAAAAAATGGACAGAACTTTTTGTAACAACCTAATAGTCATGTTGGAAATTTTCTTAATCCCATGAAAAAAGTCCAACAATATCCTCATGATCAAAATTTTCTTTGGGATTAGCGGGATTTTTTTTTCTAAATTTCTGTGGAACACAGCATCAATCAGAGGATGGAAATATTGCAAATTATACAATCTATACATAAGTAAGGAAAGAAACATCTGTAACATCCATTCATTGGATGTCCTCTGTTTCCCCGTGCTCTACTAGGCTTAGCATAGTAAATACCTACAACATCCACTGCGCTTTTTATTATTATCTCTGCCAAAGAAGTTGGAGAGGTGTATGTATTCAATCGTATCCAACTCCAAAAGATTCTCAAGTTTGGTTAATTGATCTTTTGAAATAAAATTAATAATCTAATTATCTTCTACTCTATTTCTCATTCTATCTTGAAGTCAGATACAACAATTTTTTTACTCAACTCATTTACTTTATTAAAATGCTATAATTTCATTTAGAATTATTTCATTAGTATGAACTAAATGAATCATCAAAATAGTGCTTATCTGATATAAATATCACTCATTAAGATATTAGATAATCTTTGCTTTATGGCAGAATTTGTTCAATTCATTTGTTTTTGATATAAAGATAAGGTTTTTTTTTCATTATTATGTTAATTTCTGTGACATTGGATACAAAAAAAAATCAAATCACGATGAAGCCTTTATTCTTTCAAATTTACAAGAAATATTGAATTTAATTACTTTATTAGTATAAAATTAGATAAAATATTTGTACTACAATGTTGACATTCCCCACTGATGCCTTTTGACCGATCAATATTATAAGTTGCAGAAGTCTGTATAATAGTGCTTGCATTCTGACTGATGCCTTTTGACCTGTCATCATGTAATACAAATAGGAATGTTAAAATGTCACTATGTTTATTTCTTTTTTTCTTAAATAAAAATACCTCTATGGGCATCTCCTTGAACAATTTACATCAGGAATACTTATTCAACATTAAAATATACATTAATTCAAGTTATAAAAATGTATGACACTTAATTAAAAAAAATTCAACATTCTTATCAGTACAGAGGCATATTTTATTCATTTATTTTTCCCTAAATACTTCTACATAGATAACTCCTAAAATTGCCCAATCAATTCATTTTCTGTCTCAAAGGATCTAAATTCATCTTAAGATTACTTATACTTGGACTATTTTTTTGCATGAATTATTCCAAAATTTGAAAATTCTTTAGGGGATAAAAATCAATTCGTTATTGCAAGTTTGTTCTTGTAATAGACCGAGCTCTTAAATTTCCCAACCAGTTTGACTTATTAAACATTGGAATTCTTCAATTTGCAAATCCATTTATCATCTTGAAATTTTCAATTAAGTCTCCTCTTGCCCTTCTTTCAAACAATGCAGTTGTGCCTAACTTTTCTTGTCTATCCTTATAACTTAAATCGCACATGCTACTTATCATTCAGGTAAATTTTCTCTGTATTGTCTGTAATTTAAAAATTAATTTGTGATTACCATGTATAGCAAGTGGGGCCCAAGCCTGTACACAGTACTCTAAATGCGGTCGTACATTGCTTTATAAACAACGTATTGATCTCTTGATATAATATTTCTGCTAAACCAACCAGTTTTGGAGATAGCTTTAGCTATGACTGAAGAGATATGATTTTGAAAATCAAATTGATCACTTAATTCTACACCCTCTTCTTCTACTCTCTTCTGTGACTTTTCGTAAAGGTTGATTTCCCAATGTGTATTAGTAACTTTTATTTTCCATGCCAAGATACATTTCTTGACACTTACTCACGTTATATTTCAAATTCCACATAGACTCCCACAGATCTAACTGTTCAATGTCATCCTGTATTATTTCACATTCATTTGATCCAAATGATAGTTTTACATCATCCGTTAACATTTCAATTATAGACTTCAATTTCACTGAAGGATCATAAACATTAAGAACAATAACGGCACAATACAGACCCTGGCGGTACCCCAGACATCAACTGGTTTTATTCCAGAAAAAGTGCCCCTTACTTTAATCCTCATGTTCCTTTATTTTAATAAATCTACGATACTTGGTACATTTTTCGAAGTCCCAAGATTTTCCATTTTCACAGTGCAGTAACCGAACTTCCTATTTGAACATCGATGCAAGACATTCAAGTTCTCAAATCATGAAAATCCATGATGGCATTAACAATAATTGAATAAAAAAGCTGTTTCGCTTCTTTATGTAAACAAATCTTATAGGTTGAAAAAATTAGTTCAAATAATTGCCATTGATATTTTACGGGAAAAGGGTTAAGATTGGAATCTTTAAAAAAAAAAACAGGAAAAGAATCTTTTTGTAAATAACTGCTATAAGACCTTAGTTACATCTGGAAATTCAATAGATTTTGTTTTTCGTTTGTTTTCGTTTCTTTGTTTTTTAATTCATTTTCTGTGCCTTAAGGTGGCGGTGTTGTATTTACATCTGAATGTATCTATAAACTGGACTCTTACTTTCCGTCTGTCGAAAAAAGAGAAAGAAAGAAATACCCTTACCTGTGTTCTTCACGAAGTTTCCGGAATTTCATCCTGTAACAATAATACAAAAACAGTATTTCTTTATATTCCTGTAGTAATTTGATTAAGATCATTAATTAAAAAATAATCAATCGAAAAACACGACTCTACGAAACAAAGAAAATAATAATACGGTGATGGGGGAGATTAGTTCCTGGTGTCTAAAATGTAAGAAAAGGGAATGTCCTGTTTTCAAGATATTTCTGTCTAACAAAAAGAAATGATTCTTTCTCTTTACTTTTTCGATCATTTTTGAATAAAATCATTATTCAATCACGCAACAATTCGGTAATAATCAAGTTTATAAATTAGAGATAGCACATTTCAAATTTTTATTTTCATTTCAACTATTTTATTTTATTTGTACTATTCAAGAAGTGTATTTCTTTTCCGTCACGATTAAGTCCCAACTACTGGAATGTGCTATTTTTAATTAATTTTTCGGCACCAAACCCGGCAGGTAGTCTTCAATATCATTCTCCTTGGAAGTTGAATTCAATTAGAATACCCGTTCCGTCAAAAATCATCGACGGCATTTATGGAGTATATGAATAACCATTGAATTTTACATGCGTTGATCACAGAGATTTGAATTGCAGTGAGTTTAGTGAATAGCGCTCTGTTGACTGCAAAAGTACTTTTTTCATTGGGTTTTATAATTTCATTATTCTCTGAATTCAGCATTTTTATTACTTCAGCAGAACATGAATGAAATTCTATTTTACCACATCAGTTGCATTAATTAAATTGTATTTTACTCCGTCGGTTGCACCTCTTAGCGTAACAGGAGACATCTGCACATTGCTAACTATTATATGTGTGGGTGGATATCCAACTCTAAATTAAAAGACTTTCCTATTATAAATAAAATACAAAAAAAAATGATAATCACAGCGGTTGGTATTTAGGCCCGGATGGAGAAAAACCCTCAAATATTGATTTTTAAGATTGAAGCAACAAGGGACGGCCGGGAGTATAAATGAAGGAGAAGGCGGTTAAGGGTCCAATGGCGACTACGGGGAGACCCCCCAAAAAACGATGGGGGAACCAAATTCTACTTATGGTCCCATAAAGGCTTGGGCCGTCCACGTGTGCAACACAGTCTTCTCGGACCCAGCTTACCGTACTAAGGACAGTGATGGACTGGGGAACTATGTATCCGGTAAGGCTCTATCTAGGATTGATACTCGGGGACCACAGAAGAGTACATCAGGGATGAGTGGTGTGAACCCGTGCAGCGATGGGGTCTGGGGCACTGTGAGCCCCTATGGGTAGTTCTTTGTTTGATATGGTCAATTTTGAGAACGTATACTGGAAGACCTACACTTGAACTAAGAAGTAGGTACACGTTACAACCACGTAAACCCCATTCCATCAAAAGGATGACATGATGTTTTGGCAGCACGAAAATTCAACATCAACTGCTACTTTTACGGCTATTATTCAGTGATTTTAGCCAATTTTTAGCTATTTACTAGCCATATTGAACTAGCAATTTTCAACTCTTAAAATTGATCATGAAAACACTAACCTTGTTTTTTAACGAGTTTTTTATGACATTTTTTGTGGTTGATTTAGCACGAAAAAAAATTGGCAACACTGAAGGTGAAACCCTGAGATACTGCTCCGGGCGACACCAACCCTAGAAATGCGGCTACCCATTTTCTACCAGTGATATTGGCTGTCCGGTGAGTGTTTAACTCACTCATGTTCTGCTGAGCTAGCTTGTTTCACATACAAAGCGCCTCATGCAAGGGAGATAATTTCTAGCAGAATTTTCACAAGTTGCTTCCCTTACCTGATCAATATTCAATCAATAGATATTTTTAAAGAATTTACCCAATTATGATGACTTCTAAGATGATTTACAAAATTAGATATAAAAATATTTTTTAGAATCCTTTAACTAGAACCCCCTTTCAGATAAAACAGTAGACTATTTATTCAAACATATTTAAAAACCTATCCTACCACACAAGCATAACAATTCTGAAATACCTTGAATGCCAAACCCTATTACATCTATTCGATATGTCTTGAATTTGGTATTCTATCAGATATGAACTTTAACGAGGTTTGTATCTTATAAAAGCAGTTTTCATTTTTACTTATGAATGGGAAATACTATGATTCCGTCATCTGATATTCTTCAAAAAGAAAAAATAATAATAATTGAACAACCGTTGCGTAAAGATTTAACGTCATGTAATCAAAAAAAAATCAAAGAATAAACATGGAAAGAATGAATTATACTTATGATATCACTCACGCTTTTCACCGGAAAACATCTAAAACAGAATTTTTTAAAAAAACATCCAGAAATGGGTTTATCAATAACATCTAGAATCTCCGGAATCTTGATTTATTAATAAACCCGTCAAAATAAGGCCTCAAAAAGCTAAACCTGACCCCCATGGGGAAACATTTTCAGAAGGAGTCTAGTGGAGTACTAATGCCAATTTTCAAGTCTGTGGACAAAACAGTATGACCAGGAGCGCTGGAACACACAAAAACACATATATAAAGAGGGATAGAACCTTTTACCACCTTTTGGTTGCCACGGTTGTTTAACGGGGATTAGCTTGAAAACATAATAGGAAACAAAAAGTTTTATTACAGAAACAAATGTACACAAATGCTGTCAAAAATGTATATACAACGTCACAGTTTTTGAACAAAATCTGGTGTTTTTTTTTTTTCGTTTGTTTGATTTTTTTTTTTAAATCATATTACATTATGTTTTGGGCGTTTTATCGGGGATCAACTCTTCGTTATAATATAAATCAAATAAATTATATTGAATTTCAGACATTATTTTCCGTCATATTTCTGATCTAAGATTTTTCAAATCCACGAGATGTTAAGTCCCACCGTTTTTTGTTGTTTTTTTATTTATTTATTTATTTATCAGTTACAAATTAGATGTTTTTGGTCAGGAATGTTGAATTATCTTATATCAAGGTAGTCCACGTTAAAACATCAGAAATAAAATTTTAAAAATAATCCCAGCTTCAGAAATAGCAGGAAAATAACTTTCAAAATGAAATATAATTCATCAGAAGAGTACAGGGGAACTAATTCAGTGTTTTGAATATTGCCTTTTCGGAAGGATATTGAACTCGACGCTTCTTGGACATATTTTTCATACCAGAATTTTCTCCAATGATTCTTCTTATGAATTACACGAGGATTATTTTTGATAAAAATCAATATGTTTACTAGTTTCGGGCATGTCTGTCGCCTTGTTTTTGAAAAGAAAAATCATTTCAAAAAGTATGTAAACCTCAATACATTTTTTCCAATTTAATTTGAAATGTGTCCAACCGTCATTTTTAATACAGCTCAAATTCTATAAATTTTGAAGCACTAAAGCAATAAAACAATGGATTAAGTCACAATCAGTCTAAAGAATAACAAAAAATAAGTGATAGGAGCATAATTATTGTGAGAAATAGTGGACTATTTCAAACTGGAATGGATTTTGAGAGGGAACATTTTTACTCGACACCGTTCCAGAGTAGCTGATTTAGATCCTTACATCTAAATTTAGATTGATTTGGTTGCGTTCAGATGTAAGGAATCGTTTATGATGTTCGATGAAAAAAAATTTTTTTTTCAAGGCTTATATATATTTAAGATTATTTTAGCAAAATCTTTTACAACAAATAAGTCTAAATCATGAATTTTGAATTGTATTTTATTCTATTTCTGAATTTTTTTTATGTGTTAACGGGGATTAACGAGTTTTTTTAATGAAATAAATCAGATTGCATTTCGGACGCAATTTTTGGTTAGATATCTGATGCTAAAGTTTGTTAATCTTGAGAAGATAAAAAAAATATTACGGAGGTTGTATATCAGTACTTGAAATGTAAAATGTGTTGTAACTGATCCTAACCTTGGTCTTTGCCGACTCGGTGTAATAAAGGCACAGGTATAGAAAAAAAGGTACGAGTGAAAAAATGGCACAGCTTAAATAAATAGTTCACAAAAAATAAATATCAATTGAAAATCATGTATTTCCATTGTAGGTTTATCAATATAGTCGCAGTGGGGCCAATATAGCTATTTGGGAGCTAGATCTAGCTCCTTTTTAACACAATTATGAAATAGAATTAAGCCTTCAATCACTGTTTAATAATTCCGATTGTACCTTGAGGTCGTTTTGAAAATAAAAAGCAAAACTTTTAAAACAAGGATTTTTCAGCATTTTACGGAAATAATTTTCAATTTCACCGTCTTATATCCATTTTCATAAACTATATACCTTGTGCCATTCTTGAAATAAACAGTATAAATTTGATTCAGTCACGTCTGAACTATTTCAATACCTGGTTTTCAGTTGATATGTATTTTTTAAACAATATAATTTGGCAGGGGCATTTTTCATAATCTCCCATTTTAACCCTTTTTAACAGCGCCATTATTACCGGTGGCATTTTGATCGTGCAATTTTCACCCTAATTCGACCGACTAGTTAGTTAGACTGAAGAAAAGTAAGTAGCATTATTAATTTACTATAATTAAGATTTTATCAAATTTTGGGTGTTGTTATATAGGCATACGCAAGAGGCGGGACTGCCCCCGCCCCAAATATATCCGGGCCAAATAGTATGGAATTTCGGTCAAATCAGTGTTATTCAGACAGAAAAATGCGTGTACATTTTCGGGCAAATCAATTTTCCCTCATTCCTCAACCACTGAGTTCTCATACGCCAAGAATTATCTACATGTTAGCATACAATGCATTGACTGCTTCGAGTAATGTGTAATGCATTTTCAGAATTTTTAGATTATTTTCTGGTGAATTTAAATGTTTTTAGATTATTTTGGTCTCAATTTTGGCTGTAAAGATAAATATAGAGTTGGCAACACTACCGTTATTTTGTTTACTTTTTTTTCGGCTAATGTTACTCGGCACCGTTTAAAAGAAAAGGGGTTTATATTTACCTATCTATATGATCCCCAGCTCATACAATGGTGCACGCATTCATCATTCACACGTTATTACCTGGATCCAGTAATGTCCTGCATTGGTCAACTTTTCGCCAAGAACCCCAATTAGTACACGAGGCCCGCGAACCAGGAACGGATTGGCACAACGTGAGGAAGGCTCAAGTCGATTATGTGGCCGAAAAGGTTCATGCCGAATACCAGTTCCGAAGGACTGTGTCTGGCCTTTCACTTGATGAGGACTTGAGTCGAGCCTCTAGTGTGGACACTGGTCTGGGGTTGCCAGACTTGGAGTGTGGTTTAGTCAGAGTGGCTGAACACGCCCCTTTCCCCACCGAAAAAGTTGTCATTTGGTATGGGGCAGGAACTTTAGCTTTCTCTTTAGTTTGTCATAAAAATGAAAACAGGCTTTTAGCCGAAGCGAACCTTAAACATGTTATTCGTTACTTGCAGGTAAGTACGTTTCTGTAATTCCAACCTTCTTTATCCTAGTTAAAGATCCGGGTGAAGCTTCGTTTCTTTAAATGAAATTTTCCTAGAAAAGAAATTCTTTCAATTTTAGGTGCTTTCCATTAGACCCTAGAACTATACGAAAATTTGTTTTTAGAAAAAAAGATTTTTCTGGTTTTTAACTTGGCAGTTCTAATTACAATGAACCTTCAATGCTGTAGTCGGCACTGTTTCCCAAGCAATGTGTGGAAAGAGTTACCTCCCATGATCTAGTTGTCCGGCATCCGATTGTCAGCTATGTTTCTTATCTATTTTGAATTTCACACATAGAAGATTTTTTAGTTATAGCAATACAGACAGATGTGCTTGAAAAGTACAGGAATAGAATACAATCATATTTAGTCTGGCAAAAGGCCACAAGTGTGGAGCATCCAGTAAGGATTGATTTTTAATTTTATACCTTGACTATTTTTTTGTTTTGGTATCATAGACAGATGTGCTTAAAAAAATCATGATTAAGATTCAGTTTTTAGATGACACATTGTTCTAGCAGAAAATCTTGGAGATTTGCATGGTGGGTTCGATTTTCGGTGTAACTACAATGCTGACGTACGCTCTTACTTCCTGCTATTTTTATAAAGGTACAGCTATCATTAATTATCTTCTCATCTTCCAGTTACTTTCTTTGTATTGATACCATCAACCCTAACCATAAAATATATAAAATTAAAAAAATAATTGAATTTTTTTTTTTTATTCTTTCATTTCAACCATTTTTCTGACTCAAAGGAAGGAAATTCATGTATTAATTACTTTAGCATTATAGTTTCATTGTAAGTAGAACCTGCTTCATAAAACTATTAATTTTTTTTTTCCTAAAATCTCATAGATTTCCAGATGGGTCCAATGCAGTGATTTCAAAACTGTTGCTCTCACTGATTTCTTTAGTGATAGAATTAGTTTTTTTTTTCCATGAGAGCGCAAATGCTGACACCATTAAAATCAACAATCTTTTTCTTTTCTTTTTTTTTTCAAATAAATTGGGAAAAAAACGTGCTAGATGATGCTAATTCAAAATATATATCTATAGTTTTATGGATCTAAATCTAACAGATTTTGAGAAAATCCTTGATGAATAAATCAAAAATTTTGGACAGTTGTCTTTCAGAGAACGTGAATGCAGACCCTTGTAATACTAGGACTGGTCAGAGGAAGTTTAATTTTATAAATTAATTCTCTAAAGACACAACAGATCAATTAGGATTTCACAAATCAGTTGGAATTACTAGAGTTTGAATTTCAAATGGTGTTTTTTCTTAGAGATAATGCAAAGTGTAAGGGGTTGGGACTGAACTAATTTACTGGGCAATGCCCAAAAGTTTTATTTCACCCAATGAAAAAAGAATGTATCTTTCTCTTGGAGATGAATCATGTTACTGGTCTAAGTGATTGGCAAAAGCCAGGGTTTATTCCACTGAACTCAAGTGCGAGGCATCTGGGATATTAGACCACACAAATCCTGTCAAATTTTACGAAAGATAAACAATAATCTAGATTGGAGAAATTCTAAAGACTCTTTGGAAAATCTGGAATAGATAAATTCCCAAGATATGTTTCCATCAAGTCTAGAAACCTTCATCAGTCATAGACTGCCTGAGGCAAAACCACACCAATCACAGACGGGGAGGATAAAAGAAAAATAAAACAATGATCTGGATTGTCAGCCAGGAAGGTTATGGTGGGGGAGGGGGTGCCAAGATTAGACAGATATTGAATTCTGTCTGAATATCAAACAGGAGGTAATCATGCCTAAAAAGGTACAGCGATCACACCTATTAATAGCGAGTTGGAGTCAGGGATCAGGAATAAATAAATTCCTGTATATAGATTTTTTCCATCTGGTCAACCATGTTGGTAGGGGATAAGAAAAAAACGACTCTGAAGAGATGAGATTAAAAAGGGAATCAATCAAGTCTAAGATATTGAATTCTGTCTGAATATCAAACAGGAGGTAATCATGCCTAAAAAGGTACAGCAGTCCTACCTATTAATAGCAAGTTGGAGGCAGCAAGTTCCTTTTGGAACACCTAAGCAAATTATGTGGGGGGAAGAAAAAAGAGGTAGTTTGGTCAACTCTGTAGAATTGCAAAGGGATGAATTATTCAAACTGGAGAATAGTTATCTCCTCCTCAAGTCCCCCTGTTCAGAACTACCCCATAAATTTGCTCTTGAGGCATTTCTCTAAGGCAATTGAAGGTAGTTCTGGGCAATCCTTTACTGGAGAAGGTTCTACAGAGTTCTTTGCAGGAAGTCAGCCTCAACAGTACATGCTGCCTCCCGTACAGTGACCCAACTAAAGAAGTTCTGGCTTGAAGTTGACCAATTCCCTGACTGAGTCCCCAGGTAGCTTCCATGTCTAAGACCAGACTTGTCCTTCTTACCTCTTCCCATTGATAGAATCACTTGATTAGCTGTGGTACTCAAATCAACAGAAGGGGTCTACTTGGATCTGTAACCCACACCCTTACACAGTGAAGATGTTTCAGCAGAACCCTTTGTCACAGACATCTGGGGATCTCCAATTCACTATGTGAGCTCAGAGATCTGGGGCACAGTGAAAACTACCAAATGGTGCAGAGGTTGTGGAGTTATACCCTAAAAAAATCCACAATTTCTTTGCAAAATTCAACCTAAAGATCTGTGCTACAGGTTACCAGTTTTATTAAAAATTTATTTAATCAAAACAAGAATATGAAGCAACTATTTTTTCACAATCAAAAGTTCATGTAACCGTAGGGAAATCAAACTTTTTTTTCTGAAAAATAAGTAAATTTCTCTAATTAGGCAATTTCACCAATTCAACATAACACACACACACACACACACACACATACATACATATATATGTATATATATACATATATATATATATAAAAGAGAGAGAAATAGTAAGAAAGGAGTTAACTCATTCCAAAAGTGGAGCATGCCTTGCAGATGAAATACTTGTATATTTCTTACTGCTGCCCATGGTCAGTTTCCAACCCCAGGTAGAAATTTAGAACTTCAAATTGCTTATTTTTAAAGCTAGTAGGTTTTCCCATGCTTGGGAAATTGGTGCAACACAATCTTCCAAACCACTTCCTCCCGTATGATTTTGTGCTATACTAAATAAAGTTGAGTAAATCTAAAAATTTAAAAATAGACTTTTCAATTCTAAATTTGCTTTAATTTCTTTTTTTTTTTTTTTTATTGAACCAGAAATACCTGCCCATATTTAGCCAAGTTTAATTCAAGATTTGCTTTATTTTCTTAATCTTTTAGCCAGATTCAACTTGATATTTGCTTTATCTTCATTCCTTTTCTCTTTTCTGAAATAATAAATAACTGCCAGTATTCAGCCAGGTTCTGTTTGAGATTTACTTAACTTTTATTTCTCTTCTCTTCTTTTGGAACCAGGAATACCTGCTCGTATTTAGCCAGCCATCGGAAATTCTTCAGAAAGTTGACCGCATCATCCAGATTGTCCATCACTTGATTCCTGATGGTCAGCTGATCTTCATGAACCACAGGGTCATTCGACAGTTGGAGAAAGAACTTGACCTGATGATGAAACATGTGGAATAATTAACCCTTTCTCGTTGTCAATGTAAATTCACAATTCTTCTTAAAAATCATTGACATTCCAAATTTTGTCTGTACGATCCAATCTCTTCTTTGCATCCTTAATGTTATCACATGTTTTGTACCTTTTCATTCTACATCCTTTGTCAGGTGTAATATGTAATATCCGTAAGGAAAGAGTCTCTTTTTCGGGGGGGAGGGGTCTCTTTCACCCGTGGTGCAAAGCATAAAAACGGTATCAAAATAAGCTGTACTATACGCTTGGCTGAAACTGGATAAATTATTTATGAACATCGCGGTTAATGTTCACGTTGTTTTTCTACCATTTTTCTGCTTTGCATCTGCGGAGAAAGAGGCTCCCTTTCCTTAGGAACATTACATATTGCACCTGAAGAAGGCCGTAGAATGAATTGGCTGAAACATGTTAATGACATCAAAGATGGGGAGAAGAGATCAGATTTCCTGGACAGAAGTTGGGAAGTCCTTTCTCATTGTCAAAATAAATTCACAATCATTCCTCGAATCAGCTTTTAACCAAACAGGTTTAAGTTGATCAAACGGTGCTGGATTACATATGCAGCCAAAGCAGCAGATGCTATGGGCCCCAAAATTCCAACGGACCCTTGCTAAATGTTGGCAAGCTATCAATTCTGATCTAGAGATCCTATGCTTGCTCCATTACTATAGTACTATGCTGCCTTCAACTTTTATGAACAACACAATATTGACACAGTTTTTAATGGGAGTCAGATATGTGATACATGTACGATGTATGAATTTGAAGGTATTTGAAACTGAAGTCAAAGCCACTGCATGAAAATCAAAACGATAACGAAGTAATCCTATTACTGAAATGTTATAATATTCAGCCGTATATTAAATTAAAAAAATGTATTACTTTACTATGTAAGTAAAAAATGTATGTGTTCTAATATTTATATGTATCAGAAGCCGTCAACTAAAACTGCCAATCGTATACATGTGTGTAAGGATCACTCATACAGGCCACACCAATGGAGCTAGGGGGCTGAAATTTTCAATGATTCCTTTTATTTTCTGTTCTTTAAAAATCTTTAAATTCTAATTTTAATAAACTCCCACTCCCCTAGGTTTTTAGTGGAGGGGGTCAATTTACAATGTAAGTTTGTGCTAATTTGGTCACTGCCGACTCGTTTTTTTCAAATTCAAACTTTCTAGTGATCCAACAATAGGTAGCAAAGTAACTTGTTCATTGATCACCTTTTATTCCAATTTTTCAATTGATCATCCCCAGCATGGCATGCTGCCAAAAGACGGTTTCTATTGAGTGACTCATCAGACCTGGTGGGGGGGTAATTTAAGGCCCTTTGTAATTTGCATAGATTGTAAGCAAAGGACAGCCAGTTTATACTTTATTGAAAAAATTTTGTTAACTTCTCTGTCATTTTATTGATTTTTTTTATTATTTCATTTTTTCCCCTCATGGCGTTTGAACAGACAATGATTAAACTTTTGAAAACTGAAACTCAGGGGGGAAAAAATTTAAAAAATTTAAAAATTCATCAAAAAAAGGTTGCAAAATTTTAGTTGAAGAATGAAAAATCAGCAAAGAAAAGAAAAAGCATGATTTTTTCTTTATTATTTCTTATTCAAACTGGAATTGAATGTATGCTATGATATCAGACTTTGCCACTCTATTTCTGTCTGGGAAGTATCCTGTATATAATGACAAAATAGTCTACCTAGGGTAATGGCACCTTAGTCCTCTTCAAAGTACTCCCCTTGGGACGAGGGCTATCTGAAGAATATTTGAGGCTTATCAGCAAAATAAAGTACTTGAACTCCTATTACCCACATTCAAATTGGGTTTGTTTTTCTTTTCAAATTGATTTTCAGGGCCTCTAAAATCATAAGAGCCCCTGGGCAAGTGCCCAGAGTACCTGTGGATGAAGACAGATCCCGCAAACTTATACTAGCATCCCTTCCACCAAAACAGTCTGTAAGTCTTCTTTTAGAATCGCCATCAGCTGCCTCATATTCCCCTTAATCTCATTCACATTCTGAAATCTCTTTTGGGAAAACATCATTTAGGCATTATTGGTACCTTATATAGGGTCTCTTTTGTGAAAATAAGGCCCAAGAATAGGCAAGAACATCATCTAGTAATATGTACTTCAAACATCAGATGTGCAAATGAATCACATACTGGTAGCCAATGTTTCGTGTACCAGTACTAATACCAGTTGGCCAACAAATAAGTGTGAGACAAGATAGCAGAAGACAAATGAGCATGACTACAAAAGAGTGTGAGACAATTGAATGAATCTATACTGTCTCAAGTGTTTTGGTTTCTATACTTGAAGCATTACTAAAGCGATAATTTTGTTATTAGAAACTGTGACCTGAAACTGTAAACATAGTTTTCTATAAGTTTTCAAGTTAGTCTGGCTGGCTATGTATATGTATATCATGCGTTCAGACTGCACCAATATAGCTAGAGAGCAGAAAATTTTAATACTCACTACAATCGTTTTTTTTGTAGACATTTCATCCTGAAAAAACAATTTTTTTGTTCTTTTGAAAATTCTTCCTCAGAATAGGATTTTAGTCAGAGGTTCAATTTCCGATGTAACTTTACGCTAAATTAATCCCTTAGTTTGTGTCCACTTGTTTTTTTTAAATTCAGACTTTTTTAGTGATCACTCCCCTACAAAAGGTAACAACAGTAACTCATTTATTGATCACCTCATTTTCCAATTCTTTTTTAATTGATCACCCCCAACATGGTATGCTCCCAAAAGATATTGGTCGTATGACGGTTTCAATTGAGTGACGAATCAGAACTGTTTTAATATTTATTTTATCTTAGATGAAATATTGTTAATCATTTTTATTGATTTTAGACTATTATTTACCTTCATCTTAATTTTTGTTGTTTTTATTGTCCCACTGATGTTTGGTTTGGCTTTGGTGAAAAAATTGGAATATTAGAAAAATAATTTTAATTTCATTTTTTTATTGTGGTGAAGGATATTCGAGAATATGCTAATTGAAATATAATTGAATTGAATGAAATTAATGAATGAAGTTATTTGATTTTTTTTTCAACTCTGCAAAATATTTGAGTAAAAAATTGTAACTTTCAATTTTTGGTTGAAATTGAATATTATTTAAATTAATGATTTGTTTAAAAAATACATGACAATAAAATGTCTGTGATCTTAAAATGCGCTTTTTTTTTTTCTTTCTAATTTTACCTCAACCAAAAAAAAGAACAAAGAGATAGAAGAGAGTGTCGCAAAAGTAATGCTCGATTTGTCTCCAAGCAATTCTTATTGATGCAATGTATAATTATGCCTTGATTAATGTGGTTAATTTGTTCCAAAGTTTTCCGTACTATTCAATACAACACCATACAATTTCTTACTTCTCAGTTGTATTTATTTGTACTACATTACTTGAACCACACTACATCGAAAGCACACTATTCAAGGTTCTGTACGAATTCCATATCTAATAAACTTAGACACCTCCAGTATGTTACATATAAGATTCAATATGACTTTTAGTGAATCTAGACAGTTGGCAAGCTACTGATTTGCACACATTTTGACGAAGTTCAACATCGATGATGGTAACATTTTTTTTTCTAGTTTTCAATTCTTGTATGATGGCTGTTTTTGATTTTTTTTTTTCTTATCATACACTACGTTCTTTAGGACTCTCCCCAGAAAGAAATGTGATGGAGTCAAGTCAGGTGATCTCATCAATCATTCATAGCCATGTCTTCCTTGCCAACAACCATTCAAATTATCATCAAGCCAGTCTCACACAATAAGACTGTAATTTAGGGGAAGAATCGGGGTTAGTTTTGGGACACCCCATTTACAAATGTTTCTTTTCTTCATCATATGCATATTTCTCAGATATATATTGGGTTGTTACAAAAGTTCTATTAAATTGATTTTCCTCTTCCTCCTGCTATACTAGTACTGCTACTACTGCTTTGTTAAAAATCTGTTTGAAATCAGAAATCACGGATATGGACGTAAGGATGACGGACACATTGTTGAACTTATGCCTCTTGTTCAATACCAGTTTAATTTTGACCTGAAATAAGACGCTAACTGATTTCCAACGTCTTTTCTTGAAGTGAATCTTTATCCATCAAAATGGTTTTGCAAATCCTAAACAAATGATTGGTCTAATTCACTCTTGTTCACTTTCCCTTGGGAAAGGCAAGAGTCTACCCCTCCCACAGTTATGGGTAAATAGCAGGGCAGTTGGAGCTCTTTAAATCTCTAAGGCAATCCATCTTAAAGAAGGTTACTCTGACAGAAAAAATCTACAGCTTGACAGTCACCATAGCTGTTCCCAAGCTGGGGTAAAGGAGAAGGGTTAGGTGTGGGGCTAGAAACTCCACCCCAACTTAATCACTACTGAAATCGCAGTCAAGTGGTTGCAGGCTTACGCTCCAAAAGGAGTCTACAAGAATGAAAGAAAACAAAATACATACAGGAATGCCTGATTTGTCCCAAAACAATTCCATTGATGTCATGAACAAACCACAGATCTACTAAACAGACATGTGCAATGCATTACATGCAAGGTTCAATGCAACTTCTGTCTTTACCAAGAACTATGTCAACTGTCAACAAGCTACGAATCTGCACACTCCATATCTATTTCCCTCTATTATGCTACACAAGTCTCTACATGTATCTCCCGATGATTCTCTATGGGAGTTGTACATTCACCTTCCCTCTGTCTCTCTCTCTCTCTCTTTTTCTTAATTAGTGGTAGTGAATAATAATCTGTGACTTTTAGTTGTGGAGACATCAGATTGATACTTTTCGGTAGTGTCTGTATTGGATTGGGTGAACATGGCCACTGCAGATCAACGTCAACTTCAGATGATTTTTGAAAACGTTATAGCAAATTGCAAAAACTTGGCACCTAGTGCACAATCTTCATAAATCCCCTCTCTGCACTCTATAAACAAACATATTTTGTCAGGAAAATTCAAATTTGGGTTATGAAGATGTTTGCGTCCTTCAGGGAGAGGAAATAAGTGTATGATTTTTATTCCAGCAATACTAATACAGTCTAAACTTTTAGAGATTATTCTTTGTGAGACTGCAGTTTTATTTTGTGGGGAATTGTTTCTAGTGAAAGTATTTTTCAACTGTATTTTTCAAGCAAATTTTCTTCCCAATATTTTTTCCTTCAAATTTCAGTGTGATTTTCTTGGAAATTTTTCAGAATTTGTTTTTCAGGATTCTGAAATGAAAGGTTCATTATCAACTGATTTTTTCAACTTTCCATTGCTTTTTATTTAAACAATCTAAACTGATTTAATCTACAGCTGCTTCAGTAAAGAGTGTGAAATTAGATTAAAGTAATATAGCTGGAGTCCCTAACCTTTTTTTTTTTTTTTTTTTACACCACAGTCCGGTTTAATATTGACAATATTATTTTGGACTGACTATTTAGGGAGGATGTTTTTAATTACAACCAGAATATATGCAATAAGACAACTTTAAATCACTTATAAGTGTTTAATACTCTCAATTTCATTTCTAAAAGGGTTCTTCTATTGAATTTGATATTAACACCCAAAGAAATTAATTTGTTTTTATTCAACAAGAAAAATAAAGGTATATTATGATATCTTTCCCTCACAGCATGGTAGTGTATGCTTTGCTGCCCCATAGTGGTCTGTGGATTGGTGGTTGGGGACCGTTGCTCTGTAGCTACCAATGGCGGCAAAGAAAAATTAAAATAGTAGCAAAGGACTCTAGTTGAGAGCCTTGCCTAACCACAAACGCTCCTGTGGCCATATTGATTAACACAGCAACCATGTTAGACAAGCCCCAGAAGTGTGGAATGCCACTTGGAATTTCATTAGAAACTGTGCCTTTAATTCTGATTTGATGAAGTTCACTGACTGAACAGAGGCATAGCTAAAGATTTGGGGGCTCAGGGAGTTTAGTTCCTTGAGGGGGCCCCCTTGAACATTTAGTGAGATTTATCAGTAGAAAAGCAATAGGTTACAAACTATCTATAAAGCTAGAGGGGCGTAAAATAACCCCTCCCTGAAATCATTGCAAGAAAATAAAAGAAAGAAATTTTGTCAAATTGATAGTATCTGAATTAATTGTCCTCAGCCAAGAGAGTTTGAGATGTATATGCATTCACTTGTGTCTGTCCTTCAGTCTGTCTGTCCACATGATATCTCCAAAACATAACTAATATTGTGAACAGTTAAGTTGTTTCTATTTTGTAAATAATGATATCCACACCTCACATAAATGAATCACTGTAGCCTAGGCATGTACCAGAACTAATTATCTAAAAAATTATCTAGAAAAAAGTACCAGCATAAGATCCAGGCATTGTTGGTCAATAATGACCATAGAGACACCCAAAAAGCACTTCAAACAAGAATCATTTAAATTTAATCATCTAGAGGGTACATAAAATCAGTGAGTCCACATAACGCTGGGTCGCAAATTACCGGGGAAACCAACTTGACTGATGAGAGACTGACCAAAAAGCTAATTTCCGGTTTATTGTATACTTAATCGATATAACTGATCCTTTTTACTCCCATCCTGCAATTTTGTAATTTGATTGCTGGATGATCTCACATTACCTCCAAATGGGTGTTTCCATTTCTTTACGTCACATGAGTGACCAATCTGAACATTATCTTTCCAATCTCAAGTGTCCACAGAGATTTGACCGACTTTTGTACGTTGCCACTGTTTACTGGAACCTATCTTGAAGGAAAGTTTCTTCAAGTGTCCACATAGACATCTGGTTTAATTCTTGAAAAAATTAGCTTATTTAAAAAAATAAAAGTGTCCTTGGCACCTCACTAGTATTCCCCGGACTGATAATTAGATTATCAGTTTATTTTTCTCATCAACTGATCTCTTCTCCTCTAAAATAAAATTCTGCCCTGCTCGTCCATCAGTCTGCCCTGACCCAACCACTGAGTTTCATATTACCTTTCAAAAAAAATATCATTTGATAGAAAAAGTTTTCTTTCGAATTTTCAACTAGTAATTCTAACTGACTTGTAAAACCCAAAATGCTCAAACTTTCCCGTTGTGATCTTGTAGAAATATTTCATGACATTAACCCTCTCCTGACCAATCATGGAAAGAAAAGAAACAAGTCTGGTAAATGGAAAAAAATGATAATTCTACTTTATCAAGCTGTTCTAATAGAAGTTGATTAAATCATCATCATCATCAGTTTTTTAACATCCATCGTTGGACATAGACCTTCCCCAGGATTTGCCACAATTCTCTAATCTGGGCATTGCAGAGCTAGTATTTCCTGAATTTGTCTACTTCATCTCTCCATCTTGTGTTCTGACGTCCTCGGTTTCTCATATGATCTCTGGGGATCCATGTTGTGAAATGTGATGTCCATCGGTTGTCTTTGATTTTTGCAACATGGCCTGCCCATTGCCATTTGAGTTTTTTAATAGTTTCTATGATGTCTCGGACTCCCGTTTTCTTCCTGATATACTGTGCTGTCTTGTGATCTCTCCATGTAAGGTAGAACATGATTCTCTCATGCGCACGTTGCATGCTTCTCAGTTCGAGGGTATGTCTCTCGGTTAGGTTTCATGTTTCAGCTCCGCATACTTTTCCAAAAAAAAACTTTGAAGGAAGGAATAATATTTTGAGAAAAAGGTATTTTCTTTTGCTGTCAAGAATGTCTATTAATTAAAGGTGTCTAATTGCCATCCCAATGCCAACACTTATTAATTTTATAAAAAATACACCACCACCACCACCACCCCGCTCTAATCAAATATTCGTTGTCTTTATAGAACTTGAAATAAATTATCGTTGTTCTGTTGTTGTACCGGACATCTTGAAATGAAGTAGTGGACCGTTAACCTCATGTGAGCCTTTGTCGGTTGTCTCTCTTTATGAGACGGTTATTAAAACACACCACAAAACTTGAAGGAAATATTACTTTCTGTCCATTTCATCTGTTTCTTAAAATTTTCCCGCTGCAGTAAGCAGATATATCTACCCAATGAATGCAAAAAGTAGACATACCCCTTTTAGTCAGTGTTGCCTATTCACAGAGAGTTCAATTTTTCGTACCGGGAAATCACTCCCAAATCAGAAATATTTTTTTCAAATTGGCAGCACTGGACTCACAAATCCAAAAAATGAAAATAAACTAGTAAGCACACAGAGAGCCCATACCTCTACCAACATCATTGTCAAGGCAAGTAATTGTGGATGGATCCACTCAAATATCACTTCTTCCGTACCTTGTTCATTAAGAACTATTGGAGATATCATGTGGATAAACAGGAATGTTTAGCAATATTAGGTGGTGTGAACATATAACTGCGAAGTAATTATGTTGCTCTTACCATTGCGCTGAACAGCCACCGGCAATGCAAAGGCCCAAACAACTGTTTTAACACTGAATTCTCATTTTGTTTATTAACGGTCTAAATCTACTAAAAGTTGATGCGGCTACCCGATCGGTCGCTTGTTCGATTTTGACACTTGCCTCATTTTCTTTGATTGCTTATTCCATTTATGTTGTCGAGGTCAAATGATACATTCACTGTGTAATAACAGGATATCATTTAAATAGAGTTTCAATATGATATAATGCAATTTATGATCATTCTGTCTGATCATACATCCATTTCCTAACATAATTGTCACGTTGAAAGAAACAAATTGAGAAGATATAGATCGTGAATAAACAAAATGAGAATTCATGATCATATATATACATCTATGTCTAGGAAACTTTACAGCTTTAAACACTAAACACATTAGAAAAAAACCTTTTCAAAGTCACTTATCTCCCAATATCTGTTAATGTATTTTTCTTCGTTGTTTTTTTATGTTTTACACATACTTTGATATTATGGTACTATGTATAAATTTTCTCTTGTTGGTATTATCATGTATATATTATAAATATACAACGTATTGATCAGATATTAACGAAATAATCAAAATGAAACGTTCGTTCAAGATACCATTTTACAAATTATGTAGAGTGTATTAATTACCTTCTTTCCTTAAATCAGGTCACTTTTAGCTGTTCGAAATGGTTTCAAGAACTCTAAAAAAGAAACTGCGATTACCTATCAATTCTATAACGGGATGAATAACTGACATCATTACTTGACAGCTCTCTGGGGGGTTATACTTCTGCCAACACTATTGTGAGTGGGGGAGTATTTTTGTATGGATTCGACTGAATTGAATCACTTCTTTTGTAGCCTATTCTGCTCCCTTCATCAAAATTTCATCGAAATTCATTTAGAACTATTGGAGATATCGTGTGGACAGGCATGAACTTTTTGCGATATTATGTGAATATATGACTACGACGTAGGGGGTGTTAATGGTGCCTAGATCTGCACTAAATTTCGATCACTTTCTCCCGCCCTTCTACAAAATTTAATTGAAATTCAATGAGAACTCTAGGAAATATCGTGTGGACAGTCATACATAAATGTAAGAAAAAGAACAGAAAAATATCTCTCAATCAAAAAGTAATTTCCTAGACCGATTCTCCCTTACTGCACGGCCTTTATGGAGATATCTTGTGGATAGACATGATCTTTTGGGCGATTTTATGTGGTGTGGATGTATAAGTACGAAGTAGGGGAGATATCATGTAGACGGAAAGACGAACTGGCGGGAAAACGCGAACGAATACACAGCCGAGTTCGTTAGCAGAGGGGATCATATTAACGATAGGCACACCAGAATGGAGCGAATTAATAAGGACGGGTTCTCATTCTACACCAGATGACGTCCCCTCGCACGGCAATTGTATTTTCATAGTTTCATACTTATGAATAAGTTTCACAAAACCATAATAAGTAAAATAATAAGTTTAAACCAGTGGTCTTCAAACTTTTGAATTTAATTTTTGAACAGGTTTCACCGAGTAGATACTCGGAGAACCCTATTCAGAAATACTTACTTTTGTTTATAATAATTATCCAAGTATGTATAAACCCAAATAGGAAATACACACACGAATGAAAATGAAGCTCACTCAGGGAAAATATATATAAGGATGACTATTAAATGAGCATCGTCCATGTCACGTAAATAACAAAGATGTTTTCAATTAAAAAGAATCATTGATGTGATGAAGAACTAAACGTGCTGCTAAAACGTCACGTTTAGTGGAACCTCTCGAAAGGTCATGAAGAACCATGGGGTTCCGTGGAACACAGTTTGAATACCGCTGGTTTGAACTAACTGCTGTTGATTACTCTTTGCTTGTCTTCGCTAATCCAAGAACAAAACATCGGAGGTAGGGGAGGGTACTGTTCGAGAACAAAAATATTTATTAATAATAGTTCACCTACTACATTTCTACAGGCAAATCTCACGAAATGTTGGCGGAGACCCCTCAAGGAGCCTAGCCCCCGAGTCCCCAAATATCTAACTACGCCTCGACGAAAAACTACTGGTGAAAGAGGAAGATTAGAGATTCCGTGAATTGAAGTAGTCCTTCGTTGCACATGTTTATCTCCCCGAACAATCATGTCTATCTTTATAATACCGTAAATCCACTTAGTAACGGACGTCCAATAACGGACGTTCAAAAAAATCAAGATCCGTTCGAGCGAATGTACGTACGTTAGGAAATGTGTCTCACACAGTTAATTATGTCTATGCTTAGAGAATCAGGATGGGGAATTCTGCATCATCCTCCATATTCATCTAGAATACCTCCGACAGAGGATCATCTTTTCAAGCATTTTGAACTTCATATATGTAATAAATGGCTCAATAATAGGGAAGCCATGATTCAAGCTTTTACTCAATTTGTGACATTTCAACCTAAAAAGATGCATGAAGATGGCATACTATGATTAGAGAGTCGTAGGAAAGAGTTTGCTTCAAATGGGTTATATTTTGATTAAATATTTACCATTTTTTGTTGTTTACATTATTCTTCATCGTACCATTCAAAAAACGACATTTCAACCTAATATTATTTATGATGCCCAATAGTTGAAGATGTTACTCGCATTTGTTAGTAACCTGAACATTGCAAAATTGTTACATTCAACCAATTATTACCTATATGAAAACAAAATAAATACATAACACAAAAGAACTTTCATGGGAAATAATTTACAGGACAAAACACAATAGAATTATTTGAAACATCTTTTCTTTTGAATAAGTTTTTGTTTGTTTTCAATTAGAGAGGGGTAAGTGAATTTAAAACATGCGCCACTTTTATTAAAACTAACATTCTTGACATCAGCTGGCATTGAAGTCGTGACATACCACTGGTTAACAAAAAATACCGTATCAGTGGAGTGAAAGAAAATAAACTGGATTAATGAAGTGAAAGAAAAAATAGAGTATCAGGAGAATGAAAGAGATACCGTATCAGAGAAATGGGAAAGCATATCAAAGGAGTGAAAAATAACGTACCAAAATAGTGACAAAAAGTATCCAAAGAGTTAAAATCAGTATCAAAAGAGTGAGGGAAACGTATCAAAGGAGTGAAGAAACGTGTCAAAGGATTGGAAAATGACTCAAATGCAGCAAAAAAAGTTACAAAACGCAACAAAGGGGTGACAACATAAGGTATCTTAGAAACGACAAATAATACGTATCGAAGGAGTGACAGAATAACATGTCAACGAGTGAAAAATGTAACAGCAAAGTAAACAATAACGTACCAAATGAGTAAAACAATCAAAGGAGTTGGAAACTTATCTCGCGAGTGAAAACTGAATGAGTCTGCAAAGTGCGAAAAGAGTGACAAAAATAGCACACCAAAGTTAAAAAATGGCGTATCGAAGATGTGAAAACGTATCAAAGGAGAGAGATGAAGTTTCAAAATAGTTTAAAACGTGTCAAAAAAGTGACAAAATATCATGTAAATAAGGAGTGACAAAACCGTGTAAAAAGAGCGACAAAAATAACGTGTGGCAAGATGACGGATACGTCGAAGTTGTGACTTAACGTGTGAAGGGAGTGAAAGAAATAACGGATAAAAGAATTGAAAATAAAGTATCAATTGGGTGAGAAAAACACGTATTGAAGGAGTGACAAAAAATTGAATTAAAGTAGTGTTAAAAATATATCAGAGGCAAATCAAACGAATGAAAAATAACGTATCAAAGGAGTAGAATTGTGCCAAAAGAATGAAAAACTATCAAAGGAGTGACAAAAATGTAATTGTTAGAGAAATGTCACAAAAGTGAGACAAAAATAACCAAAAAGTGTTGAAATTTTAATTAGAGGAGTGAAAAACGAATTAAAAAGTATCAATGGAGTAAAAAAAAATCGTATCAAAGTGGAAACGCTTTGAAAGAGTGACAAAAAATAGCATGCCAGAGTATTGAAAAGAACGTTACAAAGGAGTGACACGATACACTATATACTACAACGAAAATCTATGTTAGAGACACGTAACAGCTCGTTCCATTCAAATACATAAATACATCTATACTGAAAAAATATGTATCTTTTATTATAATTCACCAAATATCCGTCCGTACGTATGTGACAGCCTACCGTAAAAACTACTCAACATAAACCCATGATTTTTGTGTGTACCAATCTTGGCAGGTTTTTAGCAAGTCAGCTTTAGAAAATCGATTTTCAATTTAAAAAATGTCTTTGAATGGTCACTTTGTTGCATAAATTTATGACGCTGTCAACGTCT
Source organism: Thysanoteuthis rhombus (assembly GCA_963457665.1). Lineage (NCBI taxonomy): Eukaryota > Metazoa > Mollusca > Cephalopoda > Oegopsida > Thysanoteuthidae > Thysanoteuthis > Thysanoteuthis major. The sequence continues at coordinate 69,045,091 of OY735203.1, read as the reverse complement.
GTTAGCGTGGATCTTTGAATAAAATCAGAGAGAAAGACCGACAGGCAGACAAAAACAAAGAGACAGAGACAAATATGAATACACTTAAATATTATTCGGCTGTAGTAACTAAGTGAGTATCTATTTGCAAATACAAAAGGAGATACTGTTTTGCAAGTCTTTTTAATATATTTGATTAATTGTTTTGAAGTAATTTACGCCGCCTGTTAGAGTGGGTAGTTGGTCTATTCTTTATAATTTTTCATCAAAGCTTATAATAAGCATGTATGCAAATTTTTTTTCTGTTTATTTGCGCATTGGTTTCATTGATTGATATTCCTACTCTGACATAACAATGAATATTACGTCATGGAAACTCTTCAGACTCAATGTCCGATCACACATCAAAACAGCTTGTGTTGAGCTGAGACTTTTAAAAAAACTTAAAATTGAGATACTTGACTTATCAAAAAATAAATTACATAGTAGAATGGCCATAGACTCTTAAGTTCCTATCCATATATGAATAACCCCGTCATTTTTACGAGTATATGTTAGTTTATCGTGTATACAATACAATAGTTGCAGTAATCATCTTCAGTCGGAATAGAAGTGGAAGTAGAGCTTGACCCTGCAGAAGCAGGTTTGTATAGCTCAAAATTCAAGGTAATCTAAGATTTTTCTCTTATTGAAAGCAGTTGGGTCTGAATGGCACGCTGTCACGTAGTCAACCAACGTCGTGGTGTTTGGTTGACATTTTCAAAAGGCCACAGCTTTCCTTGCATGGAGAAATGTTTTCTTCTCCACGAAGCTGACTTCGTGTTTGTCTCCAAAGAACATGCGTAAAGGTGTCACATGCATATGAGATACGCACAACCCCATCAGCGCACTGAGTGTGTCTACGGTTGGGCATCACAAACTTGGTAACCTCGGGGCTGACGGTGTCCCGAGTTTCTGAAATTCTGGGTTTCAAGTGTAGCATTGGCTAAGCCTAATATCAGATCCTATAGGGTTGAATCATTAACATTACGAAGATGCGTGAATTGCGTGGAATTTAAGAGTATCTTATTATTAACAAAATGCTAATTTCATTATATGAAATCTCAGTAAAATATTTATTGCATGACAAAAAAAGATATTTTTTTTAATCAAATATATTAAAAGTTTAATCAGTGCTACAGCCTATATTTTTAATTTAGTCCAGTATTACCACTTTGTATATTTTATATCCCGATCTAGATATCTTTTAATGTGCGTAGATATAAAAAAAATCCATATTCAGACTTTCCAATGAGACTTTGTAATAATCAGTAACCCAAAGTAGCAAATTCTAATCATCTCGTACGAGTTCAAATATATATGAATGTTTTCATAGGGACTAAAGGTGTGTCTGTCCTCTTTTACAAAATTTCAATTTATTTTTGTTCGGGAAATTAAGTCTTATTAGTCACAAATGTTGAATTACATTTCATTTTTATCATTTGCAATATGTATTCGGATGGGTTTTTTTCCGGAAAAAATTTGATATTTTTGATTCAATTCTAGATATGATAAATCTAAATTATGCGGCTACATTTTCATAGATTGTTGCTGTATCAATGCCAACACCATAATCTTGATTGAGTCCCTTCACAAATACACCTGTTTCTATTTTTTTCCAATAATTCTACTTTATACAAAATTGTCAAGGTATTTTCTCTTAGCATTAGTATTATCCTTTTATTTACAGGCTGTTGAGACAACATGAAAAAGCAAAGAACGCATCAGTCACTGGGACTTTTGAATTCCTCAAGGTAAGACTGATATGGTCAACACTAATAGACTGGTCATGGCGTTCAGTTTCAACTCGTTAGCGGTTGATGCAAAATCATAGTTGGTTAACATCGGGTTTATATATATATATATATATATATATATATATATATATATATATATATATATATATATATATATATTCGAGTCTGAAAAATACTGGGGGACCTGCATACAGACGCTCGCATCCATAGAGAGAAACACACAGAAATTTGCCACTCGTTTTAAGGACGAACGAGAAGTAAAATGAGCAAAACGGAAAAAGATAATTCAGACTTTATAATTATTTGATTCTTAAAAATAGCCGGATTTCTGAAGTCCGAGTTTGTGATGCTGGACTGTAATTTTCCAATCAATACGAGACTCTCAGTCAAAATGTAGCCTCTTTTTTTGGTAGATTGGATAACTGGAACAATTGGGGAAAAAAATTAGCTTCAAGTTTTCGAGGATGTGGATAAATGTGGGTGCTGGCAAGATGGCGCAGGAGTTTCGTTTGCCCTAGCCGAGACTTGAAATTATCTCAATGGGTTCAAACACCTTTAGCAAGACTAAAAATTTGCGCCGGCAGTATTTCAACGACTCTTAGAAACCACCAATCAAAACCGTTGCCAAAATGTCTACATAGGTTTCTTCAGTTTTCAAATTGGTTCGGCTGGCTGACTGGCTGGCAATGATTGTACGTATCATGCGTACAGGTCAATGAAGGCAGAAGGCTGGAAATTTCAACATTTACTCCATTATAAGTCAAGAAAAAAAAGTTTCCTTTTTCTTTTACTTACTCCAACGTAGGTTTTTTATTGTGTGGGGTCAATTTAAAGCGTAAGTTTATGCTAAATCGGTCTCTAGTTTGTGCCCACATGTTTAGTTTTTTTTTTCCTATTCAGACTATTTAGCGATCACTGCCCAAAAAATGGCGAAAGGAGTAGCTTATTCATTGATCATCCTTTTTTCCATTTTTTAATCGATCACCCCCAACATGGCATGCTGACAAAATGCGTTGGTCCTGTGACAGTTTCTATTGAGTGACTTACCAGACCTGTTTGTTTTGTTGTTTTTTCAGTTTGGATTGCGCCCTAGGTGATCACTTAGGTTGGCATATTAGTCGAGCTGGCTCTGCGTAGAGGGCTGGCCTAATGGTTATCGTGAACTGAGTTTGATATCCGGCTGGGGTTGTATACGCTCACTTTACACTAATGCCCCCGGAAAAGACATGAATCCATTTCTTCTGTTTTGTCTCATCACCAGATATCTTGCCAATATGTCTTGTCACTGGCTTGCCACAAAAATTGAGGGGAAAGTGAGAATTGGATACTTCGATAACTATCTTACCTTTACGAGCAGTAGCTACGAAAAGCTGTCACTCCATTATAAACTTTGACAGGGTCACCCATAGACTCACCTGCTCAGTTTTGCCGATTTAGCGTGTTTGGTGCCAAATTCAGCGCGTTTCTGGTTTCGGCAGCGCAGAAAATTGCTGAATTAGCGCGGGCATTCTTGAACATTTTGACACTCTTAACATTTTTCTAGTGTTTGGGGCCATTTTCTTGCATTTTTAGCGCTTTGGGGCAGTCAAACCAGTGCGAAAATATGTTTTAAGTTGGCAACACTACAAGTACACATCACGAAAAAACTGGTATAAATGAATCAACGTATAATCGTGCTAGCATCTCGTCTCAGAAATTCAGACTAAAATTATTATTGATCATTGCTTGATATTATTGATGCTTTTCAAATGAATCCTGTTCACTATCATTAAGCCGAAATGTCAAAAATTAGAGATAGCAAGACACTGCATAGTTTCGTCCTTCCTCACATGTAGAAATAAACTCAGTCGGATGACATATGTGTGACGTAATAGGCATCGATGTCGTATAGCTGTGACAGTGTTGGAGCCATTGGACGCTGACAGATTTTAACACCGTTTGACTGTAGAATGATTGTCGGTGCCAGAAAGATGGGACACTCTATCTCCTTCGTGGCAACTGCTCCAGATTGTTCTTGGACATCAGTGGCGAGAGTATATCAGGAATATGTAAAATTCCAGACGGAATTAGTGGCATGTGAAAACTGTGGGCACCCACATATGATTAAAACCTCATCGAGCATGTATGGGACATGATGCCGACTTCACTAAATTCCCAGCAGTCACAACCAACAAACACAACTCGGTTATGGACAGCCCCGGAACATACAGCACAATGACTCCAGCACCTCGTAGACTACATGCCAATTGGTGCAGCCGTTATCCTGGAGAAGAGAAGAGCTACACTTTATTAGGAAGCTGTTTCTAATTTTTGGGCCCTTGTTAGAAACTGTCAACCAAAACTGTCACAAAAATTGTCAATATAGGTTTCTCCAGTTTTCAAGTTGGTCCAGCTTGCTTTGTATGTATCATGCATACAGGTTGCACCAATGGAGCTAGAGGGCTGAAAAATTCTATATTTTCTTGGATTAGGGTTCAGTAAATGCATTCTAAATTGATCCCTTAGTTTGTGTCCGCTTGCTTTTTTGTTTTGTCTTGTTTTTTGTTTTTTATCCAGACTTTTTTCATTGATCAGTACCCAGCAGAGGGTGAGAGGAGTAATTTGTTCATTTATCACCCCTTTTATCAATTTTTAATTGATTATCCCCAACACAGCATGCTGCCAAGAGACGTTAATCACGTGATGGTTTCAAATTTGTTACTAACAAGACCTGTTTTCTTTATTACTAGTTTTGCACAATCAGCTTTTTGCGAAATTCTGGAGATATTTTTGACCATTTTTTTCTTGAAAAATTTCATGAAATCGGAAAGATTTAGGGGCTTTCTAGGCAGCACTAAGTGCTTCAATTTCTCGCACAGTTTTTCCATGTGTCCCATTGATTTTTTTTCTGGTCCAGTCAGATCGACAGTAATTTTGGAGAGTGTTGCTTTGGTTAAAAGATCCTATTTCAAACCCATTTTCAAATGTTTTGCGAGTTCACTTCTTGTTGAAAACTAATTGTTCATTTCTGGGGATTTCGAGCGGTCAAAGGGTTTATCAATCCAGAGTATTGCAATAAAAAGCAATGACAATAAAATGACAGATGAAAATACAATTCCTGAATATCGTTGGGAATATCGGAAATTGACTTCAATTCCCGATTAATGATGTAGCCAAAGTAACATATGATACGGGTCCTGCATTTTCAAGAGCCCCGTGCTAAATGCTTGCAAGCAATCAATTTCGATTCACTGATTCTGTACTTGCTCTATCACTAGAGTACAGGCGTCCTCCACTGCAACGCAGGTGTTGAGGTTCAAGAAAGTCAACTGCGATGTAATTGAGCCGTGATAACTGCAAGGTGGGAATAGGCAACATGTAAGAACGGATAACATGAAAAAAATATATTGAAAAATAAGTGAAATTTGAACAAATAAACAAAGGCATTCTTTAATGTTTGTCCCTATCATATAATACCACCAAAATAACTACAATATATTGTAACAAAATATTTATATATTTACATAATGACCTAATCCTTTCAAGCAATGAGCTACAGCACCTTCAGATAACCTGTATCAAAGCTCCTGTGGGAAACGGGTGGGGTTTATTTCGTTAAATGTTTTTGTCTAATTTGTATCATTTTTACAGTTGGCGAAAGTTAAATGTATTTTTTATTGGGGATTGGGTTGGATTTTTGTCATCCTTGTTATCAAATAGGCTCACAGTGTAGTAAAGTATCCCCCCAGTCCAAAATACCTGACTTATGAGTTCAAAGAGGAATTGTGTTTTAATTTACGGTTTTCTAAATGAGTGGGCAAAAATGTGGGTAAAAATGTTTGGGTCCACTAATATCCACTTATAACGTGAACCACGCAATAACGAACCGCGTTATATCGGAGGAACGCTTGAACTATGCTACCCTCAACCTTTAAATGGGGGTTAGTATTTTAATCAATGGGAGAGTGGTATCTATGCAATACAAATATGATACATAGATACAGAGGTGATAGAAACTGAAGTCATAGCAACTGCACAAAGATCAGGATGAAAACGAAGTAATACTGTTACTGAAATGTGAGACATATTTATCGAATTATATGGCCTTATTGTAAAATGGAAATATATAATTAGTTTACTATGCGAGCAAAAATGTATGCGTTCAAATATTTTTGTGTATTTCCTTAATTTAGGGCCCTGTATAACATATGCTAAAGGCTCCACACTAGCTTAATCTGAACCTTGGTTGTCTTTCAAATGTAGTTAATGCACATACAATGTATTGTAATATCCTCTGATTAGCTGGAGGCTGAACTAGGTTAAGACAGATCACAAATGAATCCGATCTTTCTTTGGAAAAAAAACGTCAAAAGATCCCGGGAAAACTAGAAGACTTCGAGTAGGTTGAAAGTAATTACAATAACTTTTCTCTTATGATTGCATAATGTCCGAAAATGGATTTAAAGTGAAAATTATCATCCAGAGGGTAACAGGTTTGCCATATGTCTTGTCATATGGTCTTGGGACCAAATTGAGTTGCTTCAGTACCAAAATAATCAAATAACTTAAGACCCATCATCAGATTAGGCTTTCAGGATAAATCAGCGTAGCCCCACAAATTGCTCGCCCGACCAACCACCCAAGTAGGCTACAGATTCGTCTTTCTTTGCTCGCCTGCGCGCGCGCGCGCGTGTGTGTGTGTGTGTGTGTGTGTGTGTGTGTGTGTGTCCGGGCGCTCCAGGTCACATTTTGTGGGCTAAAATTATGTAAATTTGCATGAATACCCCACTAAATACCATCTAATAACGTTTTTATCTTTTTCAAAAGGTGCTTTTTGGGGTCTCTATGGTCATTTTGGACCAACAATGCCCATATCTTGTGCTGGTGTCTTTACAATAGTTCTATATGAAAGCTCTATGTTTAGATGACTAGTTCTGGTACAGATGCCGGCTACGATGATTCATTTATGTGAGGTACAAATACTTACTATCTATTCTTACTATTTATCTCATATCATATCATTCATGTATACCACAAAGTGTTTTGCTTCTGTACCAAATATCCATTTTCGGGACCAAATAGCTTTGTTTTGTAACAAATATGCCCATTTCGGTCTTGAAAAGTACCAAATGTTAACCGGGCGTAAATGTTTCAAACAATTGTTTGAAATGTCAAAAGCTGTAACCAGTGGAATGGCACTTTTTACAGTTCGATGAACGCAAAAGTGGTGCCTTGGTCCAAAAAGCCTCCAGGACCTAATTTCAGCTCAATTCGACAATCTTTGAGGCACCTTTTCGGAACAAACTGCTAATGGTGCAGACCCCTTTGCCAAATGGGTTCTATGGGCAGAGATAATTGAGGTGGAATTTTATTTTTTGACGCCATTTATAGTCTAATCAAATTTTACCAAGTGCTGACCAAGCCGGGGAGTGAATATATCATTAACAATTTTATAGCCAAGCGATGAGCATTTTTGTGTGTATTAACTGAATAAATCCCAAAGACATGAACATTTGGGGAAAATTTTTTCTAAGTAAAAATTTAAAGGTTAGTATTTAAGCAAAAATAGAAGATATCAACACTGTATTGTCTTCATTCTGGAATCGGTGCATTGCATCATCTTTATAAAACAACTTAATTTTTAATGTTTAAAATCAAATGATAGTATGTTTATGATGTATTCTTCATCGCTGGGAAAAAGCTGGGTCTGATTAAAAATGTTTATGTACTTCATAAGTAAACCCAACAACTTGCTAGAAATCACTACTGACGGTAAAGATATACCCTCCATTACATTGTAATTTGATGTGAATTGATTATATACTCTCTCCAAAAGGATTCACAGAAAAATCTCTGTGTTGAAAGAACGTATTTGTATTTGAGACCTAAGAGAGTGATAGGGGCAAAGGATATATTTGTGGGAAAAGGAGTTCCAGTAAAAGTGTTACGATTTCCCAAGTAGAAAAGGATTTAAATCAGTTATTATAAGACCTATTAATATACTTCTCCTTGAACAGTCGGTGCACTCATCAACAAATCTCAATTTACTTTGGCAGTCAACAGCATTATTTAATGTAGCTGGATCATCGAAACCCAACTGGTCTGGGTCAATGTTACATGTTTCCCAGGGAAATCAATCTATTCTATTGTCGTTAACATACAAAGACAAGCTAACGATGTGTTACAATTGACCAGTCTCTTTATTTCAATGTTACATTTATAGCCAAATCGATTAATATTGAGAACAGACTTGGGGGTGATTTCATACGCTGGTGAGTAGTTATTTTGATGGCATCAGTGACTTGAAGGCGGGATCTGGACTCGGAGAAGTAATGCAAGAAGTATATGATAAGAATTCTGTGTGGCACATGGTGAGCGAAAAATCCACAGCAAGAGTTCTGGGAGGATGTCTTAGTTGATGATTTCTTGAACATGGTACTTCATGGAAAAGATGATTCATGTCAGCAAAATCAACACTGAGAACGAAGTAGAGCAAGAGAAGAGGATTGATAGCTTCGAAGATCAAACAGTGACAGACTGTGAAAACGAGTTTAACGAATCACTATCGCCAAATTAACACAGAGGCTCAAAAAGAAACATACCAACTTGACGAAGTTGACTCTGATGAACTACAGAACATTTGTAATCAGTTGATTGGGTTTCCATTAATACCATGGATTAATTAGGAGCACTATGCGAAGTTCAAGTATCTATGGAATCAAGAAATTCGAAGCTTTCTTTTACCCCCAAGGAATTCAAAAGTCTGGCAAACTCATTGTATGAATATTGATATTGTAAAAGAGTTCGTCAGAGCGGAAAGGATCAGTGATTGGGAAATGCATTTGGGTGCTTTTTGGGAAAATGCTTAACTTTAACCGGAAACACATAAGAAGTTTCTGAAAACTGTTATGTTTTACTTGATGGAGAACTCTTGCTGCACAGAGTAATCTAGCCCCAAATGTTACATGGAGCGAGGTCATCCAACAGTATCAGACTTATGTGAAATCAAGATATGGAACATACTCAATTATAGTTGATGGCTACGAGAAAGGCCCTAATACTAAAGACCATCAGCACAAGAGACGGAAGAAAGGCAAGTTCTTTTTCTTATAAACCTCCGTGCATGTTAAAATCTAATGGTATTCTCACCAAATAATGCAAATTAAGACCGATTCATCGAGCTACTGGGGAAATATCTTGTTCCCGAAGAGCATAATGTTGAAATAAGTACTAGAAATGCAGTTACATTAATAGCGGTATATGTTCTCTAACAATAATTATGTCATGCTCTCCTCGGGTCACCCTGTCGAAATAGTTGCAAATGATACAGATGGGCTCAGTCTGCTCTTGCATGTCTATGATACTGATAAGGGTATAATAATCTTTCAGGAACCAAAGAGTCGAAAGGGAGTAAAGTGCCTCATAACATCAGGGAGATAACGAAATATTTGAAATCAGCTGTATTGGAAAACGCCCTTGCCATCCACGCTTGGGGGTGGCTTCGTTACTTCTGCACCCTATGAAAGACGGGAAAATTGGGTAGTTGAAATATTCAGTGGACAGAGCAAGTATAGCAGATGATAGAAATGCTGTCAAACGAAAACGCATTAAGGGAAGATGTCACATTTGCAGGAATTATACCAATTGATCTGATGTTGACGGAGGAAAGCCAGAAGATACCCTTTCAAGTTTGATGTTCGCAAGCTTCATAAAGATAATTGCGTCATCATTCAAGTTGCTCGCTGAGAAGCTACCACCTACCCAGTGTGCAGTTGGGCACCACTCCTGGCGTGTTCATTTGCAGGTTATCCAGTGGAAGATGTTGATGGTGTTTGGAGATAGACCCATTGCTCTGGGGATGGAAAATGGTGAAAAACGAATCGGAACCTATCATGACAGATGTTGTTCCAGCACCAAACAATTTTCTGAAAGTCATATGATGTAACTGAATTCAAGAAATACAATTTCAACGCAGGCTTTATGAACGGTCTGAAATGCGTGACGGTTTTTGGCGATTGTCGTGCTTTCAATTGCTGTAATACGGATGTTACTGAGAAGAGGGAAATTGATGATTTTGACGAAAACGATGGAAATTTGTTTGAGCGCTGGTTTAAAGTTTAGCTCGAACTAACTACATTTATCAAAAAAAAATCGAATTATTATCATTTCACTCTTTGTTTTCGTTCTTTTGTATTAAATGAGAAGATTATTATAACGATATACAGAGTGTATGCATAGCTTTATTGTGTTATAGACAAAAAGGTCAGTTTAAAAGTGGAGCTCTCGAAAGCACAATCCTCATTTTTTTCTAATTTGTCAATTTATCATTACTGAGCATGAAATATCTACATAGTGAGATTCAATATTGAATATTCATTGTGGTCAACTTATACTACATATTGGGAAAGTTGGAGCACTTCGAAGGCTTGATATGTATCATTTTTGAGAATTTTGTGTTTTTGACTTAATATCCATAACTGAATGAAAAAATATCTTTACCTCCCATGAATTTATGATCGCAGTCCGGACGTGTACCAGGACTAATTATCTAAAAAGATATCAAAATCAATATAGATCTCTAACTGAAATAGTCTAAAATTATCATTAAAATTATCTTTAAAAAGATATGTTTTATCTAAATAGATCTTTTATCTAGAATTACCTTTAAAAACGATATCAGCACAAGATTTGGGTTTTGTTGGTCCAAAATGACCACAGAGACCCAAACAGAACTTCTTTTTTTTTTGAAAAAACAGAAAATGTTTTTAATTGGTTGGTGCCTGGTGATGTACTTTACAGCCTATTGTTCATTCTTCTACAAATTCATATGGTAATTCATTGAGAATTTCCGGCCATATAATGTGGACAGTCATAACTTTATACAAAAATGTTTGGAAAGAAAAAAAGGAATATCTCTCAATCGAATTATTGGATCCACCCCAAAATTCAACCAACTTTTTCTCATCCCATTGTTCCCCTTTCCGCAAAATTTTTGAGAATTTTTTTCGATATCATGTGAACTGATGAATGCTTCATTAGAAAAAAATAATTACCAAGAAACTGTGAAAATTTTTTCAGGCAGTCTTCTTTGTGTGACCCCTCTGATGATGTCACCCGGGGCGGCCCAACCCGTTGGTTTAGCGATATAGAGTAGATAAAGACCGTGAATAAACATGATGAGAATTTGAGTTAAAACAGTTATTTGGGCCTTTGCATTAGTGGTGGCTAAATGGTAAGAGCAACGCTACGTTGGAACGGCTACATTATTGGCCGCAGGTTTGATTCCTGCAGCAACCCCATTTTCTCAATTTATTCTATTTACGTTGTCTTGGCCGAATGATACATTCTACGTTTGATAATGAGAGGTTATTTCAAATAGAGTTTCAATATAATACAACGCAATATATATATATATATATATATATATATATATATATATATATATATATATATATATATATATATATATATATATATATATATATATATATATATATATATATATAAGTTTGTAAATATGGGCGCGTATGCAGATAGGTCTGTACATAATGTGTACATGTTAGTGTACCTACATATTGTTGTTTCAAGTAACATGGAAATTCACATGTTGACGGAATTCGTCCTAGAAATTACGTAACCATATATTCTTAAGAGAGAGGGAGAGAGTAGGGGATGGGAAGGGGCCGTCTGTCGCTGAACAAAGCCAACCTTTTGGCAAGATCTGGCCGGTCTTTTTTTCCCCAATTTAGCCGATAAAAATCAACCAAAGGCGATTAAATCTGACGATTAAAAAATGAATTAGTCCAATAAAAGTGAATGTACGATTTTTATCAATATCTCCTGGAGTCTTGGTGCAATCTTACGTTTTTATCTGATAAGTGGGCTCCACTTTAATGTACCCTAACATTCAGCCGATTTTAGCCATTTTAAAGACAGATTCAGCTATAAATAACTAACTCTCCTTGGCAATCCTGCCAAGGAGCCCCGTTCAAATGGGGTCAAGAAGGAATATTTGAGATACTTTTTACGTTAACAGTAGAAAATATTGTGTATCCCAGAGAGATAGTATGGAGTGGTGGAGGTCTGGATAAACACCGTGAGATGACACATTTCTGCCTGCGTTCTCCTTCAGCCAACGAGGCTTGAAACGTGCCTTAACATTTTCTGGAAAAACTGGATATACAGTTCTCAAGTTTCAGTTTTTCATCTCGGGTTCACTTGGTGGATTAATTGCTATGTTTATTAAAAAGACTAGTTAACATATTTTACGGCACATTTTATGTCATTTTATTTTTAAATTCTTTCTACGGGCATTCAAATTCTGATGAACTGATTTATACTTGATCCTGTTAAACTTGAACGGAACCTATTCCAATATAAGACAATGGTCGATATTTACAATAAAAAATGTAGAACGAAAGCGGTCCTATAAAAGCATTTTGTAAGCTGAAATGTCGTAAAGCGAAGAAGTCCTTACCATTAATTAGTATGAGAAAGATGTTTTCAATTTTCCCTTAACCAAACAAATGGCGAGGATGGTATTTCAAGCTGAATCATTTGGGAATGTGCTTATGGAAGGAACATTAGCTGTAGAAGAGGTGGTGCAGGTTTTGCACTGCCTCTATAGTGACTTGCTGCAAAACAAAAGCTGCACGCTATTTCTGATTTTCGCCTTATTTTTCGAAAAAAAGGAAAAAGTGGCGTGAAGTGTACTTTCGAAAAGCGGGGGTCTACCTATATCTGAATTCTATTGGATGTTTTTTTTAGATTTTCTAATGTGTCCATGCATCTATATATGACGCGTTTTAGTCGGTCAGTTGGTCGGTCGATTCCAGTCGCGTTTAACAAAAAAAAAGAGGAAGAGGTGTGATGTCATTAAAAAGTGGTACGCCATTAAAATAACATCTATTCCGATCTTTTTTTTTTTTTTTGTTCGAGGTCCGCATTTTTGTATTTAAAGAAAAGCCAAAAATGAACAAAAACGCCAAAAATTGCCCAAAACACCAAAAACTATTATTTCCGATTTCTATTGAAAATAACACTCGCAGGATATTTACATATTGCAATATTCTATAAGTATGTGCATTAATTGACTCAAAGGAAGACTACTTGCCCCTCTTCCTCCTCCTCCCACTACTACCACATGATGATCTTTTTGTACAAATACATTATACAGTATTCATCATGATTCTCCTATACTATTTGATGTGGTGTCGGTGAGTGCATCGTTAAACTCATGAGGCTTGTTTTGAGGAAACAAAATTTTAAAAACTCTCAATGGAAGAGTCCATTATTTGAAAATGGTGGAAGAGTTGGTGGGTACGGACAGGGAAACACGAAAATCGCTCAGTTCAATGTTAATGCATATATGTTGTTCCAAAACTCATTTTGTTGCGGAACCATTCCTATATGTTACGGACAAACGTCGTTAGTCTGATTTTTAAAAGAGATTAAATGAAACGAATTTTGGTTTCGTGAGAGAATTTAGTCAGTTGTGGTTACTTAGTCTTATTAAATCAAATGATTAGTATCTGATTTCAAATAAGTACCTAATTATATAATCAATTTCAATTGAATTATGATTTTACTATTTCGTATGGTGTATAAATCAGTTGTAGTTTCAAAGGTAATTCTTTGAGGTTAGCCGATGATAATGCTAATAGTCCGTTCAGGAGAATGAAGAAAGTATTAAATCTACAGGCGAGTGAGAGAAGGACGATTAGACCCTCTCTTTCTCTAATAGGTATGGGTGCTAAGATAGAAAGGCAGCTGACTGGTTAGTAATCAAAATAGTAAATGCAAGTTGTAATGTATTGAGAAGGATGCAGATAAAATGTGCAACTGAAGAAGTGAAGTGTACAGAAAAATATTTTTACTTTTGATTGTCTGAATAAAGTTTATCAAACAAAGGTCAGTTACTTATAACAAAAAGTGTACAACAAAATAAATGATTCATTTGGTGTATTGATTTTTGTAAAATCATTCATTATTACCTAATCTTTTTGTGAGTGGCATTAAATTTTTTCTGCACAACGAACACAACTCATGACCAACCATATAGTTCTCTAATAGCTAAGCTATTACACAACCCTTCTTTTTTTTTTCTTCCTGTTTACTACTGATTAACGAGACACCGCAAATGGTCTGGCATCTTTTTTAATTCAGGCAAAATTGCGACACTTGAATTTCTTAGGCCTCTTGAATGGCCAAAGGTCAAAGCATATGAAACGATTTCACCTTGATGATACATTTAGGAAGATGACCGAGAATAATGAGTTTCTAAGCTGTAGCCCAGCAATTATGAATCATTCAACTTCAAGTGACCAGGATGTGACCCCTTAAACACCCAAGTCCAAGATGCAACTGTCAATGGTGAAACAACCAATAATCCTAAGAGTTCTCCAATTCAAAACCTTTCTGATTAATTGTATAGTACAAGAAAAATCGTACAAGTTGTTACGTTGGGAGTGGTACAATTTCAAAATTATTACTTACGATAATGTATTCGCTCACTTAATATACCTGTATCTGTTTCGGTTATATTATTGTATTGCATCATTTAAATGTTGTTTTGTTGGGTTTTTTTTCGCGAAACCACTTAAGGAAACACTGGAGAAGAAACCGTTTATTTATTGGAAATTAATAATCACGAGTGCTATTTGAATTCCCAACGTAGATGTTCAAATTTAGTTAATTTATTGACAATTAGAAACCAGCGATCAAAACTGTCACCAAAATTGTCAAAATAGGTCTCTTTAGTTTTCAAGTTGGTCTGGCTGGCTGCAGTGTTGCTAACTCAAGGATGATTCGCGCAAATTCGACCTCGAAAAGCGTCATAAAACGCCAAAATGCCCTTGCTCCTCAATGGCCATTTTCAATAATAATGGCTAAAACTCAGATTAAATTGCTGAAAAAAGGGCTCTTAAAACTTCGCGCTGCCGAAACGAGAAACGCGCTATTTTTAGCTCTTTTCGCTCTAAATTGGCCACACTGGCTGGCTGGATGGATGGATGGATGGATGGATATGTGTGTACCACGCATAAATGCTACACCAATGGACATAGAAGACTGAAAATTTAAGCCTTTACTCTTTATTATAACTAGAATGAAAATCTTTTCAGAACAGCCCCCGATAAGTTTTTTTATTGAGAGTTCAATTTACGATGTAAGTTTTTGCTAAGTTGTTCACTTAGTTCGCGTTCCGCTGTGTTCACACCTTTTTTTTACTTCATGGTTTCAGTGATTCAACGAAAGACGAGGAAGCAACTTATTCATTGATCATCCCTTTTCCTATTTTTTAATTGATCACCCCCAACAATCGACGCTGCCAATGGCGTAGGTCCCGTCACGGGTTTTTTTTCTAGAGGAAGAATTATTACTAAATAATGATGGAATACTAACTTCTCAGAAAAGCACCAAATGAAGTATTACTCCTGTCCTGTAAGGGAATACAAATACAATGTCCATTGTACCACAACAAGTGTTCTTAGAAAACAATGTATTTTTTAGGCAAGTCTTTATCATTGTTAAGTTGCATTTGTCTTTCCGTCTGTCTTTTCGCCTTTCTTTCCATCCGTCTGTTACCTGATATATTTAAAACTTCTCAAGAAACTTCAATGAAACTTTATTAAAGAGTGAGTGATAGGTTACAGAAAAAGTTATTACATATATATATATATATATATATATATATATATATATATATATATATATATATATATATATATATATATATATATATATCTTAGTTTTTAGTTAGTGATAATGCCGTTGACTGCAAAGAAGAATGGCTTAAATTTCGGTGTGGATCCAGAAATGTTTTTTCCCATACATTTTTGTTTACACTCAGAACTGTCCACACAATATCTACGAAAGTTCTCAATATATTGCGATTAAATTTGACGAAAGGGCGAGTTATACACTATGATAGAATTGATTGAATTTCGAGGGGGTATCAAAGAATAATTACCAGTAATACGTTGTACTTATATCCATATCACATAATATTCGGAAGCGCTCAATGGATGTCAATGAAATTTTTTGTGAAGGTTAGGTAAAGGGGTAAGGAAGACGTGGTTAACTTTTTACCAAAGATTGGGGGGGGGGGTAATGTATTTTTTGCATACAATTATGTATACGCTTCTGCCTGTCAACAGGATATCTCCAAAAGTTCTCAGTGAATTTCAATAAGCTAAGGAAGAATTTATCAAATTTAATCACTTCCTTTCTACCCCATTGCTAACTTTCCAATAGAATTTCATTCGGAGATATCGTTTGGATCGATATGAACCTTAGACGATATTATGTGGTGTAGGTATAAGTACAACGTAGCGGGGGTAATTTTTCGTGGATCATCCCTGAAATTCAAACAATTCTTTCGTATATCTCTCAATCAAAAATATTTCTGAATCCGCCCCAAAATTCAAACAAATTTCTTTTTTACCCAACGCTGCACCCACAAAAACTACTGTGTATAGGAGAGCTAACAAAATTCAATCACTTTTTCTGTAGCCTATTGCCCACCTTTCCATAACATTTCATTGAAATTCATAGAGAACTTTGGAGATACCGTTTGAATAGACAGACAGACTGACAGACAGACTGACGGACGGACGGAAAGAAGGAAGGAAAGATAGAAAGACACATCGTAATACATACACGTCTCCAACCTCGTTGGCAGAGGACAATAGATCAATGTAGAGAAGGGCGGACCTCTCAAAGTCTGATTCGGTGAGCATGAAAAAGCAATAATCGAGGATAAAATAGGAAGATCTGTTTTGACTGGCTGTATCCGGAGCGAAAAAGTCAAGATTATAGACAGAAAAGGCTATTGGAAATGGGGAATGATCAAGGAGGCAGCCCACATCAACATTGTCGACTGAGTGTATGTCAGATAAGAGCGGAGTTCAACCCGATGTGGCTTTTACTACTCAACAGGGACGAAGTATGGAAATCCAGGCCTAACAAAGAGAGAAAAAGACAACACCCAAATCCAACGTCATAGAATAGCTACCATTGGAAAGATTGACCACCATCACATTAAGATAGTAAACCTGAAGAAGGTCGTAGAATAGGTCGACCAAAAAGCCGTCTTGGCAACATAAACAACAAGGAGTTCAACCGTCAAAAAAACCCTTTCGATGTTGATGACCCTTCTTAGAAGAATAGACTTTAAATAATTAAGTTGATACTATATCTCACGATACTTTGGAGTCGTTGTAGTTCAGCTTGCCTAGGGCGCCAGGATCCTTAACCCACATGTGTTGGCATTAATTTAGCTGAGTGGACATACACGTAAGAATGCAAGTCCACTTTGAAGAAATTCGATGCTAGATCTAGCTATACTTGGTGACACGCTACGGTTGTTCTCGAAATCTGCTAATTTTGAGCAAGAGCTCGAACAATTATCTTTGGATCAGTCCCCCCCCCTTCAAATTCACATCAATAACTGCTTGAGGGTGTCCTAAGGGTCATTATCCTAGCTCATATCTCCGGAACAAAATTTGTGGAAGCAACGTTGCATGGTCTTCCTGGGCAAGTTCCCTTTCCAAATTTGGATTTTTATGAGGTGATTTTTTAAGAAAAATAATAAGCAACATATCCGCGCTTTGCATTAATGAATCACCGTAGCCCACACGTATACAAGAATTAATTATCTAGATAATATTTAAAATTATTTTCTTGAGAAAATACCTGCACAAGATTAGTACGTTGTTGGTTGTAAATGACCATTTAGACCCCAAAAAGCACTTTTTGAAAAGGTAAGAAATCATTTTTAGATGATGCACTCATAAAAATATTCAAGATTGTTGCCCTAAAATTTGACCAAGAGTGCTTGGTCTCTCTCTCTCTCTCTCTCTCTCTCTCTCTCTCTCTCTCTCTCTCTCTCTCTCTCTCTCTCTCACACACACAAACACACACACACACACACATACACAGACGGAAGAAAGAACAATCTGTTGCCCCCTTGACTGGCAGGTTAAGCGGACCGTTAGTGAGGCTTTGGTGATTCTACTTCTTTCAATGGAAGAGTAGGAGATATTTCCATCAGTGAGATCGTTACCATCAAATGAAAGAGTCGATTGTTACGGACAGTGAAACAAAAAAAATCTCTTTGTTCATTATATGAGTACTTCAACTATTTTAATCTAGATCGAACCCTCTAAAAACAACCAGTAAGATTTGCTTGCTTAACATTCAAATAGGTATGTCCTGATATAGTTTTCCTTTTATAATCACTCGGTAATCCCAGGGAAAAAATTTACGGATATATTTGGATTTCTACGCGATGTTTTTAGTAAAAAAAAAATCAATACTGAATTCGTTTACCTGGTAGGGTGCATAGTTCGAAACAGAGGATGGGGGTATTTTCATCGGTAAAATTGTTACCTTTGTGGGAGAGAGTCCAGTGTTACGGACACTGGACCAAGAAAGGCATATTCTTCATTTTAAGACTGAATGTTGTTGTTTTTTTAATATCAATGCTTCATTGGTTTACCCGGTAGAGTGCATAGATTGAAACGGTGGATAGGGAGTATTTTCATCAGCAAAATGGTTAACTTAAAGCGGTAGAAGCCAGTGTTACGGATAGCAAACTGAGACAATCTCTTCCTTATATGTATATATATATATATTCTCTTACTATCATTTTATACTATATATACCAGATACTAACTGGAAGTTTGGATTGCATGACTCGTAAAATAGTTTCCTCAAAGGAAGAAAAAATGAGAAAAAATTAGATTTCTTATTTAGTGATTCTGGGAGATGTCTGAAATGCTGGGTTACTTGACAGAAGACCAAATTGATTTATCTCTTGAAAATCCTCAAACTTTTGGGCAGCACTGTGTATGAAAAAAAAAGAAACAAAGAAAATCCTTGGAAATATTTTTTTTTAAAGTAATAGAATTTTAAAAAAATGAAAACATTACAAATAAAAGATTTTAAAAAACTTGTGAGGACAGAGCGTTGGGGCCCCTCCAAAACGCGTTTTAAAGCCATTTCTGGAGTCGCAAGTTCCAGGCACTGGTTTTTCCTGTTTCTCTCAAGAATAGAGGAATAATCATAGTTGGAATTTTCTTATAATTCGGATGTCTGGGTGTACACATGAACGAAATAGAAAAGATATTTTGAATTTTCCATGAATGTCCATGGATTTGAGAGTACACTCTACCAGTTCACAGTCGAAGCTTCTAACGATTGCCCCAAAGAGTTCAGCTCTATTGTCTCACTCGTTGACAAATAACTTATACTTGAAAACTACTGTCAAATTTCTAGCCAAGTTCTTCTTGTTGTATTGCAAGAATAAGTCATTCTTTGGTTCTTTTCACAGTGTTATTTTTTTTCACTGCATTCAATATTCTTATTCATACGATTTCAAAAAAGACACTCGCAGTCAAAACTAAATAGAATTTGACAAAGGAGAAAGGTCTGCATCTTGTCTGACGTCACGAGGCTTCCAGATAACCTTAACGAAGGCCATGGCAGTCGGTTAGAACTTCTGCATTTAAAAACATGATTCCTTTTTGTTCACTATTTTGGCGATCTTTTGGTTTTGGTCGATATCACTGTGACTTCCTGGCGTCATCAAAATGAAGGTCATATTCAGTAATGTGAGATATATTGAGTTTCAAATTCATACCTGAACATGATTATTTGAGACAGAGAAAGAGAGAGAGATAGAGGGATAGTCTGTTTATATTCATTTATCTTTCTATCTATCTTGATCTAGTCCACTATTCATCAAACTGTTCATTGCTTGATGGGGGGACAGAGGGCTTAATTCGACCGTCTTTTTACACGAACAAAAAAGTACTAGTTGCCTACTTGAAAGCAATCAAAGAGCGCATACTTCTGCCACCGACATTGTCAGTGGGGATAACTGTCCATGGATCCGCGCCAAAACTCATTCAGTTCTCCCGTAACATAATACCTCTTCACGGCGTGTCTTATAAATTATTTGAGGATTTTTTTAGATATTGCATGGACACTCATGTGCGTGTATACAAATCTGTCTGAAAAAAAAACGGAAAAATATCTCTCAATCAGGAAGAAATCCTTGGATCTGTTCCAAAATCTCACCACCTCTTCTTTACTCCATCGTCCACCTTTCCATAGAAATTCATTCAGTAATTTCGGGGATATTGTGTGGACTGACGAAGTAAAAGACACGACCGAATACATATACCTTTAGCCAGCTTCTTTGACAGAGGTAACTGAAAAATCTTTTGATCATTCGACGATACACAGTTACTTGAAAGAAACTCGCCATCACAGTCAATAATTGAATAACTGTAGCGTCAAAATTTGAGATCATGTAAAAAAAAAATTCCATTGAAGAATAAATATGGTCGGAATAAATCCTATTTATAACATCAATGGCGTTTTCGACGGCAAAACATCTAAATTAGAGTGAATAAACATCTAGATCCGGGAGAATCTAAATATCATTTATAAAACCACGAGAATAAGGCTCAAAAATGGTCCAAAAGGTCTTCTTTTTTTTCTTTTTTTTTCAAAATGTAAACATAAATTTTTTTTTGCAAGAATCTAGTGGAGTACTGATACCAATGTTCAGATCTGTAGACGAAAGAGTTTGGCCAAGAGCACGGAGACAAACAAACTCACGAACAAATACGTTAAAAAAAAAGTGATAAAACCTTTCGGCATCTTTGATGCCTTTTTTTGTAGCAAAAAGATCAACTGCTCGAATTTCTCCCTCTTTCGGGGGCGGGGGAAGACAGTAGCCCTACCTGCACCCTCACACCTGGCTCGTACGCGTAGACTATGACTTGGTACGTATCACACAACATAGTTTGGTAAAAGGGGATATTGCAGTCGAACTCAGAAAAGGTCAACTGATCAGGATCAGTGGGACCTCAAATTTATTTATATTGGTGATCGAAACCTTTTTTTACAAAATGTTTGCATCTCCAGAATACCTCACCTCGGTTAAAATTTAACATTACTGCTCTTACTATATTTGCTTTAAAGGAAGAGAAAAGAAAGAATGATACGGGTCTGGTTAGTCACTGAATAGAAACAATCATGTTATCAATGTCTTTGCCAGCATGCCATGTTAAGGGTAATCAAGTAAAAAAATTGGAAAAAAGAGGTGATCTATTAATAGGTTACTTTTCTCGTCTTTTGCAAAAAAAAAAGAACGAGCTGGCGCAAACTAGGTGGTCAATTTAACATTAACTCACATCGTAAAGTGAACCCCCGTCTAAAAAAGGTATTGGGTGATTGAAATGTTTTTCTTTCCTGTCATCATAAATGTTCAATTTTTCAGCTGCCTAGCTACATTGGCGCAGCCTGTGTACTTGATACACACACACACATATATATATATATATATATATATATATATATATATATATATATATATATATATATAGCCAGCCAGGCCAACTTGAAAACTGAAAGAAATCTACGTTGACAGTTATAGTAAGTTTTCATTGACGGTTTCTTATATTGGCAACAACCTTCATTATCAAGCTCCGTGACCTATCCGTCACAGATAAGCCTTTGACTGCTGTCTCCAACCCCCAACCCCGCCCCTGACGAAACTGCGCAGTACGAGTGGAACATTTCTTTTTCTTTTAATAAATAAGATTAAAGAAGAAGAAAAAAAAACTCCTTCCCCAGAAACTTCTGAAGAAGGCTGCTGCAGTTATTGTGCATGTTCGCCGACGAATGATATTTTTTTTGCTTTGGGTGGGGTCACGTGGCACAAAGGTAAATTTTAAGTACCAAAGCCGGACATTGATTACCCCTGAAACAGGATTAGCAGAAACAAGGTAACAAAAAGTAGATGGATAGATAAATAGATAAATGAATGAATAAATAAATAAATAATTACATAAAACGACAAGAAAAAGAAGAAAAAAAGAAAAAGAGGAAAATCAATTGTCTGAGACACATCTTTTTTTTTTAAGCAGGCCGTATATCGACTATAGACAAAACCCATCCGTCTCTCTGTGACTGACTTTCTTGGAGGACCCTAAAGAACAACCAACCGAAGATGAAAAAGCAGGATTGGAAGGACCCTACGGGAGAGAGATTCTTATCAAATGTAAATATAATCTTATTTTTGAGTCAAGTTTGCCTACATATATTTCTTGAAATTCATTGTCTTCTTATTTTTAGTATAAGTGAATCTGTTTTATTTTTTCTTTTATAAAAATTTTTTATATTTTCTCTGAGTTGGACGGAGGATTACCACATCGGTAAAGTCACGTTCCTGCACTCGAAAGTAACATGAAATTTTCCACCAGTTTCTTAATACGAGCCAGGGTAATGCAACCTCTGCAAATCAAAAAGATTGTCAACTTTTAATTTTGTCCAAGTTGCTGTGATTAGAAACATGGCATAATAATGGGTTTTCTCTTTCTGTTTTATACATAAATCTTCATCAATTAGGAAAATTATGTACGAAAAATTAAGCTTGCAACTAATGCTTCTGTGCCACTTTTTCTGTTCCTTTAATTATTATAAATAGAGACGTTTTTCGTTTCTTTGTCGAGCCGCTAAAAATATATATATTTCCCAGGGGTGCAGTGACATTTCCTCTCTCTCTCTCTCTCTCTCTCTCTCTCTCTCTCTCTCTCTCTCTCTCTCTCTCTCTCTCTCTCTCTCTCTCTCTCTCTCTCTCATTAGCAGTGGTGAATTCAGTTTATAACAATTCAGTCATTGGTAGGACATGGTCGGTCCCTCTTCGGTGGGCATCTCATATGTCATCTGTTGACTTGCCAGTAGAGTATTATATACATATATATATATATATATATATATATATATATATATATATATATATATTATGCATATATGTATTACGCATATATACATATATATAGTGCATATATAATGCATACACACACACACACACACACACACACACACACATATATATATATATATATATATATATATATATATATATATATATATATATATATAATTGGGCAACAATTATAGAAAATTGGGCAGCAAGTTCAATTGAACACCACAGGCAAGGAATGTCGTTTTAATTTTTTTCAGTAGAGTTTCTTATTTTCACACAAGAGGAAAAATTTCAGTGACAAACTGACGTAAAAATTGACGAAACGTTATTTCTGGTCGAGTGAAAAGTGTCAGTAAAAATTCTTACCGTCTGAATTTTAATATTCGCGATTAGTGGATCATAAACAATTGTCAACTATAGATCTTGATAAACATTGAAATTCGTCCTCTTGATAGAAGGCAAGAAAAACTACAAACATTTAAAATGACATGCCTTGTGCATCGTGTTCAATCAAACTTGCATATTTTTGTACATATGTGTTTCTTCAAGAAGATATTATTGAATAATTAAATAAATATAGTAAACTTGACATTTGCAGAAGTAAATATGTTGGGTTTACAAACTTTCAAGCTTCCTGGTGTAAAACAAAAAAGGCAAGACTTACTTTACGTGTTTTACCCTAAAGGCGATTGTTAGACATCTTATTTGGGAATGCTACTTTAAAATAGGTGATAAATTATTTCATCAGATCATGGATGTCCCTATGGGAAACGATCCTACCCCCTACTGGCCAAATTTGTGTTCATAAATATGAACATATTTTCATGTCGTCTTTTATTATAACTAATATAAAATGGACGCGTTCATTTTTAGGTTGTACCCGTTTTATTGATGACTTATGTTCTCTTTATGATGGAGGAGAATTCGGAGAATCGTAAAGCACTATATACCTTAGGGATCTTGAATTGAAGTGTTAACATACCGGAACACAAGAAACGTTCCTAGATTTGGATATTAAAGTCGAGGATGGAATGTTTGTCTATATATTATTTGAAAAACGAGACTCATTTATGTTCCATAACGTACGTATGTCATTTAGTACAAATAGTATTCCATCCAATATATTTTACGGAACTATATTCTCGGGATATTTAAGGGTAGCACGGGCTACACTCAGATCTTTCGATTTCATACCGAAAATTGTTTCTTTAATTATCAGAGTGGTCAATCGAGGTTGCGAAATTAGTCAGATTTTTTGACAATTTAATAAATCCATGACTAGACATCCTGATTCCTTTAAAACTTATCAGCTTGGCTATAAAGGTGTAATAATGAAAATTAAATATGTTAACGAGAGTATGAAAATAGAATAACTGAATAATGTATATTAAATTAAATTAATTTGCATTAATGTTAGAGGAATTAGGTAACTAAAACAGATGGATATAGTCTTTGTCAGTCTGAAAGATGATTGAATTGAGTGGAACCAGGGAAAGGGGAAAACATTTGGCTCTGGTCTGTTTGTCTGACTGATTGGTATTTGAGCGGGTTGGGAGATCGAACATGGAATGCCATGCAATAAATCGTTTAAGTATATTAATGGAATAGCCTACTGAGGTGATACTACTGGCTAGAGTATGGTTTCGTTTCGTTCCAACAATGTACATAAGGCTGATTTATTTGATCATTTAAAGGAAACAACGAATTGATGCAAGTGAGGTGCTATACGTTGCGGAAAAATCAACTTTGAAGTTAATGAAAAAAAAATTGATTTTTCGGTTGAATATGTCGGTAGAAAATCAACTTGGAGAAGTTTCTCTGCGTAATTAATATTCTTAAAGATGATATCTTAACCGACACAATGGATTTAATATTCACATGGGTAAACACTCCATAGAAGTAACATGAACAACGAATCACTCTTAATGTTACACTTAGTGATTCCTCATCGTTGATTACGTTTTGGGAGTAACCTACGTAATCAAGCCCCGTGTTTCAAAAAAACTTCATGATTTGTAGCATGAAATAACATTCATATGACATAAGCTATATATTAAAATCATAGCTGAAAGGTAGGTGGTGTTTGATTAATACTGCTGAGGTGTAATGTTAATTGTTTACGCTATCTAGACTAAGTGACATATTCTCCGTGTAATAACGGGGGTTCATTTCAAATGGTGTTTCAAATAATAGAATGCATTCATAATTATTCTGTTGAGTTATATATCCATTCATTAATGATATAATTGCGTTGAGAAACAATAGTTTGTCCGTTTGTGTCTCTTGAAAATTGGTATCGATATTCCACTAGCCACTTCAAGAAAATGACTTCGAATTTTGACGCTACGGTTGTTCAGTTATTGACGACGATGACGTGTATGTTACACTTATACGAATAAAAATGTCTTATTTCGAAAGTGTCAAATGTTTGGAAGGGCGGACAGCAACCACTAAGGGGGTTAACAGGGGAAGGTAGCAGCCGTTAGAGAGGTTTGAAAATGCGTTCCTTCGTCTTATTCATTGATTTTAGGTTTCTTCTTTCTCAAAGAGGTGCTGGAGTAGGGCTCGGTGTTTAAGTTATAAAATCTAAGTAACGAAAGTCCAGACAAAATGAAAGAAATCTTAACCTTTACCTTCGAATATATATATATATATATATTGCAAAGGCCCGATAGTTTTTTTGTTTTGTTTATTTGTTTTTCATTATTTTAAGTAGTAGACCTGGATAGTGCTTTTGTTTGTGAGGTAATACATGCAGCAGTACAAAAATTTTGTCCTTCATATTGTTATTAGCAATTACTTGTAAAAAAAATGACGGTGTTATGTATGTATAGATCAGCACTGAAAAGCATTAATCTAATGATTTTTTAATAATTCAAGTGTTCTGATTTTTTGTTTGTTTTTTTTGTTTTTGTTTTTGTTTTTTTTTCAACTCAAACTATTTTGAAGAGTGGTCGGGCATAGAGTCCGAAGACAAAATGTTATGTAAGAAAAAACATCACAGACATCATGCAGTATTCAAAAAACTTATTGGAAGAAACTTAGTTTATTAAAAATACAACTTATTTCATTTTTTTTAAATATTGAATGATGTTTTATTGGAAAATAAGAAAAAGTATGATCAAATTTGACATTTTTCAACGGTGTTTACGCACCATTTTTTTTTAGTGTAAAACGTCCAGCGTTTATGTGACGTATTCTTCGTTGTTATGTCACAAAATTCTATCTCAGTTGATTACAAACCTATAATTGTTTTTATTTGCTATAATAATCCATTTCACATGAACCAATCCTTTATAAGTTTCAGGTTATGGCAGGAATCAAACAACACACACACACACACACACATATATTAAATGATACACACACATATATACATGTATGTATGTATATATGCATATATATGTATTAAGAAATGGAAATATGTGGTCCGACAAAATGATTATGAATTACTTTATATTACATAGAAACATTTTTGATTTATTTGAAGCCGAACTTGAGAAATTCTTCACACACACAAACTCTACCCACGACTTTGATACATTTGACTACGAGAAATCAGCTGACTCCATAGCCTTCCTAGACACCTGCATATGCATAGATAATAACAGAAACTTCAGACCACCTTCTATATTAAACCTACAAAAACTTACAACTACTTTTACTCTAAACACCCGAAAAAAATTACCATATCCACAAGCATTTAGAATTAAGAGAATTTACTTCACAAATTATGAACACAACAAATATAACTATAACCTACTAATACATTTGACTAAACAAAGATATTCACAAGAAGATACAAATAACCAAGTGAAAAAGGCCATTACAATAACTAGACAATAAACCCTTAAACTCTCTAACCAAAATAAACCTGACTGCATACCACTCAAAACCACCTTCCACAACACATTCCCACCTCTGTCACATATAATTGATAAGAGATGGAATATACTTGCACTCAAAACAGACATAAAAGAAATATTCGTACAAACATGTGCTATCGCCTACCACAGACCCCCAAAACATCAAAGATATAATCAGCAGTAACACTATAAATAATAATAAAGTCTCACAAAACACCATCTCTAAAACTGTTAAATTCTTCCAACCCTTCAGCAAAAGAAATAGTCAATGCAGCAACCACATTAAGCACACCGACAACCTCACTAGCTCAAAGACTTACAAGACTTTCTACATCTACCATAATTCTGACTGTAGAAGCAAAAATGTCATCTACCTCGTAGAATATAATAGATGCGAATTGCAAAACATAGGCAAGTCTGAGTGGCAGCTCAACATTAGATTTAATAACCATAGCCATAGAATTAAATCACCCAATCATCCCAGCCTACTCCCAGTAGAACCACACTTCTGCATCCCCAGCCACAATTTCGGCACAGAATCAAGATTCATAATCATTAAAAAAATTGAAAAAATACACCTCCCGACACGACTAAAATTCTAGAACTACATGAAGATATGTCGATTAACAAACTTAAAACTCTCTCCCCTAACGCACTCAACACTTAAGTCAACCACCCTAACCACACCTATCTCTAACATCAAAATACTCTCATTCCTTATTACTCAATACTCACCAACTAACCAACTCACTACCTAGGCCTAAACACCCCTTAACATTCATATACTCTCATTCCCCACACCCAATCCCAATTTCACACAGTCCAACAGACTTCTACCTATAGAAATCTATTTATGGTATTTCATTTGTACAACTCAAAGCCATCAGACTTTTCAGAGCATCTACAATAACTATTAAGGATACAGAACATACATTTCCCAAAGGATATTCGATCATACATAACAAGGAACCCCTTACCCCCGCTATCTTGGTTAACACTAGAAATAGTCTCATCCTCAACTTACCAAGTTCTCAAACAGTCAAATACTAAACTACTATCCAGCTATCCAGTATCAATGACAACAGATGATCAAGAATGACCCCCTGACCAGCACAACCAATAAATCCAACCATACCACTGCAGATTTCCCCACAGACAGAGAACAGTGCAGATTCACCATTATGACCCATAAGGAATCCTCTTTGTTGATTTCCGTTTTTGCTCCCAAAGCAAAACATTTGATGTTAAATCTGTTTTCTACGGAAACCCTTTAACCAATGAAAGGTACACACGGACTTCTGAAAATGACCCCGCTTGAAGCATGTATGGCTTACTGATTAATTCATTCATGAATTGATTAACAAATACAGTCACAATAGTTTTACTCTTGAGTCCGTCTCATTCCCAATCGTTCATTATATATATATATATATATATATATATATATATATATATATATATATATCATTATTATTATTATTGTTATTATTACTATTTATCGGTGAATGTACCATTTGGCCTAGACAATGTGAATAGAATAAGCAATTAAAGAAAGTGGAGCTATTGCAGGAATCGAACCTGTGACCGATGGAGTAATTGCTTATTATTATTATCAAGAATACATAATTCGAATATTAGAATACATAATTCGACGGAATATTCATGAATCATTTATATCATTTTAAACCCTATTTGAAATAACCTCCCGTCATTACACGGAGAAAGCATCATTCTGCTTATACAGCGTAGATAGAACAAACAATTAAAGAAAAATGGGGCTGCTGTAAGAAATGAACTTTCAACTTAGCATCGCTCTAGACCATTGAGCTGAACAGCCGGACGGAAAGGCGAAGTTCAAAACAACCACTTTATCCCCACTTTTCTCATCTTTCATTCATTCACTGTCCATGTCTGCACTGTTGTTTTTAACACAGACAGTTATATTCTTTTAAGAAGTGGATATATAATCCAACAGAACATTTATACATAAATAGAATAAACAATTGAAGAAAAACATGTCTGTATATATGTATATTTTCTTTCTTTCTTTATCCTATATATATACGCTGTCTAGGTCGAGTGATTGATTCTCTGTGTAATAACGGGGGTCATTTCAAATAGAGTTTTGAATAATATTGCGCATTCACATATACATGTGTGATTTTCAAGCGTAATCATAATTTCACAATTTTAATCGTAATAATATACATATAGTCTAGAAAGCTTTACAGCTTTAAGCACAAAACATTAAAAGAACTTTCTCAATAGATCTTTTGTGTCACTTCAGTCAACCATTTCCCAATATCTGTCAATGGAATTATTGTAATCTTCCAAATTATTTTTCCCTCATTGTACAATGTATAAATTTTCTCTTGTTGGGATAATCAGTTGTTTACCATGTAACCGTTTCGGGAATTTTAAAAACAAAACAGTTAAATATATATAAAGCTTTGAACGCCAAATACGTCTCTAAAAATACATGTCATTTCCGTCAATTATTTCCAGATATCTGTTAATTTCTGGGGATATGCATTAAACGTGCGTTGAAATACCGTATCCAGTTGTCTTTTACTATATTTTGCTCTGGCAAATCGAGCCCTCTCAGTGATGTTTCGGGAAGAATTATCACTACCAAAATACTGTATAATTGTTCACCTCTGGAAACCAACACTTCCCGGATTTAAAAGTTTATCATTCCAATCATATATATATATATATTATTATTATTATTATTATTATTACTATTATTATTATTATTTTTTTTTTTTACGTTGTCTAGGTCGAGTGATATATTAACCGTATAACGACGGGAGATCATTTCAAATAAGTTTCTATGTAATATAACCCAATTTATAATCCTTCTATCGGATCATATAGATTCAATGCTTAATATACTATATTGTCCCACTGGTACATGCTTCATCTAATACCTTGTATAATCAAATATTGATCTCAATAAATTTCTGGTTTCTGATCAGGGCCTCCGTGGGGGATTATATAAGGCAAAGCAAAGTTGTTCTATTGCACGTCCTACACACACTGTATAAATATCATTGTTTTTTAGCCGTCCTGTTATCATCTGTTATAACACTTTTAGCGCGCCATGGCATGTTCGCTCACTAGTAAACGATAGTCAACCTATTTTTTTATTGATGGGTGTATCATAAAAAAACAGCTGAGCCACCAACAAAGTCTACATATCTAGGTCGATATTAGCATATATTTTATTCACATGTCAATGTTGGATACATGTGCATATCCCTTCACACACATATCTATCTAGCGAGCTAGCTATTTTCGTTCATATCTATCTATAGCTATCTATATCTGTTCATATATATATATATATATATATACATATATATATGTTTAAATGCGTGTGTGTGTCTGTTCATATTTATTTATTCACGTTCATATCTATCCTCATATCCATCTATCTATTCATTTATCTATCTATCTATCTATCTATCTATCTATGCCTGTTCATTTTCATTCATCTCATTTATTTTTCATACTTATCAACCTATGTCTGTTTATATATATTTATCTGCATACATATTTATCCATCTGTCAATCTATCTGTCTATCTATCAATGTATTCATTTACATATCTATCAACCTATATCAGTTCATATCTATCTATATTCATATCTATCTATCAATACATCTGTGTCCATATCTATTTATCTATTCATCTATCTATCTATCCGTCTATCTATTCGTCTGTCTAAATGTCTGTTCTTAAATATCTATCTATCAATATTCATATCTATCTATCTAAGTTCCTAATCTATGTTCTATCTATCTATCTATCAATCTATCCCTACCGCTCTCAATCTATCCATCTAATTATCTATCCAGTTGTTTATCCGTCTAAATAATAAAATCGTTTATGAAAGGGGTTTTGGGTGTCAAAGGGTATGATATAAAGCAATCTATAAACATTCTGTCGTATCATATATATATGTATATATATATATATATATATATATATATATATATGTGTGTGTGTGTGTGTGTGTGTGTGTATGAGTGTGTATGTGTGTGTGTGTCTGTGTGTGTGCAATGTTTTTCCATACGAATAGAGCACTCTGGTGGATGAGGAATTTCTGTGTAAATAGATATATCGCTAAAATTCAGCCTTACTGACTGTCCAGTTCCGTAGTCCAGAGGTAGGATATCGGCCTCCGGGTCCGGAGTGAAGGTTTCAATTCTGCGGTTGTGGATGGGATAATGGAAACTCTATAGCCACACTGAAGAGATGTAATACATCGAAATAGCTGTCTGTGGATACACAGATATATATATACATATTCTAATGATATAATTGGAGTTGAAACATTTATTTGGGCCTTTGCAGTACTTTGTCAGCTGTTTAGCTCAATGGTCAGAGCAACGTTATGCTGAAGTGGCTACCTGATCAATAGGTTCGATTCCTGCAGCAGCCACATTTTTCTCTAATTGTTTACTCTATTCATGCTGTCTAGTCCGCGTAGTACATTCTCTGTGTAACAACTTGGGATCATTTTGAATAAAGTTTCAAATAATATAACACATTCATAAATTTTCAGCAGCCCTATTTTCTCCGATTGTTTATTCTATTTACGTTGTTTAGGCTAGATGATACATTCACGGGAGATGATTTTAAATAGAGTTTCAATGTGATAGTGTACAAATTTATAATCATTCTGTTGGATCATTTATCTATTTCTTTATTATATATATACATATCAGCTGTTATAAGTTCACTGCTGGATAATGGTACTTACCATCTCTTTGCATGACGACCGTGATTGTGCAAATCTGTGCAATGTTTTATATACATCTTTTTTTCATTTTGTCTCTCCATTTTGTGACTGGTCTTCCTTGTTTCTGTCCCACGGACACCAATTGGTTAGCCGCCTGCTCTATCAGTTATCCTTTCTCGGTGTATGTCCTGCCCATCTACTTTTTTGTTTCTTCATTACTTGTACGATATCCTCCCTGGACCACTTATGAATTCATGTTGATCTATTTCTATCACCAAGGGTTATCCCTACCATTACACTCTCCCTCTCTCTCTCTGTTACCTTCTGAGCTATTCTAAGTTTGTTTTTGAGTGGCTTTGTAGGTTTCTCAAAAAAAATATTTACTGATAGATTTACACTTTGGATGGAAAGTAAGCCCGCAAACTGGTAGGCTGTTCGACAATAGACCACCTACGCATTTAACCAGCTAATCCAAAACACAGACACACACACACACACACACACATGGTTGCCAGCCATCTTTTTCAGAAAACTCACAGCGGTACGGAGGGAATTGTATGTTGTTCACGTGTTTGAGATAGAGGTAAGAACTGGGAATATTTCAGTGTTGTTGGTCGTTTTGTAGGAGTAGGCGGGGAAGTGTTCATATCTGTGTTGCTGAGGGTCAAGGGTCGTTTGAAATGAGGAGGGGTAATGAGAGAAGGGGTCAGGGGGTCTTTGTATCTCTGTCTCTGAGTGTCTGGCTCAGATAAGAACGGGCAGTGAAAGGAGGGGTCATGTCGAAAATGTGAGTTCTCAGGAAAGTTCATTTAGCTGAGTTTTTTTTTTAGAATGGTGTTGTCGTTATCTTTTTTTGTCTTGTTTGATCGCAATAAAAAATTTTGATATGTCATATATGCTTACCCCTGATTTTTTCTATCCAACACACACACACACACACACACACACACACATATATATATATATATATATATATATATATGTACTCTAGCTGAAGTATCTGTCTACGTCGGGTTGAATGATCAACGAATGAGGAAAGGACTTGAGTTTTCAGACTTAAAAAAACAGTTTTCCTTCACTTTTGAACTTTTGAACGCTTGACGATGATTAAAAAAAATTTATCTTCTCTTCTTTTGACTCCTTAACTCAACTTCTTTCACTTCCGATCCTTTGAAGGGAAGAAAGTTTCCCTTTACTTTTGACTCTTTGAATGAAGGGAAAAGTTCCCCTGCACCTTTTCTCCATTTTTGCCCCCTCACTGAAGGAAAAATTCCCATCAACTTATGAAATGAGATATGTATACGTATATACGTATATATGTTTATAAACTGCGTTATATCATATTATATTGAAATTCTTATTTGAAATGATCTCCTGTTATTACACTGTAAATGTATCACTTGGCCTAAATATCGTAGATCGGATAAACAATTAAAGAAAAAGGGGTTGCTGCAGGAATTGAATCTGCGAGCAATCGGGTAACCGCTTTAACGTAGCGTCGCTCTTACCATTGAGCTAGACAGTCGCTGGTAATGCAAAGGCCCAAATAACTGTTTTAGCTCCTAATTCTCAATTTGCTCTATTTGTTTCAACGTAACAATTACGTTATTAGGAAAAGGATATATTTAATCGGGAAGAATGATTATAAATTGCATTGAAAAAGCAACACTGCGTAGAAGCGTCGACCCTATTGGTCGCAGGTTCTATTCCTGCAGCGGCCCTATTTTCTTAAATTGTGTTGTTTTTTTTTTCTGTTTACGCTGTCTTGACCAAGTGATGCATTCACCGTGTAATCACGGAAGATAATTTCAAATAAGAGTTTCAATATATTATAACACAATTTATAATCATTCTATTGGGTCATACGTCCATTTCCTAATGATAAATGTATATATGAATATTAAATGGAAAGTAATGGTCTAGCTTAGTATTATAATTATAGTGTAAATAAAATCACCCTGCAAAACCTTTTGAAAATACTCTCAAACGTTTTTGCTTTAAAAACATTTTCCTGGATCCATTGGATATGCGTGCTAGGTTCGGTTGAAATGCGCCCATGTTTAGGTGGTTTCTATAGCGTGTTAGATAGACAGACAGTGAGACACCTTTCAATTATATATATATAATTGATATATATATATATATATATATATATATATATGTGTGTGTGTGTATATATATATATATATATATATTGTGTCAAACAGACAGCTGTTTCGATGTATTACATCTCTTCAGTGTGGCTATTGACTTTCCGTTATTTCACCCGGTACCGCGAGACAGAATTGAAACCTTTACTTCAGATCCGTAGGCTGATAACCTACCTCTACGGAACTGGACAAGCAATGAGGCTGAATTTAAGCGATATATTTTAAATCACACAGAAATCCCTCATCCACCAGAATGCTCAATTCCTATAGAAGAGCATTGCATAAGCTTACAGTAGATGAGTTACCTCACTTAAAGAGTGCTCAACCCTGAATAGAGGAGCATTAATTATATATATATATATATATATATATATATATATATATATAGTACTGCCTATGGGGAGTTGAACACGCAGAATGTTTATCTCTATGGCTTGGTGTTGAGATTTGAAAATCAGAACTTCATGCAAAAAAAAAACAAATTATATTACTGTCAGCACAATAAGGCATGCATTTAATCATGTCTAATGGTTCTTAATGCTAAATTTCCGGAAAAAATTTTTTTTAATAGAATTAAGTTGTTAAATGAACCAAACAAAGTATCTTTCTATCCTGCAAAAATCTTGTTCAGAATCAATCAAAGAGATGGGAAATGTTAAAAAAACTTTTTTGTTTTTTTTGTTTGTTTTTTTTTGTTTTTTTCTAAGATTTCCAAACGAGTTTGTTGAATATTAAGTGTTATAACATATTTTGAAAAGAATGCAATCATAGACAGGAAACACAGATTGAGCGCTTGTTTAAATACTTCAGAGAATGCATATATATATATATATCAACATTACAGGATGTATATGTTATATTGATATAAGATACTTATTTGGTTTGTGAATGCATGTGTTATATTGACATAAATTAGTTATTTGATATATATATATATATATATATATATATATATATATATATATACTTATGAGCAATAATATTTTGTATATAAATAGTACTACACATGATTACATCCGATACTTTAAAATCTTGCACGAATAAAAATAAATGGGAGAATTCATGAAAGAGCCGTCAAGTTACCGAAGTGTCAAAATCAGTCCGTTTCAAAAGATACAATAATGACGGTTAAAAACTCTGTTTGCGGGATGATTTTTTGGTGGAGGGACGAATCGAGTTCAGTTCTTTTCTGTGTTAGAGAATGACTTTCAATTCTTTTCATCGTAGGTATTAGTGAAAGCTCATAAAAAGGGAGAAAATACCTTATAGCCTGGCATAAGTAAGCATCTATTCTGTTAAACGGCAGGAAGAGTAACAAGTGGCCTTTTTCAGTTGATAACATCGCGAACAACGTTGTAAGTTTCGAAGGCATATCAGACATAATAGCTTGGGTAGGAGTTAGACAGAACAAATGATAAACATTGAAAGTGACCCAGGTATATGCACAAACTTCAAAGAGTTCTGTCGAAAAGATGAATGTTTTATTTTTTGACGACATTAGTAAGATTATGGACTGGAGGAAGGCTAATTACTGATTGACTTCAATGCAAAGGTAGGGAGAAAGGAAAGATAAATGATCTAGTCTACGAACATTTGGTGTCGGACAGAGAAACGAAAATGGAGACATCTTAGTCAGCTTCTCAGAAGGATTCCAAATGACAACAATGAGTACAATTTTTAAGAAGCGGGGAAGCTGTAAATGTACTTGGAAAGGGCCTAAAAAATAAAAAATGAAATAAACTACAAAATAGCCAACAAAGCCAATACTATTGTAATGCCCACCTTTTTAGCAATAAAAAATTACACATATATGGAGTTATCTACCCTAGGCAAGGATCTACCTGCAATTCCTAACACAGTTAAAAATCTCTTTAGAAATGGCAAATTCTTTGTCGCTTCCTCTTTGACGTCACACAGAACTACCAATAAGATAAACGATTGTTATCTTTACGGTATTTAAACTTTGGCGGGAAATCTCTCAACCTCTCTCTGTTCTGATGGCCTTGAGGTAGGCTCGTTTTTCCATTCTCTCTTTACTTAAGATAGTTTATACAGTTTTTACACACACTTTTTACTCTCACTCACACCCTCACTTATAAAGAGTAATTCATTCTTCCCTCATCTCAAAGAACATATCTCAAGTTCAGCAATCTCAAAGTAGTTAGGCCAGACTTCCAACGATAAAATTATAGTGGCTATAATTTAGATGACCAACACTGACAGACATTCTAAGACTCTATCTGGTATTTACTAAGTGCCGTTCTTTTCCCTTCATTCTTCCTTTCTCCTGATTCTTATCATGGTAGATCTCTTCAAACAACTTTGTGTGGGCAGAAAACTCCAGTCTTTCGTTCTTTTAATTCATTTAAGGATTAAAACTTATTATCAATGTTAAGCTATTTGTTTGTCCTTTTTTTCCGCGTTTGTTAACAATGAAGCTGTATACTAACCTTGTTTTTGCGTTTAAGCAGTGAACACTATATTGACTAGAATTTATCTTCTTAGATCAATTCTGATAATTCATTTTGGAGGCTAATATAATCAGCAACTAAAAACTATCAAAGATGTTACCGTCATAAACGAAGTCAATTTGGGAAGGAACCATAGAATAGTAGCTTGCAGAGTCAAATTGACCTTAAAACTGGAAGAAACAAAATGATTCTCAAGAGGGTGTGATTGGGTCAGACAGAATGATACCTAATTTCAAGCAGAGATAAAGAATTGCTTCTGGGTTTGTGCAATAGTGAAAGTAGCATAGATAATATGAGTAACCATTTGAAATTCATGATTAAAGAAGCAGCAGAAATAGTAGCCAAAGTAAATGGATGCAATAATAAAAAGGGAAATACTCAAAATCAACGCTAGAACTGATAAAAAAAAGGGGAAAACAAGACAAAACAAACCGATAAACAAAAAACATGGGAAAGATGGGAGTTTCGAAAAAAAGTATAAAAGGTAAAAGTTTGAAGCTCGATCCGCGATTCACATCAGCAGATTGTTGCATTGAAAAACACAAAAGGTGAAGTTACGAAATGTAAGGACAAGATGATGATAATAAAGAAGAGAATTGAACAAACGTGTTTGTCTCAACAATGAAAGCATCTGAAAATTGACACATCCGGCAGACGCTAGTGATATTCTTGATGTGACAATAGATGAAATAGTATTTGCGCTCAAGAATATGAAACATGGAAAAGTCCCAAAAGAAGATGGCATAGTAACAGTAATTTTAAAAGGTGCAGGGAAGACTTTCACAGAGGATTGGCGCAGCAATGAGTTGCAAAATATGCTTACTTATCTGAATTAGGGAAGCTTCAAAGTAGAGTTTGAAATGAACAGAATCAAGAACAGAAGTTTTTCTAATATCCTGAGAACAAACAAGAATAGAGAATGAAGATCTGAAAGAGGTTGAAGAACACGACTACACAGGATAGATTATCAAACTGGAGAAAAACTATGAAGGAATAATTGAATAACCAGAGCATCAAAATTATAAGTCATATAAAAAATTTTAAAAAACATCGACTGATAAATATGGTCACAATAAATTCTATTTATGACATCAATGGCGTTTTCCTAAGTAAAAGTAAGAACGAAGCTCACTGAGGAAAAATAAAGATTTCGACGATTGAACACAGTCTGCATCATGTAAATAACCAAGATGTTTTTTAATTAAAAGGGGAAAATGATGTTATTTTTTCTCATATAAAAAGTACCATTCGCGTTGGAAAAATAAAAAATAAAGACCTGTTGGAGCCGCGAAGGAATTGTCTTTTTTAATCCAATGAAGAATTATTGAGTACACTGAGAAAATGTCACTTTGTTTCGCGGAACCCCTGGGGTTCCGCAGAACACAGTATGAGTACCGCTGTTTTAAGTGGATACGATACGTCCTCAATAAAATAGGATGATTCGTTTATGAGCGAATGTAGTACGGCGTGGTAAAAGGGTTTAGCAGATGGAAACAGGATAGCTGAACGGCGAGGATGTTTCTGTTATAAAGGTGTTGGGGGCGAAACCAGCTCTGCACCGCCTCATGAAATTTCTCTCGGAGGCCCTGGTATTATTATCATCCCTGTAAATAAGTGAACGAAAGTTTTGGCGTATTTGGTTGATAAATAGCAGAGAAACTGCTGCAGCAAAAACTCGTAAGATCATGAACGTTCAAGCTGCCTGAAATAATGGTACGGAAACTGGAGCATTAATATATTTTCTCTCGGGAAAGAATTGCACGACATAAGATTTTTTGCGCATACTGAATATTAAATATTAGAGCGAATTTTGATCATCAGTATGAGTATTTAAAAATATTACGTGACTTATTCGGCTTATATCTTACATTCTTTCATTGAAGCGCTATGAAAGTATAATTCTGTGGTTTTTGATGGGTCACGTGTATAACTTTTGGTGCGTTGTAAAAACGGAACGGCCTCAATATCTGCAACTGAAAAAAAAACCGATTCGGTTACATAATTTCTCTCTCTCTCTCTTTTTTCTTCTTTTTTTTCTAAATTCTCGTGAGACAGTCCTTTTCACTTATTCTTTGTCAACTCTTCTACACGATGAGGAGAAAGATGTAGGGTGATCATAGATTAGTATGCAACAGTAAAATATATATCCGGACCAAAAAAGCTATATTGGAATTTTTGCTCATGTGAAATACGCAAATCTATCGAATAATACATCGAACCTCCATAAAAAACAAATTTTGAAAATATTTTGATTTTGAAAAAGAACAAAAAATATAAGAGGTAAGTGGAATTTTTTTTTCTTTCTAGAACTGGGGAAATTTTTTAAACGGAAAAAACTGTTCTCTTTTTTATTTTTTACTCTGATTGTGGAGCAGGGCTTGCACGTCCTTGGCGCAGAGGTTCTATGGGGTGCAACCCAGATTGCAAGAATTAGTCGTTAGAATATAACCGAATGCACTGATTTAAAGTCTCGTGTAGGGAGTATGAAATTCTTGGTGCCGGCCCTGCTCTGATCTTTGACTGTTTCCCCAGTGGAAATGATTTTATCGAAGACAGTCCCTTTCACTGTCAGAATTTGAATGTCCATTTTTTTGTGAATTATCTTCTTTCTTTACCAATTTTTTACAGAAACCTTACCTCAAACCTAACCTTTATCTTAACCTCAACCTAGGGTTGACCCAACCATGAATCAAATACAGGTGGTCGCATGGGCTCAAAGGTTCCGAGGGCGTCCTCCAAATAGTGGTTTGAATACATCCGAGGTAGAAAATTTCAAGTTTCGCTGGGGGTGCATGTAACTCTTGCACAAATTTTAAGTCTTGCCTAGAATGCACGAAACCTTTGCCTAGGACGCACGAAACCCTTGCAACGGCCCTGACTCAACCGTAACCCTAAACTTTTTAAGAAATGTGTCAAATCCAAAGTATCATACATCAGGGACGCTGCAGCTTTTTTGTTTTGTTTTGTTTTGAATGGGTTTTGGGGGGTTGTTGTTTTTGTTTTATTTTTTCTAACTTGAGTAATAAAAACATTTCTTTCTTAAAATGAATGTATTATATTTTCCGTTTTATGGGACGCATGGGCTAATATAATCTGCACCCACGATTTAGCACGGAATATGCCCTTAATTGTAAGGGGAGGGGCATCGGAATAACATCTGCTCCAATTTAAAAAGCGGTTTGGGGAGTGGAATAAGCTAGGGTGGTAGGAAACTAAGTCAATTGACACAATTATGCAGGATTTGGATAAAACAAAGTCGTTTGAGAAATATTTGTTGAAAGGATGGAGTAGGCACGTTGGAAGTGAAAACGTACAGTATTGACCGGAATATGAAAACTCTTATGTTCTCGAAGAAAAATTAAACTGTAAGTTTCTTGATGGTACAATTTTTTTTTCATAAACGCAATTAGTCCAACTAAGTCCCCTCCCCCATTGCGTTGTTTGATATTTATTTTTTGTTGGAAAATTTTGAAAAATCTGCAGTTGCTCCACCACCAAATATTAGGGGTGGACGCTCGAAAATTAATTAGTTGGCCGGGAGTGCCAATGAGAGCAGGGTTGGAATTTTCTTTCCAAAATTGATAAGTGAGGGTAAGGGCAATTAGGCACCTTGGGGGGGAATCAATTATCTTTAAATCTCAATTCTCCCCGTAACAAGCTTGCAAGGTTAAGATGGTTTATTATCCTTTTGAGAAATAGCCTCTGTCGGCGCGATTTTCAAACAATAATTTTTCATTTGAAAAGTGTTGTCAATTCAAAATAATAATTTGTGCTGAATTGACTTCGAAAGGGCGTCAAAAAACGCCAATACGCCCTAGAAAAACACGTTTAGCCATTTTGTGGCGATTTAGAATAGCTAGATTTGCTAAAATTGCTAGAACTAGCTGAAATATAGTTAAAATGGCCTCAAAATGAGGATAAAATTGGCTAAAAATAGTGCATAATTCTTAATTTTTATCGCTGCCAAAACATAAATCTCCCCATATTTGTCACAAGAAGCGCTAAATTTGTGACACTTGTATTTCCAGTTCCTTTTTAGAGCCTATATTTCATCATCATTGCCCCCCTGCCCCCTTTTAAAACACATATTTCATCAGCACCAACCCCCATAAAGTTGATAAAAAAGGATGTATCGACAATTGAATTTTCATTCTTTTTTTAATTCAAGCATTCATTTTCATAACCAAAAATATAATTGCACAAAAGTATCTAAGAATAAATAAGGTATTCTTTTCTTTTTTGCCAAGCTCACTAACTCTGTTTTCCGACGGTCCTCATTGTCTTCTAGCACCCCTTGAATATTCTACTTACGTTAAACATTGCTCTGTATCAGTGAACTTCAAACTTAAACTACTCAGGGAAACCTTTTCAATAAATCAGTTTTGTAGGAAACACCTTCAAAAACAACTTGCATGTTTCTGTTCCGAACTCCATCCCAATGCCGTCGCTATATTCTTTCACATTGTTGAACCACGTTTCAAGCTCTTCTCTCTTCTTTGCAAAGAGTTTTATGCCGTCCATGCGCGTTAGGTAGTTGACTTTTCCCTTAGTTTTGGAGAATTTGTATCCTTTGCTGTTTTTCAAGATTCTATTGAGTGGTATCATGGTTACAGCAAGTAGTAGTGCGGAAAAAGTGTAACCCTGAAATATTCCCCTTTTTATACTTACCTCTGCTAAGTTTTCTCTTGTAGCTGTCGTCTGCTTTCCAGTTTTTCATAGCGATGGCTATGAATCTCACCATTGGTTCGCTGATCTTGAATACCCAGAGGCAATCGATTATCCAATTATGAAGGATCATGTCGTATGCTTTTTTTTATTGTCGATCCATTCCATTGCAACATGTTTCGTCCTTTTTCTCAGTTCTTCCAGGATCATCAACTTTCAGGATCATCAAGTCATTCGCCCCTTTAGTTCATCGCCTGCACCTTTTCTGTTCTTCTGGTAATACTCTCCGGTCAGGATTTTCCACTTTAGTGGTAGGCAGGTGATTGGCCTATAATTACTTGCCTGATTTAACTTCATTGATGTCTTTTTAGGTGAGGGTCGTTCTACTTTTGGCCATCCATTCTGGGGCCTCACCTCCATCTAGGTAACTTTGGAATAGGTGGATGAGTCTGCCGTGTAATACGGTGAATTTCTTAAACCAATATCCATGGGTCCCATCAGGTCGTGGTGCATTTCAGTTGGCCATTTTTTGAAGGTGTGTTTTAATGTGCTTTCATTCGATACCATTTGTTGACCCTAATTTATGTCTTTTTTTAATGTTATGTAGCTATTCTGGAGCTTCATTGTGCTTTTCGGTGTCCCCATATGACGTTCCAGAAGTACATTGTCTCTGTGGCATCCGATTTTACGTTCTTTCTCCTTTCTCCGTTCAGGTCCT
This sequence comes from Thysanoteuthis rhombus, assembly GCA_963457665.1. Classification (NCBI taxonomy): domain Eukaryota; kingdom Metazoa; phylum Mollusca; class Cephalopoda; order Oegopsida; family Thysanoteuthidae; genus Thysanoteuthis; species Thysanoteuthis major. The sequence continues at coordinate 69,003,937 of OY735203.1, read as the reverse complement.
GGTAAAAGATTTTATCGCTGTTTTGGAAAGTTCGGTTCCGAATGTATTAGGCAGTCCTTTGTCTATATCTATTTGGTCTTGCTTCTTTAGCAAGTCTTCTTTGAAGAAAATCTTATCATTATTGCTTATACACATTTTTCAACATGAGTAGTAACTGGTGGATTACACTGGGGATCAAGTAATAGCAAGTTCAGCGATTCATTCTAGCTGATTTGGGTAATGCTATTGAATGGATGGTGTCGATCTTTCAACATATTTTCTGTCCTTTCAATCTCTTTTCAACAAGCTGTCATCTCCATGTTCCACTTTTTTTTCAGTTATCTCGCAAAGTCCAGATATTTGTAACAGCTTTTCACTTGCTTCAAATTTTGCTTAGAAGCATAGCTGAGGGAGCTCTACTTGATAACAACACCGAGCCCCTATGGGAGGTGCAAGCTCTATAAATAGTAGTTCACCTACTCCATTTCTACTGACAAATGTCACTAAATGTTAGAAGCCCCCATCAAGTAGCCCCCCTCTCCACACACGCACCTCAAATGATTTTACTCTGTGACCTGCCGGAGCAGTGAAATCCACATACTGAGTTTTGACTTCATTTTCCCCACCTAATAACAATGACAATTCCAGACTTCTGGTTAAGACGAAGAAGTTTAAAATGATAGATAGAGAGAGGGTGGAAAAGAGAGAGGTAGATTCTATTCCTGCATCATCATCGAAAGAAAGAAAGAGATAGGGAGAGACAGACAGACAGACAGACAGACAGAAAGGAGGAATAAAGAGAGAAAGAGAAAAATGGAAAGCTATGGATGCTACTTTTCAGTCGATATCTGAATCGCCTCAAATTATATCTAGAGCAATGAATTTCTATGAAAGCCTCAAAAGAAGAAGAAATCAAGCGGAGAATCACCCTTGGATGGTAAGCCTTCGGCAGCGCAAGCTCAACCTTCAAAAAACAGACGATCCCAATAATCCTAAAAAGAAGAATATACAACCAATGCATCCTCACGGTAGTCACTTAAGGAGCTGAAACATGGAACCTAACCAAGAGACAGACCCGCAAATTGAGAAGCATGTAACGTACACAGGAGAGAATCATACTCAACCTTACATGGAGAGATCACAAGACAGCCCAGTATATCAAGAAGAAAACGGGAGTCCGAGATATCGTAGAATCTATTAGAAAACTTAAATAGCAATGGGCAGGTCATGTTGCCAGAATGGCAGACAACCAATGGACATCATGACTCACAACATGAATCCCCAGAGATCACATGAATAACCGAGACCGACAGAATACAAGATGGGGAGATGAACTAGACAAATTTATAAAATACTGGCTCCAAGATGCCCATGATAGAGAAATGTGGCGAATCCTGGGGAAGGTCCATTGCCAACGACAGACGATAAAAGACTGTTGATGATGATGATATCTATAATTATCTAGATATTCATGCCATTGATCTGGAAAAATATCTAGACATAATTTTATTAAGTTATCTTTCATGGCTACAAAGGTCGAAATATTTCTAAAACTTAGTGGAGTTTGACCCTAAAGCAACCAGTCTTGTTTTTTTCTTCTCTGCGTTCATAATGGCTACTCTTAGGTGCCTAATTACCTAATTCCTCCCTCTTTTTATTAACTAAGGGAAAAATTACACACACCCCTCTTATTAAGACACACACACACCCTGACAATTAATTTTTGGGAGTCCATCTCTACTTTTCTTCTCCGTAAAAGTTGAGAGCTGGATAAACCAAAGATTTGTCGAAATTTTCGCATCAAAACTATTCAACAATGCGAGGTGGAAAACTTGATCAAGTTTAACTGAATCCGCTAATTTCGGCAATTTCAACATTTAAAAGATCTGGACCCACGTGTACTAGCGTTCATCGTCCCGATATTTTTAGTTGGTTACTTACTTTTCCCCTCTCTGTCTGTCTGTCTGTCTCTCTCTCTCTCTCTCTCTCTCGGACTGGTATTCTTTCGCCGGCCTCCCAGTCGATTTGAACTTCACTTTTTTTTCCACTGTAACCAATCACTGTTCTGAACCTTTCCAGTTTCATTCCACAGATGTTGCTCAGAAACTCGTACTCACAACCTTGTCTCCCGTGAATGAAATGGCAATGATTTTGCTACAAATTATCTCCTGTCATCTAATTCTCCTTACTTCAGGAATCGCACATTTTCTGTGACTTTAATAGTCTTTCTGTTGCGTGTTTCTCAGCGTCTGAGAATGGCCGCTAAGTTGCTCTCGGCGATCATGGATTCAGGTGCAAGACATCGCCCCTAACTTGGCAGTAAGACATATCACTGATAACCCTGACTCCCTAATTATTCCTTGGTCTTCGAAATACCTCGCCTTATGGATTCAAAGCATTTCCGTTATTTCCGCTCCATTAACTCTCTACGAAAACAAAAGAATTGTTTTGTTCCTGACAATACTGTACGTTTTTCCTTCTCATGTGCCAATCCTATCCTTGCCAAAAATCTTTCTCAAACGTGTTTGTTTTGTTCAGATCGTACTACATTGTGTCAGTGGCCATAGATTCCTACCAATCCCGATCTTATTTCAACCGATTGCACTCATTGAATCGTGACAGATTCTCCACATAAAGCCCCTCTTATTCCGACTCCCCGTTTTTCCCAAATCTTGCTTATTTTGCCCCCACCCCTGAAATTAAGCGTTTAAGAGTATATCCAGCCATCTGATCGGGATTGGGCGATCCATTTGAATAAAGTCCCAAAGTATTTCATTTTTTTTAAACAGATTCTGGATTGTGCATATACCATTATGTGCATGGTCAAATTTGGGTCGGTTTAACATCATTGTCTTAATCATATTCTATTGGATGACACTGACACGGGTCACTAATTGAAGTGAGTGCGTGCGTAGACCCCGCAATATTATTGTTAGTAGCAAATCACCCTGACTTGGATTCTCCAAGTTAGCACATTTCAGAGATATCGTAATTCAATATTTCTGGCTCTAAGGCACTGATTCGGTTACTTGGACGTCGCACACAAATTAACGAAATCAGACTTTTCGTTTAAGATAAATAGAAAGAAAGAAATCAGATCATTATTGTTGAAGGTGAGCGCGAATGCAGACCCCACACTGTTATTATTAATCTGCAAATCACCCTGAAAGCGAGTCTCTTCAAATCTCGGTATCCTTGCCGCTTCTACTAGTACTGTGGTCTCGATAGCCCTAACTTTTCTTTGGATATCTAATTTATCCAATCTCGATTCTAATGTTTTGTCAAAATCCTGTTGACTTTGTTTTCCTGGTGTAACATATACTATCCTCACCGAAATTAGGAGTGTGAACCGATTTGTAAAATTCACATTTCTCTACCATGATTTGAACTCACGACCATCTGATTGCCTAGACACTGTTGTACCTACTGAGCCAAGTTGACAAGTTTTAGATGATAACGAAAATTTTATCCTGAAGATACACACGGGTTTATTTCATTCTAATGAATAAATGATTGTATACAAAGAATCTATGTTTTCATATTTTTTCTTTACTATATACACAACACAAGAGTTGCAGTAAACATCTTCAGTCGAAATAGAAGTTGGAAATGGGTTTGACCCTGCTGCAGTCAGTCTTGTTTGGTATAGTTCTAAGTATGCCAACTATCACTGGCACGACCAAAACCTTTATGTTCAATAGTTTTATCCATTCTCGGGTGAGGTCCTGATATTTGTCGAGTTTTTCACTATCTATCATCAACACTTTGTGATCTATTGGTATATCCACGTCTACGATCTGGCTGGTACTCTTGTATTTACTCTCAGCAGCCAGAATTTTGGAGAGTCAATCTCTATTCTCTCCATCCTATTCGTTGGGTGGGGACACAACTACAGATTTGTCAAAAATCTTTCATCAAAAGGCAACTATTAAGCGATTTCAAAATCCTGTACCACCAAAAGACTCCTGTTCAATTTTTTTCGGTAACAAAATTATTTGTTTGTTCTTGGCAATGCTATACGTTTTTTATTTCCCATGTGCCTTTGTTTTGTTTAGATCCTACTAAGTTCTGTTGGTGACCATAGTTTCATAAACACCACTTATTCTTATAATGCTGACAAAAGATCTTGACCGCAGGATGGTTTCTATTGAGTAACTAACCAGACCTTCTTGATATTCCCTTCGAGACAGCTTGCTACATTCGCTTATAATTTGATTAGCCGTCTCTACAGAGGCGGCATTGGTTCAATTACTGGATTTAGTCTACTTTCTCTTTGATGTAATTAGATATGATTCAAGATTTTTTTTTGCACCTAATTAACCGCAAAACCTGTTGGTTGAGGAGGTGCCCTGTAGCAAAATACTCATCTCAAAATGTTTGAGAGTCGATTTATTTCACAGAAGCTGATTGATCTTGTGATTACCAGTTTTGAACAATGTCGCCAAAGTTAACCATTTTGATCAATAACAGAAACGCGTTCCTGCACAGTGCACCCGGTTTCATGAAAATCTCTAGATGGTTTGAATTTGAAATAATGAGATGCTATTCTTTATTTATGTTGTTGTGAATAGCAATTATCAAAATAGAAATGTTTTCAAATTCTGTTACGTCATCTAATAATAATTCAATCTAATCTCGTTCTATAGAAAAGTTCGGTAGAAAAAAAACGATTCTCTCTCTCTCTCTCACTCACTCACTCTCTCTCTCTCTCTCTCTCTCTCTCTCTCTCTCTCTCTCTCGCACACACACACGTACATGCACTTGCATACATATATACTCACTAAACATTCTAAGTCTATGAACTTGTGCTCGTGAACGCTGGTGACGTAGTATATGTTTGGGCAAAAAAGTACATCGTTTCAAATTAAATTTTTATTGTAAATCGAGCATCCCTCATATCGAGAACCATATATCCAAATGACTCCAAACCGCTGCACGGACAAACGTATCTGATGAATATCAACTTCAGTAGCCAGTCGTCGAGTTATTTCGGTATGTACGTATGGAGATTTCACAAATTATAGTGAGATTGTAAAAACTTATACTGAACAAGAATAACATAAAATAGACAACGAATACAAATGTAGTGCCACAAAATAGCTATTTTTTGTGGCATGTACCCACACACTAGAACTTTATAAAATAAGATCGTTTAATTTTTTACGATACTATTAATACATTGCAGAGGAACAAATTTTTTAACTGATCCTGTTTTCTTCAAGATTTTCTTTTTCTTTTTCTCTTGTGAGTCATTTATAACTTCAAGATAAAGAAAAAACAGCTTGCTTTTTTTTAATTAAACATCCACCTATCGTCGTCAACAAAATCTACTGGACGTTAATTGAGGAAGTGAGCTCAACTTTTTTTTTCTGTTCATCGTGCGTGCCCAGTATTTATCCAATGTATTTTATACTTGTATTTTGTCGGCATTTATAATATTATCGGTGCATCGACTTTCAAGTTATAGACAAAATGTAACTGAAATTTGCCTAGTGTGTATACAGCGACACGACTGCATTTGAACCCGCTATAAGTTGGCGAAGTTTCTGTTTCTCTGATCTCTGAACACCGACTTTACCTCTACTCCACCACTCACCCGTTTAGCTTGAATGAAAAATAGATTTAAAATATTTATTTCAATTTATTTTTCCAACAAGCTTAGTCTGATGATGGATTTTCATTTATTTGATTATTTTGGTACTGAAGCTACTTCATCTGGTCCCAATACCAGACAGATTTTGAGTTATTTGATTATTTTGAGACTAAAGCTAGTTAATTTGGTCCCAAGACCACACACATTTGGTCTGGTGATGGATCATAAGTTTTTTGATTCTTTGAAGACAACCCAGTACATTAGAGGAAAACAGGAGTCAGATATATCATAGAAACCATTAAAAAAACTCAAATGGCAATGGACTGGCCATGTGACCACCGCAGGAGATCACAACTCATAGCATGGATCCCCAAAGATCATATGTTAAAATGAGGCCAGCAAAATATGAGATGGTGTGACGAACTACACAAGCTCAGAAAATATTGGCTCCACGATGCCTATGATAGAGAGGTCTGGCGAATCACAGGGAAGGTCTATGTCTAACAACGAACGCTAAAAGGATGATGATTATGATGATTCTTTTAGTACTGAAGCTTACTTAGTTAGTCCCAAGACCATACAATTTGGTCTTATGCCACAGAAGACATCCGCCAACCTGATGTGTATACATTATGGGGAAACTCGCTATTCATGTCTTTATTCTAAATATATAATCGTTATTTCTTAGCGTGCTTCTCCTGAAAGCAATGACTAGCAGGTTAGTCTTGCAGACCGTTGACACTGAATTGAGTTCAAACTTCAATCGCTCTTCCACACTTCTAGCCTTGTGCTATACTAAGTTGTGTATAAATCAATGGTGCCTCATCGTGGGGCCAGTACTGCAGACTATATGTACTCAATTGAGTTCAGTTCTCAGTGGGTATCCCGCCCCCATTGCTTTGTGCCGTAGTAAGCTAAGCTGCATGAATATCTGAGGCCTCTCACCGTGGAGTAATGGTGAGCAAGCTTTTTTGTAGGTTTTCAGGTGCTCCTATCCACCACTATGCTTCAGTTATGTTGAACAATAGAAATAGGAAGGATAGAAGAGTAGTGATGTCATTTAAAAGTGTAATGTCATTAAGATGTGTGACATCATTAAAATAACATCTACACCGATCAATTTCTTTTACCAGTGCTAGTGATGTAATAATATAATATCCAAGGCTCGCATTAAAGCCAAAAATGTAAAAAAAAAAAATGCCAAAAGTGACCAATTACATACTTATTGATAATGATATTTGCAGAATATTTCCGTATCGCAATAGTTAACAAGTATGAGAATCAATTGGCTCAATGAAAACTTCTTCCTCCTCTTCCTCTTGCTACTACTCCTACAGATGTGGACACAACATTGAATCTATGATTCTTGTTATTACTACAATGAGATCAATTTTCACCGATATAGCCTTGTACCAGACTGAACTAAGAGAGTGATCGCCGTGGAGTAGTGGTTAGCAAGCTACTCTCTGCTGTAGGGAGTTCGATCTTCTCTGAATGCCCTGCCCTTGCGACCTTGTGTCAAGTTAACACAGGTGTAGAACTCGACGCCTTGGAGTATTGATCAGCATAGTCTCGTATATAGCAAATACGTACGCTATAGTGAGGTTGCTAAACTTGTGATTTCATGTCCTTATGGATTTTGAGAAATCCATAAATAATTAAATACTTTCATGAAATTCTCAGTTTCAAGGTCAGTGTGGTAATGTTTTAATAAGCTTGTGATGCTGACCATCACTACTGTAATAAGTTCGATCTTCACTGTGGTCTTGTGTCAAACTAAACCGTATATACACTGTGAATGTTCAAGTTGAATATACAGGCGTACCTCTTTTTTGGACAATTTGGACACGATGAAAAGTTCTTCACAAGTGAATAGCCCTGTTACAAGTTTGTATGTAAGTGTTCATCGATAGAGGATGAGTTTGTAAGTTCTCCCTCGCCTTTGTGGTGATGTCTAGTATTGTCATTACAACAGACGAGGAAGAAAATGCATCATCTTTGATTTCAGGTGATTAACACTTGGCTACTTTTACATAGTTTTTAATATACTTTTCTCCTTTCTAATGTTCTATATGTACTATATTCCTTTTTTCATTAAAATAATTGCTTGAACATTGTTTCATTATTCTTTGTTCATATAACAATTGGAAGATTTCACACGTAATTTTTTTTACTTCAGACCGTAACCCTATTTATAGCATTGCTTTCTATAATTAATTATACCTCATTTTACGAATTCCCACTTTATGAACTATCATTAGGAACGAATTAGTTCTCAAATGCGTGGTATAAATGTATTAGATATTTACCTAGTTAGGATCAGTATCACCAGCTTGTTAACCATTACAACACTTATTGTGAGACCAGGGATTTGATGAAATCTATAACTATAAGTATTGTTGTGCTGCTGCTGAGGCTTGCAATGGTTATTTTAGAGATTAGCAAAGTACCGGGGTGTATGTAAACTTGAATAATAGACATATCCTAATCATTGATACAAGGAAAGTGGTGGGAACCTGCTCCCTCTACTTTGACAAAAGGACATATGTTAACTCTTACAAGAGAAGCCGAGACAATACCACACCGACCTTCGAGTCTGCAAACGTTCATAGTCCAGTAGCCAGTCAAAGAGAAAAAAAAAACAGTCAAATCAATTCCCTGAACTTTTTCGTTTCTCTACCTGTCTCTGTCTCCCTCTGTCTGGTTACGTAACCCAGGCAAGTTGTCATTCTCTTGTCTTACAGCTGAAGCGAACTCTTCGAACTCCCTCGGGCTTGCAGAGCGTCCATTGATTTCAAGGGGTATTCTGGTTTTGTTCTCTTTCTGCAAATCAACCATGCCTGTTTCCCGAGTCTCTCATTTCGCCGTCTCATTTCTAGTTTTTGATTTCCTGATTAGTGGACTTATAATCAGTGTCCATTCTTTGTCATGTGTTTCAGTGACCCCCAATCCGGCCAGCATAATAGTATTTTATAATAATTTTCTAGACTCCGTTTCTTTCTCATCAGTCTTTTAACGTCCGTCGTTGGACATAGACCTTCCCCAGGATTTGCCACACTTCCCTATCATGGGCGTCACGGAGCTAGTACTTCCTGAACTTGTCTAGCTCATCTCTCCATCTAACATTTTGCCAGCCTCGGTTGCGCATGTGGTCTCGGGGGATCCATGTTGTGAGTCGTGATGTCCATCGATTGTCTGCCATTCTTGCAACATGGCCAGCCCACCGCCGTTTGAGATTTTTAATGGATTCTATGATGTCCCTAACTCTTGTCTTTTCTCGGATGTACTGTGCTGTCTTGTGGTCTCTCCATGTGAGGCCCAGCATTATTCTTTCATGTGCACGTTGCATGGTTCTCAATTCACGGGTCTGTCTCTTGGTTAGGCTCCATGTTTCAGCTCCATAAGGGACTATTGGGAGGATGCATTGGTTATACACCCTTCTCTTTAGGATCAATGGGATCTTATTATTTCTGAAGGTTGAGCTTGCTCTGCCAAAGGCTTGCCATCCTAGTGTGAATCTTTGCTTGATTTCTTCTTCTTTTGAGGGTCTTATGGAGATTCGTTGTCCTAGGTAGATGTAGTGGTCTACTTCTTCCAGTTGTGTGTCCTCAATTTTGATCTTAGTGTTTTTATCCCCGATGTGGTTGTTGCACATGATCTTCGTCTTGCTGAAGTTCATGTGTAGGCCGACTTTCTTGCTCTCTTCATTTAGTTCATCTATCATTAGTTGGAGGTCGTGTAGGTTCTCTGCGAAAAAGGCTACGTCGTCTGCAAATCTAAGGTTGCTCAGATACTCGCTGTCTATCCTAATTCCTTTGCTCTCCCAGTCTAGCCTTCTGAAGATCATCTCGAGGCAGGCTGTGAAGAGTTTAGGTGAGCTGGTATCACCTTGTCTTACTCCTTTCTGGAAATGAAAGGGGTCCGAGTCTTTATGTAGCCTGATAAAGGAGCTGCCGGGATTGTATATATGTTTCAACACTTCAACATATACTGGATCTACACCTTGCCGACTGATAGCCTCCATGACCTTAGGGATTTCTACTGAGTCGAACGCCTTTTTGAAGTCGATAAATGCTACGGCAAGTGGTAGTTTATACTAATCTGCTTTTTCTTTCAGCTGATTTATCGAGTGCAGGTGGCCCATGGTCGAGTAGCTTCTTCTAAAGCCAGCTTGTTCACGTGGCTGGTTTTCATCGAGTGTTTTTGTGATTCGGTTGGTGACGATCTTTGTGAAAACACAGTTGAGTAGGCTTATAAGCCTATAGTTGCTGAGGTCTTTCGGGTTTCCTTTTTTATATGAAAGCATTATGATAGCAGTGTTCCAATCGTCTGGGACTTTACTGTGTTTTTGACACAAGTTGAAGAGGACGGCCAGTTTAGTGATGATTTTACCCACTTTTCGGAGTAGGTCGATGGTGATGTTGTCTGGTCCAGGAGTAGTTCCTTTCTTCGTCTGTTTAATGGCTTCTTTCACCTCCCATTGGGTCACTTTTGGGAAGTCCTCGAGTTGATTGCTCATGTCTTACGTATCTCGCTCATTGTTTTGTAGTCCTTGTTTGGACGAATAAAGTTTTTGGTAGAATTCTTTGGCACGTTCGACAATCCTGTCTCTGTGTGTTGTTAGGTTTCCATTTTCCTCGAGTATGCTAGTTATTTGCCTTCGTCCCGAGTTGAGGAGTTTGTTTATTGCTTTGAAGCCCCGACCTTTTTCAAGAGTCGATTCGATGACTGCCGTCGTGTATCTCCATCTGTCTTCCCTTCGTTTTTTCTTGATCAATTTGTTTAGTTCAGCCTCTTCAATTTTCTCTCTCTCGTTGTTGTCTATGGCTTGAGGTTTCTGCGTTTTTCCATGAGATTTCTAGTTTCATCTGAGATTTTGCTAATAGGTTGTTTGCTCATTGGCTTCGTACCATTCTGTGGGCGCTGCCTACATTGACTTTATTTAGGATTTGGATGTCTTTGACGATATCATTTTTGTCCGTTAGGATGTAGTCTATTTTGTTCCTTGTTTCGTGATTGGGGCTCTTCCAAGTCCATTTCCTATTGGGTCCCTTCTTGAAGAAGGTGTTCAAGATTTTGAATCCATTAGCAGTTGCAAAGTTAACAAGATCTTCTCCTCTCTCGTTGCGTACTTTGTATCCAAATTTGCCGACGCAATTTTCATTTCCTTGTCCTACCTGTGCGCTGAAGTCTCCCATGGTGACATTGAAGTGTTTTCTGGTGTCTTGGAGTAGGGAGTTCAAGTCATCATTGAAGTTGTCTATTTCCTGTTGGGTTGATTGCGAAGTGGGGGCGTAGACTTGGATTATATTGAGTTTGTATCGTTTTGAAAGTTGTATTGTGATGCTAGCTACTCGGTCGGAGATGGCTTTGAAGCCAGTTACATTGTCTTTCAGGTCCTTATTGATGAGAAAGCCAACTCCACTTTGTTTTACTTTCTCTTTCCCGTAGCTATAAAGAAGATGTCTGCTTCTTAGTTCGATTAGTTATTCTCCGGGTCTTCTTACCTCGCCAATGCCTATGATGTCCCATTTGACAATTCAGATTTCACTTTCTAGATCGGTTAGGTGCATGTCAGTTGACAGTGTTCTGACGTTGTAGATGCCTATGTATAAATTTGTCCTCTTTCTAAGTCCGTTTCTTGTCCGTTTCTTTCTAAGCCTTGAATAATTGTATTTTCATTATTCATTTCTATTAGATGAAATATTACACATCATTATCATTAATTTTTATGATTACTATTTACATCCACCTTGATTTTTCTGTTGCTTTTTTATCGCAACAGCGGCAGTGAGTACACAGCTTGAATTGGGGATGAAGAATAAGTTTTCGATGGAACTCGATCCTACATCCCTCTGGAGGAATACTAGGTTTGCACTCAGTCACTCTTCTAACTGAGCTGTTGAAGCCAACTGGGGAGCAGGATTCCTTTAAACTTATTCTCTAGACCGATGTTTTCTCACAACTGGTAGTATCAGTACTAATATAGCCATCTTTATTATCTATTTCTATTAGATTATCGAATCACCATAGCCTCTCAAATGACTCGACTAACCAGCTAAAATCGTTACCGATTCTTCACTCTTTGCTCGTGTGTGTGGTGTGTGTTCTATGGTGCAATGCCCAAATCTTGTGCTGGTACTTTTTTTTTAGATAATTTAGATAAAAGATTTATTTTTTAGATAATATGTTCTGGTACATGCACGGGGACAGTGGTTCATTTATGCGAGGTACGGATATTATAAATCGTTATCAATAGTTTTCTGACCACTATGTACGATCATCATGATTTTTTTGATGCTTTTCATTGAAATTGTACTCAGGATGCTAACGTATTTCTGTTTTTTTTTCCTGTTTTTCCTAGAGCACCTCATCCAAGAAACCGAAGAAAGAGAATATGGACCAAAATTGCTGCTTGCGAACTGTGGCCTTTCTCTCAACGATTATCGCCTTAATCACTGGGATTAGTTTAATCCTTGTTGGTATAAAAAGACACGAAGGAAGTGTGAAGCAATGTGAAACTTCGGCAGATCCCATTCGAGACTTGGAAAATCCGGACTTTCTGGACGACCTCACCCCGACCGAAATGAAAAACGTCCGTGATTATCTATACCAGCAAAAATCACTGAATGTTCAAAAATCGAGCAACCGGGGCATAAATCGCACCTATATTTACACGATGACACTATTTCGCCACCCAAAAAAGATTGTGCTCAATTATTTAGACGGAAAAATACGGGCCCCGAAGAGGAAAGCCAAGGTGATCATATTTCGTGGAGACCTAGTGCCCCCACGGGTTGAAGAATACATTGTGAGTCCTGTGGACAAACCGGTCTCGCACAAACTTTACAAAAACCCTATACACCGTTATCACCCAATACCATACACTTCTCGAATGATTGATGACATTGAGTACTATCTTTTGAAAGATTTCGCCAAAAGAACGCTCGAATATCTCTATCCAGTTCTGATTGGTAGCTACGGTCTTTCTTACCATAACTGTACGGGTGAAAACTGCCTGCTGGTCACCGAAGTGACACCCCCGAACCTTTCACCGGGCACAAGGGCGATCTGGTTCATGACGTCGCGTAAACTTGAAGGCTTCTATATTCTTCCCCTCGGATTGGATTTTCTCGTCGATCACAAATCCACAAACACTAGCGAATGGAATGTGCTGATGGTTTATTACAACGGGCAACTGCTTAACAGCCCCGAAGAGTTGCTGCAGAAATACCTTGCACGGAAGATCAATAGAATTAGCCTACCGAAACCTGATATAAACAACTTGTATTCGTCGTACAGGCAAAATCCACACTCCACAGCAATTCCACAAGCTGGACCTCGTTTAATTGAACCTGCAGGTCGTCGATTCACTGTCAAAAACCAACAGGTCGATTACATGAGATGGTCGTTCAAGTTCGGTACTGATATCGCTATGGGGCTTCGTCTAAACGACGTTCGCTTCGGAAACGAACGATTGGCTTTTGAGATCATTCAATCTGAGACGGTGGTCTTTTATTCCGGTTATAATCCAGTTGCTTACACCAGTGCCTATTTCGATTCTTCCTGGCTGCTCGGATTAAATTCATTGCAGCTCACTCGAGGCGTTGACTGCCCAGACACAGCCGTTTATATAGACACTTATTTTTTCATAAAAAACAAACCAATACGCGTTAAGAACGGTATTTGCATCTTCGAAAACAACCCAGGAATTCCCCTGAGGCGACATTACACCACACAACATGCAGACGATACAATATATGGAGGACTCGTCGATTATCACTTAGTTGTCCGGAGTATCGCCGTCATTTGGAATTACGATTATATATTCGATTTTAAATTTCACCAAAACGGGGAGCTTGACGTTGTGGTCAGTTCAACTGGTTATGTGATGTCATCGTTTTTTGAACCGAATGAACTCAAGTACGCTAATATAATCGGCGACAACGTGGCAGCCATGTTGCATCAACATCTTTTTCATTACAAGGTGGATTTAGACATTGGTGGCGTAGCGAACAGGTTTTCCTCGCTGGACATCAAAACTGAAAAGGTGTCGAGACCCGAATTTCACCCGAGGAACAAAACACAGGCATACATTGAAGAAAACTTGAGAAAAACAGAGAAAAACGCCGCCATTGTGTACAATTTCAGTGAACCGAAATACTACCTCTTCTATAAAAAGGACTACAAAAATAAATTCGGGAAAGAGCGAGGTTATCGAATAAGCAACCATGGAATGTCTAAATTCTTGTTCCCACAGGAGAACAGTTACAGGAGTGCTAGTTGGACCCAGTATCAGATCGCGGTGACCAAACAAAAAGACGATGAAGAGTCAAGTTCTTCGATCTATCACCAATTCAACATGTTGAATCCCATGGTGTCATTCGACGAATTCATTAATGATGATGAAGCGATTGTTGATGAAGACCTTGTGGCGTGGGTAACCATGGGTATCCATCACATACCCGCGACAGAAGACGCACCTTCAACTACAACCAGTGGAAGCCAGTTGCATTTCACTATAAAGCCCCACAACTATTTCGACGAATGTCCCAGTCGCTTATCCAGCGACTGCATCCATATTGGAGTCGGGGATCACAACAAAGCAATTATTGATTCATCGAAAACTCTTCTAAATTTTACCTGCACGCCGAAATATGTCGGTTTATCACATTATATTCCTGGCTAGTTAATACTCGTGAAAAAGTACAAAAGTTCATTGTTTCAATTGGCTGATAGGAAATATTTTTATCGGCAATTGTAACCTGTAGAGTCATATTGTTTATCATATGAGCTTTTCCCCCTTGCAATTATTCCTATTTCTTTCGTTTATTTCTATGGAGTTTGAAGTGTTCAAGAGTATCCTCAACCCATCGTACGTCTATTCAGATATTTACTAAGTTTGGCTTGGTCCGGAAGTAATCTGATAGGAGATTCTGTAGTGCCAAACTTGGGAGGAAGAAGAGCACCAACATTTCATAACCTGGGCCTTTGACCTGGGCTCAAAAAACGAACACTAGTATCAGTGGGATATATACGCAACTCTTTTAGTCACCAAGTCATACGGAGTCTATCCGGAAAATATCCAGTCATTTCATACTTACGAAAGAATAGCTCACCTAGGGCGATGGTGCCTTGGAATTTAAGATGTACTGATTAGTCTCGTCTTTTCCTTTCAACATTGTCTACTTTCCGGATCATATATATTATTGAAAAAAATTAATGAATATATAAATATATCACTTCTTATAATGGAATCGGTAGACTAAGTTCAAATTCATACCTGGGCAGTTTGTGTTCACTTCACATGAAGGCATGTATCCATCACTCCCTTCACCAGCAATGGGTAAATAATAGGGCCGTTGTAGTTTTCCTACCCTGTAAAGCTGTCCATATACTCGATGAGTGTATAATGAACACTTCGTCTTAGAATCTTGAAAAATGAGTTCTAAAACTATTTCCAATGAAAGAATTTGACTGAAATTTGCCGGAGAAATACAGGAAAAAACTAGTTTCACCAAGAACAATCTCTAAAAGTTTAGAATGCGTATTGAATGTATCATTGCTTGAATAAAAAATATATTTTACAATAAAACTAAAAATGTTATACTTGTAAGCTGTAAACCAGCCTTAGAAAACGGATTTCCTGATAGTTCCCGCGGAAAGCCGAAATGAAGCCATCAATATTTAATCCGGAAATAAGGAATTATTTGCTCAAACAGTCAAGTTCTTTTCTTGTTTTGATTGTTTAAAATTTGTTAGGTTGTTGTTGTTGTTGTTGCTGCTGCTGCTGCTGCTGCTTTTGTTTGTTTGGGGTTTTTTTTTTTTTTGGTTTGTTTGTTATTTTTTTCAACTCCACTCATCTTCATTTTAAAAAATAATCCCATTCAAGACAAATGCTGATACTCTGTGAGAGGTGGAGGTGTCCTACTCTAATACTACTGCTTCTACAACGTGCTGCTTTTCTTTCTTGGGCTTCCGTACTTGAAACATATGGGCGTTAGTTTTTTACCTGGCCCATAGAATCCTTTTTCTGTTTCCGGAATCACGAAACTCTTTGGAAATATTGTTAAAAACCTACCTCACTCTTCCACAAAATTTCATTGATATTCATGGAGAACTTTCAGAGATATTGCGTAGACAGTCATAGACGTATACATTTATGTTTAGGGTAGCCGCTTCATCTGCTGCCCCGTTTTCTTTAATTTTTTTAATTCTATTTACGTTGTCTGAGGTGAGTGATACATTAACTGTGTAATGACGGGATATCATTTCAAATAAGTTTCTATATAATATAACGCAATTAATAATCATTCTGTTTAGTCATATATATCCTCCTTTTGGGGGTCTGACTAGGAAAATTTATATAAATTACCTCTAATATACTTGAAAGAGTGAGAACCGAAATCTACAATAACTGTTAACGCATTTTCATTAAGTAGTTGTTGTCCAGAGAGTCAGTCTTGAGCTGTGGTTCCCAACTTTTTAATTCTTTAGGGAGGGTACTTTTTATCTAAATTAATTTGCGCAGGAGACCATTTTTCTTTTCAAAAGTCAGTCTACCCAACGAGCTCACGAACCTCTAGTAATACCTTCGTGGACACCCACTCTACTACGGTCAGCAGCCTCCTTGTTGGAAATCGTTAGTGTAGAGTACGCTTTTTCTTGAGGAGTGGGGGCTTGGAAATGGTCACATCAATGGCTGGTGAAATCACCAAACTTAACTCCTTCGGATTTTTCTGAGAAGTGGGGTCCTCTGATGTGATTTTTAAGAAAAAATGGTCTCCATGCAAGAATCAAGAACCACAACAGAAGAAGTTGCCATTATCGACGTTGAATTTTCATAATTTGTGCAGATCAGTAGCTTGCCGATTTGAATAATGTATCGAAATAGATAGCAGTCACTTCGAACCTTACATGTAACACATTGGCCAGGTTTATGCTTATTGGTATCAGCTTTGTTTATTGCATGAAATTGTTTTAAAATTGGCTGTTACTTTTGGGACTAATCGAGCAGCACCTTTGTACAGATAAAGCTGATCAGATCAGATCAGATTCCTTCATACACTAGCATAGCAACCCATAATTTTGGAGTCCACCATATCAAAATCATTTATACTGAATTCAAAACAAAATTTTTAAAAAGTTTATTTATAGGAAAATTTATATTGAAACGTAAGCATGATGATAACATGATGATACAAATATTCAAAACAAATACTTTTGTCGGGACTTATTGTGAGAAAATCGAAAATAATTGATAAAAAACACTCAACCGACATAATTATAATTTAATAATACACATTTGACCACTAATCATGGACATCTCATATCTTCAAAACGCTAGAACTGTTATATATATATATATATATATATATATATATATATATATATATATATATATATATATATATATATATATATATGTATATATATGTATATATATATATATATATTCCTTTAAAAATGTAAGAGAAAACCTTCCTCCACAGGAATGTAAATTAAAGATATTTCGCAAAGCATAGAGGGGAATTTGAAAATCGACAAGACATTTTTAAAACTAGAAAATAATCAGAGTTACCTCCCCTTTCTCAATTTTAATTATCTCGCGTTGCTCCAATTGTGTGTGTGTGTGTGTGTGTGTGTGTGTGTGTGTGCGTGTGTATATATATATATATATATATATATATATATATATATATATATATATATATATATATATTTAAGGTTATACAATCCAATCTATATCGGCATCAATGTACTGTGTTCGGAGTTTTCTCTCTTTTAAACAGAGATTGATTTTATTGCTATTATTTAAAGTTGGATCCTAATGTTATAAGCTGAATCTTATTGTGGGGGTCTCAACTGTTACCATAGACCATTTTCGGTAATTTCTTTTATTACTTTTTTTTTTTTTTTCACAGGCATCTTACATTGGTATTCCTTAGCAGTGATCGGACACAGTTTTAACATAGCCCAATCCATTCATCAATTGAAAAAGAATCTTTTCATATGGAAGTCAAGTTTGCAAAAATATTTCGCCGAGCACAAGAAGAACTTGTTATATAGGTAATATATTTAGCTTGGCATTTTTTCAAACTCTATTTCATTTCAGAGTTACCTCCCTTTTATTATTTTTATAATAAGCTGTTTTAATCAGGGGTTGCTACTGTGATTGAGACAAAAAAAGAGCAAGTGTAAGTACACCACTGATTTTCCAGCACCCTGGGTCCCAGAATCATGACTGATGGTTGTGTGTCCTTAAAAAACAAATCTTAATCATTACGTTCGTTTCTATTTTTGTTTTCTACAACTGACGCTTATTTTTTTTTATTCCCAGAGGCGGAGCTGCTGGGGGGGGGGGGGTAAAAATGCCACCAGGCCCGCCAAAAAGGAATTGATATATATATATATATATATATATGTATTAGATCTCTTGTGTGGCTATAGACTTTCCATTATCCCATCCAGTACCACGAGGCAGGATTCAAACCTTCGCTTTCAACGCAGAGGCCGATATCTTACCTCTGAGCAATGGAATTGGATGGTCAATAAGGCTGAATTTAAGCGATATATTTATTTACGCATAAATTCCTATGGGAGAGCATTGCATAAGCTTACAATGGATGAGCTACCTCACTTAAAGAGTGTTCAACACTGATTAGAGGAGCATTAATTATTGTGTCATCCACAGACAGCTATATTTATTTACGCATAATTCCTCATCCACCAGAGTGCTCTATTCCTATGGAAAATATATATATGAGGCCCAAAGGGGGCAAAAACATGAGCTAGTTTGTGTAGCGAATCCACAATC
Source organism: Thysanoteuthis rhombus (assembly GCA_963457665.1). Classification (NCBI taxonomy): domain Eukaryota; kingdom Metazoa; phylum Mollusca; class Cephalopoda; order Oegopsida; family Thysanoteuthidae; genus Thysanoteuthis; species Thysanoteuthis major. Next base: position 68,985,548 of record OY735203.1, on the reverse strand, counting down.
TACTATTTATTTCCAGCTCTACTCTAAAACAACTTAACTTTATGAGTAAAATGTTGTATGTATTAGGCACTCTATGAAATAAATCCATTACATTTCAGAAGTGGCTTAATATTATTGATATATTATTATATTATATTATACTGCTAGCTTTATTTGTACCACATATACTATATATATAATATTTATACATATATATATATATATATATATATATATATATATATATATATATATATATATATATATATATATATACATATATATATATATACACATATATATATATATATATATATATATATATATATATATATATGTATGTATGTATGTATATATGTATGTATGTACGTATAATTTTTCTTAAAATGTCAAAAAAAGTGCCAATCATGGATTTTCTAACTGTCAGAATAGCATCATTTGAATGGAAGTGATTTTGATACTAATGTCTTTTTCGAAATGGTTTCCTTTCATGAATTCTGTAATGATTTCAAAAAAAAAATATTAAAGATATATACTTACAACAATATGAGACAAGGTAAAAAAAAATTAATTGAAAGAAAATTATTTCTATGGGGTATTACTTTTTAATTTGTGGAAAAAAGGGAGAAAAGCGAATATACATGACTTTTTTGCGTCCCCCAACTTGTATTATACTGTTATTTTCATCCATTTAATCTAAGGGAGATAATCTTTGAACTTCTCATAGTAAGTAAATTTAATCCAAGTCTACGCTCCCACTTCGCAATCATCCCAAGAGGAAATTGACAACTTTTATGATGACTTGAACACCCTACTCCAACACATTTTGATGTTATCATGGGAGACTTCAACACACAGGTAGGACAAGAAAATGAAAATGAAAATTGTGTTAGCAAATTCGGATACAAAGTACGGAACAAAAGAGAAGATCTTGTAAACTTTTCAACGGCTAATAGATTCAAAATCATAAACACCTTCTTCAAGAAGGGACCCAATAGGAAATGGACTTGGAAGAGCCCCAATCACAAAACAAAGAACGAAATAGACTACATCTTAACGGACAAAAATGATATCGTCAAGGACATCCAAGTTCTGAATCAAGTCAATGTAGGCAGCGACCACAGAATGGTACGATGTAAAATGCAAGTGAACACCAACAAAGAACGCAGGAAAATGTTCCACACAAAACCGCAAACTCTAAACATACCAAAAGAGTGCACTCGATCTTTCAAGCTTGAACTGAAAAACAGATTTAAAATTCTTACTGAACAAGACGACACCAACATCAATGAACAAAACAACAAAATGACAGCATGTATAGTAGAAGTTGCCAGTATATTCAAACCAATGAGCACACAACCCATTAGCAAAATCTCAGATGAAACCAGAAATCTCATGGAAAAACGCAGAAACCTCAAGCCACCAATAACAAAAAGAGAGAAAATTGAAGAGACCGAACTTAATAAATTAATCAAAAGAAAAGAAGGAAATACTTGACAGCGGTTATCAAATCGACTCTTGAAAGAAGTCAGGGCTCCAAAGCTATAAACAAAGGCCTCAACTCAGGACAAAAGCAAATAACCAGTATACTCAAGGAAAATGAAAACCTAACAACAGACAGAGATAGGATTGTTGAACGTGCCAAAGAATTTTACCAAAAATTTTATTCATCCAAACAAGGACTACAAAACAATGAACAGAATACGCAAGACATGAGCAATCAACTCGAGAACTTCCTACAAGTAACCCCGTGGGAGGTGAAAGAAGCCATTAAACAGACGAAGAGAGGAACGGCCCAGACAACATCATTATTGACTTACTCCAAAAAGCGGGTAAAATCATCACCAGGAAACTGGCCGTCCTTTTCAACTTGTGTTCAAAACACAGTAAAGTTCCAGGCAATTGGAACACTGCTATCATAATGCTTTTATACAAAAAAGGAAATCCGAAAGACCCCAACAACTATAGGCCTATAAGCCTACTCAATTGCATATACAAACTTTTCACAAAGATCATCATCAACTGAATCACAAAAACCAACCTCAAGAGCAAGCCGGCTTCAGAAGAAGCTACTTGACTAAGGACCACATGCATTCAATCAGCTGACAGATAAAACAGCAGAATTTAAACTACCACTCGCCTTCAAAAAGAAATCCTCAAAGTCATGGAGGCGATCACTCGACAAGGTGTAGATCCAGTATATGTCGAAATGCTGAAACATATATACAATCACAGCAGCTCCTTTATCAGGCTACATAAAGACTCAAACCCCTTTCAGCTCCAGAAAGGAGTAAGACAAGGTGATACCAGTTCACCCAATCTCTTCACTGCCTGCTTCGAGATGATCTTCTGAAGACTGGACTGGGAGGGTAAAGGAATTAGAATAGAGTATCTGAGCAATCTCAGATTTGCAGACAACATTGCCCTTGTTGCAGAGAACCTACACAACCTCCAACTAATGATAGATGAACTAAATGAAAAGAGCAAGAAAGTCAACCTACACATGAACTTCAGCAAGACAAAGATCATGTGCAACAACCACATTGGAGATAAAAATACTAAGATCAAAATCGAGGACACAGAACTGGAGGAAGTAGACCACTAAATCTACCTAGGACAATGAATCTCCATAAGACCCTCAAAAGAAGAAGAAATCAAGCAAAGATTCACACTGGGATGCCAAGCCTTTGGCAGAGCAAGCTCAACCTTCAAAAATAAGAAGATCCCATCAATCCTAAAAAGAAGGGTGTATAATCAATGCATCCTCCCAATAGTCACATGGAGCTGAAACATAGAACCTAACCAAGAGACAGATCTGCAAATTGAGAACCATGCAATGTGCACATGAAAGAATTATGCTGGGCCTCATATGGAGAGACCACAAGACAGCACAGTACATCCGAGAGAAGACAGGAGTTAGGGACATCATAGAATCCATTAAAAATCTCAAATGGCAGTGAACTGGCCATGTTGCAAGAATGGCGGACAATCAATGGACATCGCAACTCACAACATGGATCCCCCAAGGCAGGCAGAACATTTGATGGAGAGACGAGCTAGACAAGTTAAGAAAGTACTGGCTCTGCGACGCCCATAATAGATCCTTGGGAAGGTCTACACCCAATGACGGACGTTGAAAGACTGATGATGATGATGAAATTATGCATATTCATATTTTTCATCGAGGCATCTACCTGGAGAGTTTGCTAAGAACAGGTACAAGCCCTGAAGGGGTCCATATTAAATTTTCATTCTGATTTCAAGTGTATTATAAAATCTCAAATCAACTCAAACTGTTTTAAAGTGTGATCAGACATAGAGTCATAAAACAAAAGGTTATTTAGGAAAAATCATCACTGATATTGGATGGTATGAAAAAAAATCATAAGAAGAAACTTATTTTATTAAAAATATAACTTATTTCATTACAAAATAAACTTACTCTTTTTCTACTTTATTTTAGTTTCAAATGATCAGCATTTCTGTGAAGTATTATTCATTTTAAAACACTCAAATTGTAGTATTAGCTCTGTTAATCCATTTTGCAAGGACCAATCCATCGTAACTTTTAGATTTTAACAGGACTTGGACACTGCAAATCATTAAACATACCAATTTGCATTTATAGCTTTTATATGGATAGATTAGGTCACAGAGGTATTGGAGGTCATCTTTCAGAATCTAATAATTCATATTACCTACCTTGACAGTAATTCAGGGATTCAAGACACAAAAGTTATGTATTTCTAAGAATAAAACTGAGTTATATAAAAGAAAAGTTGTTAAGGAGAAAAATGGATGAATAAAAGTGAGTGTTCTAAGAAGAGAAATAAATGAGAATAAATTGTATTTGGTATTGAATATCATTCCTAATAGCAACAAGTCAACATTTCTAAGAAAGCCAAAACGTTTTTCATATATAGCAAATTTGAATTGATGAATGGCATTCATAAGAATGGAAGGATAGAGAGAGTAAGCGGAGAAAGAGGGAAATTTTGTGTTTCTTCTTTATGTCACATCAAGTCATATCATTCCTTTTTCTAAAAATGAATTCTTGGAGGGAAAAGATAGGAAGTACAAGAAAAAGAAAAAATAGAGAGAGATAAAGAAAGAAAGCAGACTGACTATAATCAATGTATATACTTCAAATATATATATATATATATACATATATATATATATATATATATATATATATATATATATATATATATATATATATTATTAATGCTCCTTTATTCAGGGTTGAGCACTCTTTAAGTGAGGTAACTCATTCATTATAAGCTTATGCAATGCTCTTCCAACTTAGGAATAGATGGTGGATGGAGAATTGTGCGTGAGTGAATATATCGCTTAAATTCAACCTTACTGACTGTCCAGTTCTGTGTAGGGCAGAGATAAAATGCCAGCCTCTCGGTCTGAAACGAAGGTTTTGATCCTACCTCATGGTACTGGATGGAATAATGGATAGTCTATAGCCACACTGAAGAGTTTTAATACAATGATACAGCTGTCTGTGGATGACACAATTATTTACTTATTATATATACATATACATATAAATAGTAGGTTGTGGATTCGCTACACAAACTAGCTCATGTTTCGGCCCTCTCTGGGCCTCTTAAGGCAAATGATTGTCTATGTTTTTTGGGGTCTATTTATTGGGAATTTGGTGAGAATGTTGTGAGTGTGGTAATGGATGGTGTGGGGATATTCATTTTGTCAAAGGGTTTTGAACTCCATATAGGGATCATTCCTGCAAGGATGCTTGGTAGTGGTCTGGGAGTAATTTCTATTTTGACCTAGATATCTAGGTTTTATTGCCCCTGTTGGTGCCTTTTGTAGCTCTAGTGGATAGTATTAACCTTGATGTTTAATTTATAATGTGCTTGGGTATGTTTGAAGGCAAAAGCTGGTAATGGGAAGTTTTTGTGATGATGGTACATACATATATATATATATATATATATATATATATATATATATATATATATATGAGATATATATATATATATATATATATATATATATATATATATATATATATATGAGATATATATATATGAGATATATATATATATATATATATATATATATATATATATATATATATATATACATATATATATATATATATATATATGAGATGGACTGGAGTTTATATGATATATATATATATATATATATATATATATATATATATATATATATATATATATATATATATATATATATATATATATATGTATATATATATATTTAATTTTCCAATGAATTGTGCTGCATTTTGAAAAATATTTTTCCTTTTATTTTTGATGCAACGATTATCCATTCTTGCTGGGAACAACACTTGTAAAGAGAATGAAGTATGGACTTTTGTTGCAACCTTTTTTATGTCCATGAGATACCAGTATGCAGAAGATTAGAGTAGAAATATATTCTTCAGGCAATTTTCAGAAAGTTTTTTGCAAAATAACTGTAATAAAAACAGGTCTTGTAAGTCCCTCAATAGAAATCTACTCATGCCCAACGTCTCATGGCAACATAGCATGTTTGGGGTGATCAATTAAAAAAATTTTAAAAAGGGGATCAATGAATAAGTTACTGAGCTCGGCTTTTTTTTTTTTTTGCAAATTTTTCAACAAAAAAAAAAGCATGAACATAAACTAAGGGACCACTTTAGCATAAACTTAAATTGTGGATTAACCCCCACACACACGCTATAAACCTTTTTAAGGGAGGAATTCTTAAAAAGCTTTTTCCTAGGCATGATAAGGAGAAAATGTATAAATTTTCCGCCATCCATCTCCTTTGGTGTGGTCTATATGCATGATAGATACTTAGCCAGCAGATAGCCAGACCAACTTAGAAACAGAAGAAACCTAGGTTGATGTTGGCTACATAGATGTTGACAGTATCGGTCGACAGTTTGTGTGTGTGTGTATGATCAACAGTAAAAGTAGCCACGAGTTGTCTCCCTTACTACTTTTCTCACGTCAGAGTTATATTACTTCTAGTTACAAGTTGCCTCCCTTACTACGTCAGGTTTGCTCCAAGGTAATTTCTGTTTTTCTTCAAGGTTATATTGTTTTAGTCAATCATTAATCAATACAATTAGTGGTGTTGCTAAAGCTCCTCCGGAGATCATCTTTCAGGAGTTGTGCTCTCTCAACAGTTTTTAACTCTTTAGTTTCCTCGTGGGATAAAAAAATGTTGTGCTTTTAAGATAAAAATTACAAATATGTACTTCCTTAAAAACTGTATCTTCCAAGTGTTTTAATCTTAAATACAAAATAATAATTATGCACTTCCTTTAAAACTTCAAAACAAAGGATAATATAAATAACAAAAAAACAGTAAATATTTGATAAAAATATCACTCATTTGAAGCATTTTTTTCCAAAAATCCCTTAATGATAACACAGGGTTACATTGAAAAGATTTGGATTACTTCAGCTAATTTCCATGTATTTTTGGTCACTGAATACAAAAAGGAAAAATGTTTTTCTCCATTACTAATCATTTTCTCAGAAAACATGTTTTTAAGGTGTAGGTTTTTGCAAAATTTTGCACTATAAACATGGATGCATTGAGAAACAGGTTTTGATCATGTTAGATGATTTTTATGAGCTGAATTGAAAATGTGAACCATTTTCTCCTTTGTGTAATGTTATTTGATGTAGACATTTTTTACTTTTAAACTACAGATTTTCATATAATTTTGTACTGTACATATGGATAACTTATTTCAATGACAATTTTTTAATTCATAAGATCAGTTACTTTAGTGATACACTGCCAAACTGGGCGATAGAAAACATGTATGAAAACCGATAATTTAAAAATAAGAAATATTTTGTGGAAGAATATTACAAGGGAGGGAAAATAGCTCTCATTTTCAATTCAGCACCCATGAATAAATAAAAATCACATAGAACAATTTCCTCAATGTATTCATATTTATAGTGCAAAATTACTGAAAACCTACATCAAAATCATGTTTCCTGAGAAAAGGTTAGTGATGGAGAGAAAAAGTTTTCATTTTTGGATTCAGTGACCAAATTTACATAAACATTAGCTGAACTAATCAAAAGTTTTCAATAACCTTCATTTTGTAGACCTATGTCATATGTCATCTCTATAAAATTCAATAAAAGCACAAACTATGACCTCACTATTATTGTATTATTGAAGCTTTTATTACAGATATGATGTTCAAAATGCTTGAAAAGATAATAATCTGGAGGAGAAATATTTGGTGAATAAGGAGGATGCTTCAAGGTTTCATATCCTATTCTAAGCTTAGACACACTCAAAGTGATGTTGGGTCAGGAACTGTTATGGAGCATTATATTCAGTTCACATGGCATCCATTTTTCCAAATTTTTAACCTCTTCCATTGTTTTGAGGTGATATGATATGATCACTATTGAAGTCCCTAATTTTTTAGAATGTACTCGAAGCTTTGTTTGTGGATTGCTGGGCACTGCTGCCAATAATTTTTCATCATTAAGAAAAAGTTTGGGCCTCCTTCAAGGTTTATTATTAATATCTATATTTCCAGACCAAAACCTGTTGAACCAATGCTAAACAGTTCACAGTGTTAATTAATGTTCATTCCCAATGCTTTGTTCATGTTATCAGCAGTTTGAGCAGCATTCTGTCCCATTTTGAAATCCTCCTAGGAAATCTTGGTAACTTCTGAGGTAGACACAATTGCTGTTCAATAGCTCAAGAACCCTTAAGCTATGCCTCTATTTACATCAGTTTGAAAAAAAAATAGAATTTCATTAGTAAATCTGTTATTTTTAGCATTATCCTCTATGATGGATGAACAGGAACCACAAGTTCAATGATGCATCCACCATCTGTGATTATAGTAGCAGGAGGAGGAGGAGGAAGAAGAACAAATAATCTTTCTTTGAGTCAATTGATCCTGATATTTGTGACATGGAAATATTCTGCCAGTCTTATTTTTGAAAAAGATCGTAAATTGCAATTTTTGGTGTTTTTTAATTAGAAAAATGTAGACCTCTTACATTGAATCATGATATCAATAGCAGCTGGTAAGAGAAAATTGATCTGAATAGTGTTCTTTTAAAAGTGTCACACCTTTTAATGATATCACACCTCTTCCCACTCCTTTCCAAAAATCATTTGATTGGATGTGTGAGCACATCTAGAAATGAGATTACATGTTTTATGACCTTATAAATACTTTGTTGGGATTGCCAAAATGTAGTGGAAGAGTAGTTGTCAGCATGTTGAAAAAGTTGAAGACAGCATTGCAATAACAAATTTATGACCATTTATTATTAGACATGTTTCATTAACTGAAGTCAACACAATGAGTTAGCAAGAGTTCAACTAGAGGTTTATAGGCTTGGAAGATTAGTGAGAGATCTGTCAGTTTGGAAGAGTTGGTGTCAACATCTATATTTGTGTCTAGTGGAAAAGTGTGCTTATGAGTTGTTCCAATTACAAACAAATGATGTTCATCAGTTTTGACCTCTTTCCTTCAATGGCAAAGGAGATCCCAGGAAAAGCTGGGCACAGTGGAAACTGAATTCTGATTGGCCAGAACAGTAATGTGCCAGAATCCTCTTAAAGTAATAAAACTTTTTCAAGACTGTGATCTCAATCTTATGTAATCAAAACTTCTGCATTCTAGGCTTGAGACTGAGACCAGTTAGCTGAGCCAGTTTCCTGGTTCTTGGTGTCAAAGGCAAACTTAATTTCAGCCCCTTTAAAGGAGTATTATCTTATATATTTGTCATCAGTCGTGAGAATTTTGTTTAGTCTATTCTTCTCTTATAGTAACATCAAATGTTTGGCACACAGAGCTTTTAGATATCATCAATGCGATCTGTGTGTCTGGTGAGATGCAGCGAGTGCAGACACATTGGGTTTACATAATGTTCGAGATCACCGTGCTGCTTGGAAGATTATTAATAGAAAATGTTGCTGTTGACTCATTTTTTATTGTCAATTACAGATTTTAATACTCCAAATTCCATACTGCCTACCAAGATTTCATAATTTCCACCATTTTCTGCACAGTTGCTCACCCCCAACCCAAGAGTTGAAACCACCCACAGATTGAGAAACCTTGGTATAAGTCCTTGTGTACAGTAGCATAGATAATTATTCTTCTTTCATAAATCCGATCGAACTGTATCCCACTACGTCACAATTCCTTTTGTAAAACTTCTCTTACCAAACAATGCAGTTATAAAAGAACTTACTAGAAAAGACTGAATTGTACAGAGTTGGTTTACGAGAACATCTTGAAAGCAAACAAAGGATTTGATTAAATTAGGTTGATCAAAAAGTTTATTGAACAGGAATAAAGTTGTTTTTTTTTTTACATTAACCTTATAGGATAAGATATTAATCATTTTGTTCAACTATCTTCTGCCATCTTTCAACCAACTTCATGATTTGATCCTCCCAGAACTTTTGATCTTTCTTGGCAAAGAACCACAATAGCTGCCTTTTTGAAATCTCCCAGGGAATCCAAAGGTGCAATACCTGGTGAATATGGCCAATGAGAGAAAACTTCCCAGTCAAGCTGTGAAAATTTTTGCCAAGTCATGAAAGAAACATGCAGTCTCACCAGTGTTGCCAGTGTTGCCAACTCAAAAATATTTTCATGCTGGTTTCACTGCCAAAGAGCACTAAATAAAAGAAATTGGCTAAAAATGGCCAAAACACACCAAAAAGATGCTACAAATTGTAAAGAAAAATGTCTTCAAAATGGCCAAGAATAGCCAAAATAACTGAAATAATTTAGCTATTTTCACACTGCAAAAACAAGAAACACACTAAATTTAGAGCAAAAAGCACCAAACTGGCAACACTGGGTCTAGCATTACCCTGATAGAATATTATACCCTTTCTCTTCACTAATTCCAAATGTTTCTCAGCGATTGCTGTCTTCAGTAGCAGGGAACAGTTCTTGTTTGAATTGTCTAGTTTTCAAGAGGGATCATATAGAAGAATTCCCCCTTCCAATGTCACTATATACACAGCATTACCTTCTTTGGATGAAGACCAGCCTCTGTTACGGTTAGTGGAAGTTCATTTTGCTTGCTCAATGATCTCTTACATTCTATGTTGTTGTACAGCATCTACTTTTCATTTCCTGTCATTGTTTGTTCAAAAAATCACACATTGGAATATAGTTCAGTAGATTTTTTCATTCAACTTATTCAGAAGTCATTCATCAAAGATACTAACATAACCAGGCTAATGCAAATGATTTTCAACACTTGGTCTGGATATTTGATTATGTCAACTATTTCTCATGCCATATAATGTTGATTATTCCCAAGGATGTCTCTATTCATACCAAATGATTTTCAGCCAATCATGCGTCGTTTTATTTTGCATTCATAGTCTTTGTCGAACGTCATTTTCTGCCCTTGGTAAAAGAAATTCATATTGAAGAACGTCTTGCCAATGTGATTGAAGCATTAAGTATACAATGGATATTTCAATTTTTTTTTTTGATAAAACAAAAAAAGACCAAATTTTTGTCAGAACTAACAAAACAAATTTCCATTAATTACATCTTAGTACTGACTATTTTGAAATTTCATTACAATTTAACAGCAAGTAGCAAACACGTGTCGACATTTTGAAAATTCTTCCGTAGTCAGTAGAATCCTCTATCGGTGCAGAAGGTGGTTGTGAGAAAAAGGGTGTAATGTTGCCAGTGATACATTTTATAGATTAACCAGTTTATTTTGGACATCTTCACATTTTTACCAGAGCTCATACTCTGATAATAATTTTTATATTGAATTATTCCAACCCTTTTCTTTTGAAAGTTGCTTTTTATTCACCTGAGCTCATCTTGCATCACAATACATATTGCATCGCGATTTGAATATTGTGATATGTTTTGTATTGTGGAAAAACATATTGCGGCCCTAATATCAACAAGTGTTGTCAATCTAGAACTTTTCACACTAAATTCAGCATGTGCCTTGTTCAGTGTGAGAAATCACTAAATTGGGGGGAGGGCATTTTCGGATATTTTTTTAGCACTTTTCAGCACTTTTTGACAATTACACAAGCATGAAAATATTTATTGAGTTGGCAACACTGTTGGCTATCTCTTCTGTCATATAATGTTGATCATTCTCGAGTATTGTTTGGATTTTACAATCTTGACAGGTGTACCTGACCATGAAACTTTGCAAATCACTTTCAACACATTTGAGCATTCACAGTTTATCTCTATAAACTGCATGAATATTTTTTTTTGATAGATTTTAATCTTTACTTTACTCAAAATGAAAAATTCATGCCAAGAATGTCGCTTGTTTTTTCCATCTTCAATGTCAAACAAAAAATAGGCGAATTTTGACAAATAAAAAATGTATGCTCATACTCAAAAACAACCTTTTTAAATGAATTTAAAAACAGGTCTGGTCAGTTATTCAAAAGAAACTGTGACAACAAGCCTTGTTAGGGTTGATCAATTAAAAATTAGAAAGAGTGTGATCAATGAATAAATATTTCTCTCGCTTTTTGTTGAGTCAGAATGTTCAAAAAAAGCAGGCTCAAACTAAGTGAAACAAGCACAATCTTACATTGCAAATTGAACTTCCCACTAAAAATTATTTATCGGTAGTTTTTTGAAGTTTTTTTTATAAATATGATAAGAAGTAAATGCTTAAAATTTCAATCCTCTGGTTCCATTGGTGCAGCCTGGGTGTGTGATACATAGATAGCTGGCCAGCAAGACCATCTTGAAAACTAAAGAAACTTATGTTTACAATTTTGGTGGACTGTTTCTAATATGCAAAATTTAACATTTTTGAAATGAGGTTGAAAGCAACAAAATATGTTGAGAGAAAAGCCAGTTGGAAATCAATACATTCTATAATGCAGGGCTAGAATAAACTAGAGTGGGGCATTTGGCATATGTTATAAAGGGGCACCAAATTAAGAAAATACACATTCTTATTAAAACATTTTTTTACTTGCAAAGTAATTAAATTTTCTCATTTGCCAAATAGCAAGATAATACAATAGATACGTTCAACTTTCCTCTAATGGTGTCACTTTGTTTTTGTCTTGATCTTTGTGCAGTGGCTATGACTTCAGATCCAAATATCTTTATATTTATGTCTTTTATATATATATATATATATATATATCATATAAACTCCAGTCCAAGTCGTAGGCTGGAGTTAACTTTGCTTTTCCACCTTAACACCAAGAACAATAAAATGAAGAATAATCCTCACCTAACTTAGGGGACTAAACTCTTCACTATCTCAAATTAAATCAAATTAAATCAAATCAAATCAAACAGATAAATAAAATAACATTTCTCTACCACAATTTGAAATTATAACCAAGTAATCAATAAGTGACTCTCTAACCGACTGAGCCTAATGAACAAGTCTTACAGACCTACAAAAACTTATATACAGTACAAAAGTTGTAGTAATCATCTTCAGTCAGAATAGGAATAGGAGTGGTTTTTGATCCTGCAGCATCCAGGGTTTTTGAAATGATAACAATTAAAGGTTATAACTGGCTAAAATTGCTGACCTCAAACAGCCAGTCATTCATAAAAGTTGAAGGCAGTATAGTACTATAGAAATAGGGCAAGTGCAGAATCAGCAAATTGGAATTGATACTTTGCAAACATTTAGCGCTGAGCCCTTCAATTTGAGGGGCCTGTAGTATATGCTACTTTTACTACATGGTTAATCTGGCACCGCTGAAATAACAAAATATCTTTTTGAAGGAAGTGTTGTTGGCATTATTCTACTGAAGTTTTTATACATAGTAATTGGAGACTGACTTAATATGTTGCTTTAAGAAATTTAACACCTCCAATGCCATCTGGTGAGGAACACAAAATAAACTTTTTTGTCAACCCAATATCAAATTTATAGACTTAAATAGGGAAACTTGTCAAGTTTAACAAGATAAAAATCTTCTGTGACTTTGCTGTAAACAATATCTTGGCAATATGGCCGCGTGTAAGAGTGTTTGAATGAGTCAAAAAGTGGAATATGAAGTATTTTCTATTAAAAGGTTGAAAGGTTATATTGCTTGTTTCCCATTGATTTGCAGTTTTGTTCTGTTAGCAATACATTTTGTGACCAAATACTTTGCTGCACAAATATGTAGGGAAAATGATAGAATGTATACCAAAATAAATTTACGAATATGAAACTGCTCAAAATGAAACAACTTTCTCGAGAAAACTCGGACCCCAACAGTTCTCCCAAAGAGAACAATGTACAAGGTCGGTTGAATATCTTGAGAACTGGTTCTGCGGCCTTGATGTAAGTTGGCATCCCATCAGAGAAGATTGTCAATATTAAATGTACAGAGTAATGGCCCTTGGAACATAGGGATGCTAGTTGTTGTTACTGTTATTAGAAAAAGCCATATTGGTTTGAGTGTGATGGAGTAATGGAAGCCATTTTAAGATGTAATTTGTGTAAAAAAACGTGTTAATGTAAGAACATCAGTTCTTTGCATATGATCAGTATTATTGAGACTTAACCAAGCTGTTACAGCAAATGCATGGAAAGACACTCCAATGGGGTTACTCACTAAGCAGTGAGCATTGAGCTTATCTTTGAAAGTACCAAATGAATTTCAATGAAACTTTGTTGAGGGATATGCAATGGGATAAGAAAGAGATGATAAAATCTTGGGAAGGATCGAGAAATTTTGGGGGGATGAGAGATATTCTATCTGAGTTTTTTTTTTCAATTACATTCATGCATATGCTCATAACTGTCCAAACGATATCTCCATGAATTTTTATGAAATTCTTTGGAGGGGTAAACAGTAGACTACAGAGGAACTGATTGAATTTTGGAGTGCATCCATGCACAATTACCTCCTCTGCATCATAGTTATATGTCCAAACCACATAACAGTGCTTGAATTTCATGTCTGTCCTTACAATATTTCCAGAAGATCTCCAAGAATTTCTATGATATTTTAGAGAAGATGAACAATAGGCTACGAAAGAACCAATTTCATTTTTGGATGGATCCATGCAGAATTACTGCCCCTGACAATGAGGTATAAGCTCTCTGAGTGTTTTCTAGTTGCAGATATTTTTGTCTGTTTTCGATCTTCAAGTAAGTGTCATGTTTCAAAATATACCTATGTATTAAAAACCTTCAACCAAAACTGTCAACATAGGTTTTGCCAGTTATTAAGTTGGTCTGGCTGGCTCACTGGTTATACATATGCAGGCTGCATCAATGGAGGTAGAAGGCTGAAAATTCTATCATTTACACCTTATTTTAGGAAAAAAACTTTTTTGTTTTTTTTTTCAAATTCCACCCTTAAGTAGGTTTTAAAAGGGGGATTCAATTTACTATGTAAGTTCATGCTAAATTGGTCCTGTGGTTTTTGCCCGGCAGTGTTTGTGCTCTTTTTTTTTTTTAATTCAAGTGATCATTACCCAACAAAAGACATGAGAGTAACTCCATGCAGTATTTAAAAAACTTATCTCATATCTTTCAATTAATGATCAAAATACACTCTATCAATAATAAGAGCTGTGGATCTATTATTGAGAAATTTATTCAAATAAACATAACCTTTGAATAAGCAATTTAATGTAATTGGTTGTTTTACTGGCTCAAGATATAAAGTGGTTATTTTAAACAAGTATAAAAAGATACTATTTTGAGAATAGTCATTAACATTCAAAGAGTTCTTCAGATCACTGAACTTTGTCTCGTTGTTTGTGATATTAACACAACATCTTAGATTTCTTCATCAACAATATTGACTGGATGTATAAGTCAGACAAGTGCAGAGTTTTAACCAATGTGACTTCCGCTGCTCAACAGGAAAAAGGTATGGAAATCCAGGCATAACAAAGAGAGAAATAGATATCACCTGAATCCAATGTTATAGTGTTGCTACCACTGGAAAGATTCTGTTAAACAACAAAAGAAGGCCATAGAATGGATTAGCTGAAATGTCATGTTAACAACACAAACAAGAAGGAGATCAAACATCAAAAAAACTTTTTGAAGTATAAAAAGAGTCACCAATCAGCAGGGCCCAATGGTAGAGTGCTTGCCTCTGGTTCAGTGGAGCACAATGTTACATATATGAAATGGGTCATATAAAATCAAAACTTTGACAGCTTGTTTTATAAAAATGCTTTTCAGAAAAGATGACCGCAACTCTTTCTATATCATTCTCTGTTTTTCTCTCTTTAGACATATCTACACATCTCTATTGGACGTTTTTCTGTTAGTCAGTTGGTCATTTCCAGAAATAGAAAGAAGGATTTTTGTATTTTAAAAAGGCCAAAAATGCCCATTTACAATTTTTAGAAATATTATACCTGCAGACTATTTCCATATCACAATATTTTACAAGTATGAGAATCAATTGACTCGAAGAAAGACTACCTCCTCCTCTTCCTCCTTCTGCTACTACAAGGTGGATGCATTGCTGAACTAATGGTTCTCTCTCTCTCTCCCTCTCTATTCTTTTCCTCTCCTCTGAAAATAAAAGATTTTATTTTCGCACCTTTCACTATTCTTTGTCCACTTAAGATCGTCAAGCCATTACAATTGACAAACATGTATGTCAGTAGCCCTAACCACACATTAGCCGGCCAAAATAAGACAATAATTACATAATCTGCTGCTACTGCTGCTGCTGCTGCTGTCTAGCAGAGAGGCTTAAACAAAACAAAAAAAACAAAAATCCTTCATTTTGAGAACACGTTCTTGTGTCTCTTGAGAACTTGTTTGACAAATGTCTTTTACATATCCTCTTAGGTCAATTACTCAACCTATCTTATGATTTTTAACATTTGCAGTGGACTGGCCCCGGCAGAGGGGGGGCCAGGTGAGTCAGCTGGCATGGGCCTATGATTTTGAGGGGAGCCTACTCCAGCAGCATGTGGAGAAGTGATAACCATCTTGAACAAATTTGCTTGCCTTTACTTTTTTTTATCCATCATATACACTGCATGCGGAGGCATGCCGAATGGGGGGCTCAGGGGGATGTTACACCCCCACTAACTTTTATGTTCTTTCTATTGGCAAATTTCTTCTAGTTTGTCAGGTTAAATTTTTTTTGGTTAAATCTGCTGTTTTTCTAATTCAGCTGTTAAAATCTATAAGAGCTGATCAAATCTGAGAAGTTTTATAAAAACAAATGGTCCATTTTTATTATTAGTTTGTTCTGGCATCTTATTATGTTGTTATTTCATTTCATAAATAGGCTCTAAATGACTATATATATATATATATATATATATATATATATATATATATATATATATATGGAGCATCGAAAATATATAAAAGACTTGCCATCACAGTCAATAATTGAACAATATTCATGCTGAATTTTGATTCCAGAGAAGCTAGATATTATTAATAAACCCATCAGAATAAGCCCCGAAAAAAGTTTTTAAAAAGTTTTTTTCTTAGGAGAGTACTGGTGCCAATTTTCAAGTGGGTAGGCAAAACAGTGGGACCAAGAGTGCTGTTACAAACACATAAACAAACAAACGTACAAACAAAAAAGGATAGAACTCTTCACCATCTCAGATGACTGCATCAAAAAGCGTAGGTGGATGTGGGTGGAGACACCAAAAAGCGTAGGTGGATTCGCCAAACCTGTGGACGTAGATCCCCATAAGAAGGTAATAATCACCATCTTGGCAGAGAGCAGATTCCTAACAAGTGCGGATCACAAGACACCAAGATGGTTCCCATGTGGCCATCTGTTGTCCTGAACATTATTCTCTCTATCCATTCTACACAACACCACTTGGAACTTTACTTATAAAAATGCATATCTAAATTTTTATAAACCTACATCCTGTCTTCGTTCTTGAATGCTTTGAAGTACCATTCCTATGTAACAATACTTGTCAACACTGATTTCTTTCTTTTTTTTGGCCTGTGTACTCACTTTGTCAGCAAATTAGAGGCCAAAACACACACTTTGTTGGGATTTCTGAACCGAACCCTTTGTTCAATTTAGATTCCACAATCCAGGCCAATTTAAATATACTTCCTAGTTAATTCGTCCTAACAATGTCATTTGTCTACCTCTTCCACTGAACCAGAGTATGCAACATTTTTTGAACTACTTGACCGAGGCAGGTTATTAGAAATGCTTAGTCAGCACTTTTATCAACTAGGCTATGTATCCTGCAAGACAAATTTATTAGTCAAACAAGCCTGGCTGCAGCAGGGTCAAACTCGATGCCTATTCTGACCGATGATAACTGCAAATCTTGTAATATATAATAAAAATGAATAAAAAGATTATGAAAATTAGTTTTTCGTAAAGATGTATTTATTTATTTATTGATGAAATAAGCCCTCCCATATCCATTAGATAAATCTTTGTAGATATGTAAAACTTGTCAGTTAGGCTCAGTTGCTAAGGGAGTATGCCACCAATCACTTGGTCATGATTTTGAATCATGGTAGGGAAATGTTAATTTCATAGATGAATTCATTCATTCAAATGAAATAAGCTCTTGCATATTTCTAAATAAATTTTGTTAGATATGTAGGACTTGTCAATTTATCTCAGTCAGTAAGAGACACAATTACCAATTAGTTCGTGGGGGAATGTTTATTTTTACTCCCCTAAATTTGGTGAGGATTGTTCTTGTTATTCTAGTTGTTATTTTTATGGTAGGAAAACAATGTCAATTGCAGGTTTGGACTGACATTTGATAAGATATTAAAATCCAAGATGCGAATCCACTTACATAAGTCTGGATCTGGAAAACCTTCAATGAAATATTTTCAATGGCATTACTCATTCAAGGTCCACTTGGATAGTATAATGGTTAGCACGTCTGCCTCAAATGTAGAAGGTTCAATTCCTTGTATAAGCAAAGAGTGTTGAAATCCTTTCATTAGGACAGATTTCCCGTGCACTCAGTGGCTGATTGAGTACACCCTTAGCTGTATGATTAGGGTAGAAGTATCCCTTTGGTGTACTTGCATCCTACCAAGGGTGTGGTCATAAAAACTTGCCGGCATAAAGTTCAACTTTGAGACTTGCAAGGATCGCAAAGCTGATGCAAACAACAGAAACAGAGACTTTGTCACCAGCCTTATTTCTCTATTGGGACTTCTCTATTAAGAGTTGGATATCTCATCTTTTTACGATACTCATTCAAAATTATGGAAAAAATTTTTTTTGAATTAAAAAATTTTCAAGTTAGTTGTAAATAGACCCCCTAAAACCTTTGAAAAATTAACTTTATCCAAAACTGACAAATTTCCTAAGGGAACAAAAGTGTTTTGTTTTGGAAAGCTCAAAAAATTATTTGCAAAATTTTTTTTTCATATTTTTTTGTGAGGTCGACATCTTAACTAATAATCCTAACAATATACTGTGTACAATATTGAGTACAAGCCTGGTCAAAATAAAAATAAAAAATCTTCTAGAAAAAGTCTGGAGACGAGCAACTAAGTTGGTGCCAGAATTAAAAAGTATGAGTTATGAGGTTAGGTTCGAGGAGTCAAGGTTGACATTGTTGGCAACAGAGTCGTAGGACTATGATATAGATTACAGGAACACATAGTGCTATCAACATATGTAAACATGTTTAAAAAGAACTATGTTTATAACACCACCACTGAAGCTTATGTTTAATGACTTATATATTGTGCAATTATGATTATTTGATGTGTTCTTTTATATAGTAATTGCATACTTTTCTTTCACAGTAAAGTAAGTGTTAAAATATTTTGGTAAACTCTCTAAGTATCTGCGGTGAAAAAGCATCTTCTGTTTTTAACAGTGATCAATCAATATGCTTATACAGATTATGCAGTCACTTGACTGCTCTCAGGTTAGCAGTTGGCAATTAACCTTGTTATTACTCACTTGTTGTTCCTGACTATTTTAAAGACAGGTCTGGTTAGTCACTCAATAGAAATTGTCACGTGACCAACAGCATGTCCTGTTTGGAGAGATCGATCGAAAAATTGGAAAAAGGGGTGATCAATGAATAAGTTACCTCTCTTGCCCTTTGTTGGATCAGTAAAACATCTGAATTTAAAAAAAAAACAAAAAACAAACGGGCACTAACCCTGGGACCAATTTAGCATAAACACATATTGCACATTGAAAACCCCCCACTAGAAACACTAGAAAAATGTGGAAAAAGGCGTGATCAATGAATAAATCACTAAAAAAGTCTCTTCCAAAAAAAAAAGCATGAACACTGCCAGATACAAACTAAGTGACCAATTTAGCATAAACTCACATTGTAGAATACTCTAAAAACCTATTTTAAGGGGAATCTTCAAAAAAGAGAATAATGTTTCCATTAGACATTATCATCAGGCTTTTAGTGTCTGTCGTTGGACATGAACCTTCCCCAAGATTCACCAGACCTCTCTATCATGGGCATTGCGGAGCCAGTACTCTCTGAATTTGTCTAGCTTATCTCGCCATCTTACTTTCTGTTGGCCACAATTTTACATATGATCCCAGGGGACCCACATGGTGAGTCATGATCTCCAGCAGTTGTTTGACATTCTTGCTCTAAGACCAACCCATTGCCATTTGAGTTTTCTAATGGTTTCAATGATACCTCAGATTCCTGTTTTTCTGTAATATACTGTGAAGTCTTATGATCTCTCTATAGCCAGCCAGCCAGCCAGACCAACCTGAAAACTGAAGAAACCTATGTTGACAGTTTTGGTTGTCATTTTCTTATTTGTATGTATTACTGTGGGTGCCCTCATGAAGGTGAGTAATTGAGATGGGCTGCCAGGAGTATCTGCAGGAGGGGTCAAATGAGGCACACATGCCCCCTTCTGGATTAAACTTTCTTACCTAGGGTGAGGGGGTTTGAAGGTTGGGGCCTCATAGTCAATGTAGGATACTATTGTACGATTGTTTTGTACTTGATGTACCCATATAAAAAGATGGTATTATTCTTCGCAGATTTGATCAAAACCTGATTTGATTTCAGTTACTTTTTATTGCAACTCTCAGATTGTTATTATTCTAGTTCTCTTCATTAAATAAAGCAACTTTGATTGAATATAAGATGACTCTGGCAAGATTTGAATACGTATCCCTTATCCTTTCCCTTGTTTTTATTTCGTAGAAGATTCCCAGTTCTTATTGATAGGAGATTAATGGCAATTATGGAGTTTCTAACTGATGAAATCGGATCATTTGAATGGGACTGATTCTGACAATTCACTGTCTTTTTGAAAAACTGGAATGTTCTTCTTTTCTTCAATGATTCCACTCATTTCTTTTTATTTATGCACATTTTTTAACATCGAGTGTGCGCAGGCATGAAAATTTCATAAATAAAAAGGAAATAAGAGAATTCATAAAAAAAAACATGATATTCCAGCTTTTTTTATAAAGACGGTGAAATGTCAAAATCACTTCCATTCGAATGATCTTATTTCGACAATTAGTAACTCCATGTTTTCTGAATTAATTACAAGTTCGATAAATAATTCCAATCCACATTTACCCAGTTATAAAAATGAGGCTATGTGATCAAGTGTTACCAATTCAAAAAATATTTCCCTGCTAGAGAGAAAAATAGCCCGAAATAGCCAAAACAAACAAAAAAATACTAAAAATGGTCAAAAATAGCCACTTCTGCACTAGTTTCGCGATTCTCACACTACCCCCAAAACTAGAAACCTGCTAAATTTAGCAGTCATACACACATGAATGAGAAAGTAGTATAAAGAGAGAAACTAAGAGAGAAAACGAGCAGTTATACCAACTCAAAAATATTTCGTGCTATCTCGAAAAAGTGTCAAAATATGGAAGAAAAAAAAAATTAATAAAATATTAGCCATTTCAAAAGCCAAAAATGTCTAGATTTGTCCGGGAAATAGCTAGAAAATGTCTAACAATAGCACCTATTGTTGAATTTCCATGCTGCCAAAACAAGAAACGTGCTAAATTGGCAACACAGAAAATGAGGTACCCCCGAGGTAATAACCACTGCGGGTCATTCAGGTCAACATGTGGACTCTGACAGGAATAATCAATCAGTCAATCATAATGTTATTACAGTGGTCTGTTGTCGAACCAGTATTAACACATATAACAAGTGAGGCTATTATTAGTACAAGTGATGAGTGTTGTTGACTGCTTAGTAGTCGATTGAATACAACACTTCCTTCCAGGTAGTACTCCTCAAGACCGTCATTTTGACATACATACATACCTCTCTCTCTCTCCAAATACACATAGAACTACGATGTCCACAATCATCTGTTTATTCCCTTTAAAACACGAACTCGTTTTTTTTTTCTGGTTTGTAAAACTTTAATGCAAAAGGCAACCCCAAAAGCAAACTAAAAAACGAACACTAAACTTAGGACATTAACTTCTCTTAGGCTCTACAGTTAATTCCGACTATACGAAGTTCATTTTTGCAACGTAAGAAAAATCTCCGCTTCGATGCTGGATAAAAATATGTAGTAGACAAGCCTAACCATCATTAAAACAAAAAACATTTTTCTCAGTGGAAATAAGACAGAAATTATGCATAAAAAATTCCCCGGATTCGATACGTCAAGATCAGCTTCCGATTGGTCCTAAAATCTATCTCGCTGATTTGATTGGTTTTCTCCAGCCACACCCGCTAATGCTCTGATCGACGAGCGCTTCTATGTGAAATAATTTGATTTCTCACACACTGTTCAGTTGGTTTGTCAGTGGAAACCACTCCTTCTTTAACTGCTCTTCCCAACCAGCCGAAAGAAATATGAATATGCTAATAGCACTTGTAGAAATCGTATCTTTCTGTTCGCTAGAAGATAGTTCGTTTTTTTATAACATAGCATAGAATCTCATGCACAAATGACCCGGCCCCATTACACACACTACACAATGAGTGTGATGCCGCTTTTTTCGGTTTTTAATTATTTTTCCCCGACGGGCACTCTCTTTACACGTATACGCCAGAGCAATCACTTGAAAATCCAAATAAAATGTCGATTATATGCAGAAGGTCCAACAGTGCAAGTAAACGAATAGATTTTCATGGTCGAAATCTCAAATAGTAGATTGGGTCATATGAACATGTGTTCGTTCCAAGTGACTCAAGACCTGCATCATGACGAGTTACTGGTAGCGTGGTTGATGTTTGAGCCGGATAATAAAAAGGAGCCACGCAAAAATTTCCAATGCCGATCCCAAAGGCAGGAAAATTGGCGCAATACATTCTTCCTAGCTCCCATTTGTGTATGTTGTGCTTTACTAAAATGCTGATCGTTTCACGAGGTGACTTGATTGCTGTTATCACTCAACATGCCATCTTTTTCGAACCTCTTCAATATTAAGCTTTAAAAAAAAGCTAATTCGAATTCAGAAATATTACAGATGCATCTTTTAATCAAAAATGTTCATCTTTCAACTTAAAGAAAGAAAAGTAAAAATCAGAGTAAGTGCAAAACCAATGATTTCGAAAAATTTGTAACAAAAACAACCAACCCAAATTTGTGTTTACTTCATTCATTCAGTTGTTATGGTCAACGAAGTATTCAGATTTTAAAGAAACTAAAAGTTGAAAAGCCTTTTTTTTTATTCTGTAGTTGGAAAAAGTCTAGAAAAAAGTTTTCTTCCTTCAAAAAAGGAACGACATTAGCGGGACATGCAAATGACTTGTAATAAGTTCACTTTCTTTTGCAACCACACGGACATTTCTACAAGTAAAAAATGACGCATATTATTTGTGCTGTTTCTGTTTGAGTTTTTTCTTCAAAGCATTTTTTTTTCTTTTTTCTTCTTGATTAAATAAATCAAACATAAGCGGAAACAAGTAAAGAATTTTTTTTACTAACGAATTAAAAGGATTTTAAAAAATCCTAGAACAACAAAAAAGGTAAAGACTGAAGTCAGAAATTCAAATTAGAATCAATGATTATTATATACATATATTTTTTTTTTCGAAGTAATATTGGTTTTAGGTTTAATTTTCCCCAGAATTCTTGAATTTAAGAGTATTTCCACCCTATCGCAGCTGATTTCGCCAATGATTGATTCGACTGAAGACGTCTTTCGAAAAAAACAACAAAACACGCGTGCGCGCTGGGACCGGCGAAGAAATCTAGTCTCTGAAAATACAGTAATTTCTGTTCTTGGCATCATATATGATATACGATGATCTCGCATCAAAAACATAGATCTTGTGCTCTCATGGATTTTTTCAGTTTTGAAAAAAGTTGATTTTTTTTAAAGGTTTCACTCCTGTTCTCAATGTAACTATAATGCCAAAATGAACCCTTACTTTCCGCCATTCGTGGACACGATTTTATTTACCTTCCCCTCGTTTTGATCCCGAATGCCCTCTGTGAAATGTTAGCGGCTTTTTTGCAGGATGTTTCCCGAAAAAAAACAAAAAAAAAACGAATGACTTCATCATTTTCTGCCAACAGTTGCTAACAACTTGCTAAAAATGTACAGGCATTCTAAGTAAATAAAGAAACCAATTTTGTGTTTGTAGGAAAAAAAGCATGTAGTCTAATTTATTTTTGGAATAAATATCTTGTGTTGTTCCATAAGCCAGATACATTTTTCATTGGTTTCTTTAATGTTTTTTTAATTAGTTTTATCATGTTTTGAATTTTTTTACTTTCACGTACTTAGTGTTAAGGGAAGTAACCGCATATTTTGAGACCTAAATGAAGATAAGAGTAATACGTGCTGTTTAGCATTATAGTTACATTGTAAATACCCCCCAAACCTTTTTTTTTTATATATAATTTCAAAACAGACCAGAAAAAAGGAAGGTTTTAGGGATTGAAAGCACAAAAAATTACTTGCATTTATATTCTTCGAGGCGGGACCTTCGAATGTCAGGAGTGCCTTATTTTTTTCTAATTAGTATCCTTACTTTTGAGAGCAACAAGGTTAACATGAAATGATTCCTGCCATACGTGTTTAGTGACATTGATTTCTTGGATTCAGAATATGAGTTAATTCAATCAAATCATTTAGTAATGTGAATCATTACACATACGCTCTCTCCTCACCACACTTACTGAATGAACAGGTTAGAGGGGCTTTCTTAATATTTTGATCGTCGTATCATCTTCAGGATACACCATACTTTCTCACGTTCTGCTGGTTAAATATTGATGTTCAGAAACTGATTATTTTGTTTTTCGGGATATCTTGTATCTTTCTGTCTCTCCTGCTTACTGTGTTTCACTTTTTACCTCTCTTAAAACCAATGTATTAGTACACACTACCTGTGTTGCCACTTCATCTCAATTTTTTATATCCAGAATTGAGCCAAAAAATATCTAAATATTTTCAGTAAGATATCTGAAAATGAAAACAACACAAAATATGATATGTATTTATCAAGACTCATTTCGCTACAAAAGATGAAAATGAAATATAATTCAACATTTTGACCGATAAGACTCAATTTCTTCAACAAAAAAAAAGCATAATTGAAAAAGAGTCCCCATAAAAAAAATTCAGATTATTTTCGAAATTGTACGAACGAGGTGATTAAATATTCCTATTTTGGATTATTGGCCCAGGTCTAAACTTTTCAGATATCTTTAGATGAATAACTAAGAATTTTGCCGATATCTATAAGATATGTAAAAAGTTTTCAAAATATTTAATTCTCAAAAAAATATGTCTAGATGTGAAATATCTAAACGCATATTTTTTTCACATCTAAACGCATTAAAAATATCCAGATCTGGATGTAAAATATCCAAAGTGGCAACACTTCATACAACAGTAGTGTATGGTGTACGCTCTACACAAAATAATTCAAACGTTGGTAATCGATTGATAAAAAGAAAAAGAATGAAAGAAAACTACATTGAAATCATTTTTCTTTAATCTGTTCGTTTAACTGACTTTTTTATTTGCTCCTGGAAAACACTAGCATTTGTTATTATGCGAGAACTTGAAGTGAGAAAAATCGAGAGAAACTAGAAAGAGAAAACAGACTTGTTTTGAGAGAAAACAATAAATACAGAGAAAGAAAAATAACGATGAGAAAAACAAAGAAATGTTTTTCTGGGTTCTTCCAGAGATTTAAAGAAGAAATCTGAATTTACCATAAAAACATGTTGTTATCTCACTCAAGGTTCCTGTTGTGTTGAACTTTTTTTTTTTTAAATTTCAATAAATATTCTATCGCATTTTCATCTGGATAAAAAAGTAAAGCCTAAATCCCAGTATCTCTAGTTCTACTACAAAAAATATACAACTTTTCGGTAAGAAACAGGTCGAATCGCAATGAAATGAATAATTTTTGAAGGGAAACAAAACTATTTTCATTCATGTCAATGTCATGAACTATCCTGTGTAGTGAATGCTCTCGTGCATATGTCGCTAAGGAATTTTTTGTAAAAAATAAGAAATAATCAAGGTTAATTATGACTTTGACATATTTTTTAGTTTTTTCACACTCAGGTTTCGGCATCAGAGAGCAGTAAAAGGGAATTGGTGAGGGAGAAAGCGACAAAACGTGATAATTAAAGAGACATAGAGAGAGACACATGGTGAGTAAGGACATAATCAGAGAGGGAGTAAATACCTAAGGGAGAGAAACCGGCGTGGACTTGAATAAGGACCAGTTGTTGGTGCCATTTATGGAAGGATGTTGGTGCCATAAAAGTAGACTTTACTACGAGAAAGGAAGAGATAGTATCCTCGGAAACGCCACTACAAATCATTTATTGATTCTCTGTTATTTGCATCTCTGCACATTCCAATCGATTAGAACAACAGTATTCTCATCGGTCATATTTTCGCTTCTCCTTTTTTCCCTCCTCAAGTCGTCAATATTAAATGAATTAGTTTATTTTTTTAGAGAAAGAGAGAGAGAGAGAATGGTTTGTTTGTTTTTATAAACAGATTTGCCTTCCTTCTTCTTCCCAATGAATTTAGAATTTGAAGTATGCCTGAATGCCTGACACTTGTATTGACTGCCTTTACACTATTCATTTTATTTTATTCATTTTCTCAACAAAATAACGGTGACCGTGTGAATGGAATGCATATTGTTTGCATTAGGTGCCAAGAAATACGTGACGACTAGGTTGGCACTCAATGTCACAAACTGATTGTTTGGGGGTGGGGTTGACACATGAGTGGATTTACCTACTTACCAATCAACCCAACGGGGTACACACATACATACACTTCTCTCTCTCTCTCTCTCTCTCTCTCTCTCTCTCTCTCTCTCTCTCTCTCTCTCTCAGCACCAGACTTACAATTTCAAATCATCATCAGCATCAGCATCTGCCTCGAAATGTTCATCGCTGGACATAAACCTTCCCTATGATTCGCCAGAACTCTCGGTCGTGGGCGTCGCGGAGCCAATACCGTCAGGATTTGTCTCGATCTTTACGTCATCTTATTTTATGCTGGTCACAATTTCCCATATGATCTCTGGCGATCCACGTCGCTATTCGCGATGTTCTGCGGTGCGGTTGTCTGACATTCTTATAACGTAACCAGCCATTGTCATTTGACAATTTTGTGATGGATTTTATACGTCTAACCTAATCGCTGACTAGACTTATAATGTTCACCGGAAAAACGTATAAGAGGGCCCACCTAACCATGAAATTTAAACGATCTCATGTATAAGTCAACCCTTAATTTATGGTCACGGAATCATTCATTTATGGCATGCCTTTTTTAGAACCGTAGATCTCTGCATTTCATCATTAATTAATTCCCGTGAAAAAAAAAATCATGGATATGTTTGAATTTCTATGAGATGGTTTTTAAAAACGAATAGTGAATTC
The DNA here is from genome assembly GCA_963457665.1 of Thysanoteuthis rhombus. Classification (NCBI taxonomy): domain Eukaryota; kingdom Metazoa; phylum Mollusca; class Cephalopoda; order Oegopsida; family Thysanoteuthidae; genus Thysanoteuthis; species Thysanoteuthis major. The sequence goes on along the minus strand of OY735203.1, from coordinate 68,958,783 downwards.
GTTTCAGGGGAAGTGTCCATAGTATTACGAACAGAAGAAAATCACGCTGTACATTATATAAGTAGATTAACGTAGCATAAGTTTGTATCAGATTATCTCTACTGAGAGATCTTATGAGGATCAAGTCCACTAACAACGACCCGAAAGATTAGCTAGCTGATCATTACAAAACGATGGGCGTCCTTAAGATATATTTTCCGTGTGATTTATTAACATGGTAGTTTGGTATCCAATAAAGACTGAATGCACTAACAACAGCCTCTAAGATTACCTCGCTGATCATTGCTATACGGCGTGCGTCCTAATCCGTTCTCTCCATATTATCTAAACATATAATTGACATGTATGCAAATGTCTTTTCTGTTTGTTTGTGCATTGATCTCATTGGTTGATTTACTTCCTTAATATGACATAACGATGAAGATTACGTGATAGAAACTCTTGAAACTTTATGTCCGATCACACATTAAAACAGCTTGATAAATTACGTAACAAAATAACTTTGGGCTCCTTAGTGTCGATCAGTACATAAATAACCCCGTCAGTTTTTACGGGTATATTCTAGTTTATTAATATATAATATTGGTATCAGATTATCAATAATGGGAGAACCAATAAGAACGACCAGTAAGATCACCTTGCTTATCAATGCTATACGACCTGCGTCCTAATCTGTTTTTTTTTTTTAAATATTATTTATCAACACAGCAGTTTGGTATCAGATCATCGATAGTGAGAGATCCCATCAGGATTGAACCGACGAACAACAGCTACCAAGATCAGCTTGCTGATCATTGTAAATCGACGTGCTTCCTGATCTGTAACGTTTTCGTATGATTTACTGATGATGGCTATATTTGAATTTCAATGAGCTGATTTTTTGAAAAGAAAAATATAGATTTTGTTTAACGGGAAGAGTCTATAGTTTTGAATGGGGGGTAGGGGATGTTTTTATCAACATTATTCTTACTTTTAAGTGGGAGAGTCTATTGTTACGGATGGATAAACCAAGAAAATCGCACTATTCATCACATACTAACGAAAAAACCTGGCATTGCCCGATTTTTTTATTTTATTTTTTAAAATTAGTTTGCTTAAATACAATCATATGAGTTAGCTATCATTGGAATAAATTGCTTTAAGATGCGCACAATGTACAAAGTGATATCCGAAAGTTCCAGTGATTTGAATATCGCCTGGGAATAACCTACCCTAGCACATAATTCCTACTGTTGTCTTCGATGTAGTCCCCCTGGGCATGTAAACAGCTGTTCCGGATGTTTTTCCACCTTTCCATGCATTCTTGGGAGACTTCAAGCGTGATGGCCTTGAGCACCTCTTGCTATTCAGTCTAGATCTTCTTAATCGAGTCAAAACGGTGTCTTTTCAGTCGTAATTTCAGTTTTGTAAACAGGGGAAAATTGTAGAGGGTAAGATCAGGCGAATACTGCGGTTGGGAATGGCAACCGGAAGTTATTGGAAGCCAGGAACTGCCGGCACAAATTTTGCAGCAATGCGCCTCATGTCCATCTCGCTCGACAAAATGCATTGAACGCTCCCGTAAGATGGCCCTACGATATCACATACATTATAAATAGTTCGTATACGATTTACAAGGATAGCCTGGTGCACTTTCCCGGCGTTTTCTGGCATTGTGTTCGTCGATGCTTGTCCAGAACGGTTACCATCTCCAACGGACATTCCTCCTTCCTTGGAACGCTTGTACCAGAAAAAAAGTTCTGTTTTGGACATGACATTGTCACCAAAAGCTTCCTGAACAAACCTGTGAATTTCTGCAGCCATCTTGCTGATCTTGAAGCAGAACTTGATCCAGGTCTTTTGCTCCTTGAGATCGACCATTCCAAAAACAAAACAAAAAAACAACAACAAAAAAACGCCAGAACACCTAAACAAGACGTAACAGAAGTAAGCATAGTTTAGCCATACGTCTGCTCACGCACAAGATTGCCGCGGGTCCCATTCAGTGACGGAAGGCCAAATTGTATACAATTTGCTTCTGCTGAACAAATTACTGGAACTTTTGTAAACTTGGTAGGGGAATGTAGCTTCAAAACGAATTATTGTTATCAATCAATGCATTAAATGAACAAGTCCACGTGTTTAGATAATCGCAAAAACCATGAACAGAAGTTGACAAATAATACAGGAATCAAAATGAAATTTTCTTCTTTTTCAGATATTTATGTGAAAAAAGAAATGCATTTTCATGTTCTCATAAGTACGTATTTTTCAGTCCATTTATGATCATGAAATTGTTTTCTGAACGGAATATTTCCCAAAGTCTATTGCACTGCTCGCTATTGTTCAATATTTTTACTTTTCTAGCTTTCCCTTTTTGGTCCCATTATTCTCAACAAAAATAACTGGCACCGACGCTGCTCTATAGCAAGAAGAGGCACTGAACATGACTTATTTTCGTCAACATTAAACATCTTGGAATACGCAATTATTTTACAGTCACCAAAGTTTAAACATGCAAATGTATGCACTAACGAAATTTACATCATAAAAATTTGCAGAAACATAACCAAAAATCGTGTTTTTTTGTTTTGTTTTTTTTCCGAATTTGTTAGTTCAATGCTGACATTAGTTTGATGGTTTTTCCACGATTTGAAATCCAGTACAGCCAATTTAAATGTATTTTTTATTTTTCGAATTTGAGAATGACTTCCAGAATCGGAAAATCACAACTGAATAATGGCAACACTGACAATAAGCATCTTTTTTGATTATATCTAAATGCCGAAATCTTGTAAGGAAAGAAAAACTTTTATTCAAATTGTACGAAATGAAAGAAAAGGCGTGGATGCGATCAAGAAATTACCAGAAATTAATAAAAAGAAACTTCAATTGACTAAATAGTAAAACAAACATTATTAGTAAACGAAATTATGTATAAACATGAGAAAATAACAGTATCTTGCATAAATGAATCCCCGTAGCCTCAGCACGTGCCTGAATTAATCATCTAGAAAAATAGCCTAAAATTATCTAAGAAAGTAGATTTTTTTAATCTAAAATTATCAAAAAATACCGGCACAATTTGGGCATTGTTGATCATAGAGACCCCCAGAAAATATTTTTTGGTGTAAAAAAAAAATTTAGAAAAGAGATCAGCACAATATTTGAGCATTGTTGGTCCAAAATGACCATAAAGACCCATACAGTTATTTTTTGAAAAAAAAGCACGTTTTTAGATGGAGCCTGGTGGTATACTCATGCGAATGTTCAAGGTTATAGCCCCAAAACTGTGATCAAGAGCGCCCAGGCAGACAGACACAGGCACAGACACACACACATACACACACACACTTACACACACACAAAGTTATAGCCCCAAAAATGTGATCAAGATACACAGACGCAGACACACACAGACATAGACATACACAGACACAGACACACACAGACACTCACACATGCACACAAACACACACAAAGTTATAGCTCCCAAAATCTGATCGAGAATGCCCAGACGTGCATGCGCGCACATACACACGCATACACATGCTTGCGTGCTTGCACACATGAGCGTGTGCGCACCCCTCCACACACACACACACTAGAAGATTCCTTACCCAACTGGGTTGGTTATTTAGTTATCCGGTCAGAAAGGTTGAGAAATTCTTGATTCCAGTTTTGGAACAACGGACAATTTCTGTGGTGGCTCGTAGGCTGCTTTTAATTTTATGCTAAACCCTAATGAAACATGCAAAGTATGAAATATTTTATTTTGTAAAAATACATGTTAAAAAAGAAACTCCATAGAAAATAGTAATAGTATTCGATAAAAAAGAAAAGACAAAAATTCTAAAAGAAAAGCGGGAAAATGTAAATAGAATCAATGAGCTGAGAATATTCATCTCATAGAAGTAAATGGAAATAATGATGAAATTGAAACTCTAACATAAATATTAAAATCATACGTAAAAAATGCAAACATTAAAAAAGAAACCGGTCTGGTTAGTCACTCAGTAGAGACTGCCACGTTACCAACGTGTTTTGCAAGCGTGTCGGGTTGGGGGTGATCAATTTTTAAAAATTGGGAATGGAGCGATCAATGAATAAGCCACCCCTTTCGCTTTTTGCTGGGCTGTGATCACCAAGAAAAGGTTCGTTTTTCAGATGGATAAGTGTGAACATTGCCGGACACAAAGTAAGAGATCAATTTAGCATAAACTTATATGGCAATTTGAACTTGCCACCAAAATTCTATTTAAAGGAGGTTCAAAAAACAAAAGATCCATTTCTTTTCAGACATCATAATCAGTTGGGAAGACTTGGGACGGTTGCAACAAGGGACGGCTGCAACAAGGGACGGTTGCAACAAGGGACGGTTGAAACAATTCACATTCCCCTAATCAGAAACATGCTAGAGAGTGATGACACATACGGCACATGCACAGTGAGGACCCCCATCCTCCACTCCAAGCAGGAGGACAGAAGATACATTCAATACTTGCTGCTGCATTTACTTGAAGACACGTGTTTTAGAGGAGCGAAAGTAATTTTTTCATGTGCCATATTTTTGTCGTACTGCCGTGACTGTTTGCCTGAATTAATAAAAACTCACTTACTTTGAATCACTGTTTTGTTGACTTCAAGTGACATGGTTAGCATGTGTCAAAGTCGGTATACGTAGCAAGTACATGGTGTTCTATCATGACTGATACGGTCGGGGCGGTTGCAGCAAGTTGTTAAAATAAGATTTTAGAAAAATTTTAGTAGCTCGTTTGCTATGTTTTTTTTTGGATGTCAGTGTTTTTAAAAATCGGATTTTTGAAAAGTTTTTAAAAGCCTTTGAAAAAACCCAAGTTCATATTCACTGGAATGTGACAAAAGTCGGTTTTTTAAACGGTTGCAGTTTTGTATTATAAATACATATTTGGTAAAGGCTGGTTGCTTTGCAAATTGTTCCATTCTTCTTGCCTTGCACTAAAATATGGAGAGATAGAATAGCACTTGTATCATTTGCACATTGACTCAAGGTAGGCCTATGTTCTATGCATGAACAAACACAACTCAATAACTGTTTGATAAATAAATGAATAATACTATATTGTTGTGTATAAATTAATGATACTACAATATTATTATAAAACAATACGGATTTTCAGAATACTCTGCACATGGAGACGAAAAGGAAAAGATAATTAGTTAAATTCAATGTATTTTTGATGTGTTGCAACCGTCCCTAATTAGTGTTGCAACTTGAAGTAAAAACCTTCGGTTACGTCGAACAGGGAGTCGAGGCCAGATTAGCATTATGATTACATAGTAAATAGAGCCACACTATAAGTATATTGTGGCCTACGAAGTGGAACAGGCAGGTAGACGGATATTGGGTTTATATATATATATATATATATATATATATATATATATATAGTGTGTGTGTGTGTGTGTGTGTGAGAGAGAGAGAGAGAGATGAGAGAGGGAGAGAGCTTTCAGTAACATTTTATCCAGTCTCTCAACTCTAATTTTGTAAATTGGATTTTTTTTTATCCCGCTTCCAGTTGGTCTTTTTTCTCCCAAGATATCAGCTAGGGGAATTTTAAGGGAAAATCCTCTGAAATCTTTACAAATTGATGATTTCATGAATTTGCCTTTTGTTAACAGTATTTAGAATTTATCTTCCCGTTTTTTTAATGACAGAATTCTGTGTGCGATATTTTCTTCTATCGATTCCCTGAATCAAAATCAAATATTTTGAAGGCACTGGAATGAATTTCACCTTAATTCTTAGATTCCCTTTTTTTTTCTTATTGTCTTTTGGTTCATTTTTTTTTCAATTGGTAATTATATTTGGTATTTGTTTTTGTTTTATGGGGTGAATTAATCTTTTTTAACTAACTAATAATACAGTACATGTTTTATTGGGTAAGAGCTTTTTTGAGAGCGCGTGGGGGACCAACATCTTATTAGTATGTGGTTACAATCTTTTGACCTATCAGTGTATATTCATTCAATAAAAATGCTCTAACCGTCTTGTTCTCTATAGTATGTGGGGGTTTCCATTTTTCATTCTCCATCCACGAATCTGTGGGGAGCCCGAGTGATAACATGTCAATACCTGCATAACATCGTAGAATAAACGGTTAACTGCTCATTAAGTGATAATTGGAGAGGAGCCAAATCGAGCCAAATGTGTATTGCTAGGTGGAGTATTGTCAGGTGAATCTCTTAACATTTAACGTTTTGATTGTTAACCTTTCTTGGCTGAGAGAAATTCATCCACGATGAAGAAGGTGCAATTCTAGATGGTTTCCCATGAAATTGCGATAGAATTTGCCATTATTGTAAATCTTCAAATACAGTGATTGCTAAGTTTGCTCATGACTCGTGTCGGCTCTGCCCTCTCCCTGGTAGGGTATGAATGTTACACCGATGGTTTTTGTACAATTATTCTGTGAGGAGTGGGGGCGGTTTCCAATGAGTTCAACTTCATGTATTGACCAGGGATACTTTCATGCGATTACTACCCCTGGCAAAAATATGAAATCTGCACATTTAGAGGATGTTCAAAACAATTTTGCTCCATATTATACAATGTAAAAGAATTAGATTAACATATTTAAATTATTGGCACATTTCTTCCAGATAAAATAGAGGAAAATATTATGGAATCACTCAATGCGAAGGAAAAAGTATGGAGTTGCCTTGTTTTTTACATTTCTAAAAAAAATACCAGCACAAGTCTAAAAATGCAGATTAGTCTATATTTAGAATAGAGTACATGTAGACCTTGACTTATTGTTGAACTGGGATAATTGAAAAGAAACATGGCTTCAAGAAGAGAGTTCTCAATTAAAATGATTGAAAGGGTTATAAAATTTCTCTAGGAAGGAAATCAAAAACGGAATGTGGCAAAAGATGTTGGTTGATCCCAGTCAGCTGTGTCAAAAATTTGGTACAAATATAAACTAAAAAAGGTTATAAAGAGAAACATATACGTAGACCCCAGAAGACGTCTAGGCCTCAGGATATAAATTTCAAAGTAATATGCCTTGAAAAAAGAAAATGCACGACAAAACATGGAAAACAAATGATTGGAAACAAGGGTCAATGTTTGTGACAGAACCGTTATAAATCGGCTGAATGGAATGGAATTTACATATAATAAAGCCCAACGAAAATCAACACTGATATCTAAACTGAGAAAAAAAAAGTCACAATGAACTGAAGAGAAGCAACCATGGGGTGTTGATGGTTAAAAGAAAGAAATATTCAGTGATGAATCATGAATTTGCGTTGGGCAAGACGATGATGCTGCGACTTTTGTCTGATGCCATCCCACTGAAACATATGAAGATGACCGCTTGAAGGATAAGCAAATTTCCCGACTCAATTTATGATGTGGGATTCCATGTCGACAAGGGGAGATAACAACGGTTACCTCAACTGTTAATGCACTGGTGCACATTGAAAGTTTAGACACATTTCTCATTCCATCGATAGAAAATAATTTGATGATGTTGAAGTTATTTTTTCCGGGTGATGATGCATCTTGCCACAGAGCAAAGAGTGTTAAAACCTTTCTTCAGGAAAGGCACATCAACTCAACACGAATGAAATTTTATGGTCCATGACAAGACTCCATTTTGAAAAGCTGATCTGTCAACCATTATTAGAGAAAATTGGAACCAGCTTGATGAAGAATATTGTTTTCCATTAGTGGAATCCATACCCAAAAGAATACAGGTCAACTTAAAAGACTAGGGAGGATCAACAAGCAAAAGTCTTTTTTGATGTCATATCTGTGATTTGTTTATTTGTACCAAAGTTTTTTTTTAAAAAGTGTTGTTAACATCCTCTAAGTGTGCTCATTCCACAATCTTTTCTAGGAGCAGTAATCATTGGATGTGTCGATTCCCCCAAACGCTGCAGAAGAGAACATTTTGGAGGAATTATTTGTTGACTCTACTTTATTCAAATTGGAGTCAGATCTGGAATCGACCTTGAAATGATTTTATTATACATAGTAACTTTGCCATGACGATAACAATTTTGAAGATCTGTGTTAATAAATGAAGGAGCATTACACTGTATTAGTAAAATTTCTCACTGATATTTAAGAAATTTCTAGAATTCCCACAGGCAAACCAAACGAGAATCGAACCCAATAACAACAGCCAGCAAGATAAGCTCGCTGATAATGGCTACACAACGTGCGCTCTGATCTGTATTTATATATTACAAGAAAGCCTGATACTCTTTCCATGCGGGCTACTACACACCGGTGCTTTGTACAACACGCAGTCCGTGCTTCATTAAAAGAGACAGTGTCTCAACTTCTTAGTTCACTCCTTTCTCAGACAACGTTGCTTGTCCTGATCTCCGGGTCACCTTCCCAACGTCAGGTAGTTACACGTCCTTTGAGTGGGCCGAAAAGTGGAAGGGAAAAGGGTCGATGTCCAATTAGCGATTCCCGTAATAGGCTTCCGTTCCCTTTTTCATTGGTTTCTACTTCGGCTACCTTCACGTGGAAAAATTAAAGGCTTTCCCAGGTAGCAGGCAGACAGACGGGGTCTGGTAGACTGGTTCCTGCCGGGGAGCAGGTTCTCTGGATTAGACCTAGAACCTGACGTAAACAGGCTCTGGCTGACTTATAAGGGTGCGCTGACAACGTAACTTGCCGGGGATGTGCAAACGACTGACTTGGTTACTGTTTGCATAAACTAAGTTTACGTACATGTTTCTAGAGAGAAAAATAAAGCTTTTATTTGCTAATGTGTTTAATTCGCCAGAAATCTTTAACATTAGTTTTTGCCAATATTCAGATTAAATTAAATATCGTGTAAAATTGTTCAAGTTATATGGGCATGGATAAATGTTGGTTAGAAAAATGTGTCAGGCTATTACACGCATTCTCCCGTACTGCACGCTCTTCAACTGGAACATATCTTGCATGTACCAGCCTTTCCTGTATTTATTAACATTGCAGTTTAATATCAGACCATCTATAATGGGAGATCCAATGAGTTTTGAACCCACAAACAACAGCCAGCAGGATTATAATGTACTGGTTAATCCCATTGAAAAATTCGCAGATATATTTGAATTTCTATCAGATTTCTGATTAGAAAAGAGAGATAGTGAATTCGGTTCACTGGAAGAGAACATAATTTCAAAAGGTGGGTGGGAATCTTCACCACAATTAACAGCCGGCAAGATTAGCTTGCTCATAATCATTATATTACATGCGTTCTGATCCATTTTATATGCGTCCACACATCTCTATAAGACACTTTTCGGTTGGTCTGTTCGTCGGTACCTAATGTGTTGAATATAAATTTTCTCAGCCATATCTTGCTGGTTTGATATCAAACTTGGCCCAGAACTTCAGATGAACTATCCTCATCTTCCTCTCCTTCCATCTCCTCCTCCTACCACTAATTCGTTTAGAATCCCTTCGCAACCGGAAATCAATCACACACGCCCCTTCCTTTTCTTCTATTCCTACTCTCCGAAAGGCAGCCCCCTCTCCTCTTCCTTTTCTCCCTTCTTGTTTTTTTTTTCTGACGGAACGGGGAAAGATTCGCGACTTTTTCGACTGTTTTAAGTTAGATTGATTTGAAATTGAGGTCAGACCTCCGGGACAATCGGGTGTACAAATCTTTTCCTACTCCTCGGTTGATGAGGAATGTCAACGAACAATGATGTAAGACTTGATGATTCAATCTTTCTCTCTCTCTCTCTCTCAAAAAAAACACCAAATATTTCAACAATCTCAGATGTGTAATTTTACTAGAATTGATTCATGAGCTTAATAGCATTACCATGCGTATGCCTTTCATTAATACCATTATAAAGGTATGATTTTTTTGTTGCAAGTACAAACTCCACCCCCCAAAAAACTTTTCACATTTGTTAAAAAATATGAAAGAAAATGTTTGCAAATGAATTTGCTTATTTTTAGTTACTTTCATTTATTTTCTTTGTTTATATTTTCATTTATAGAAACAAATCACTCGTTGTTATAGTCGCTCATTACTGGGTATTGCTAAGAGGTCCCTCGCTAAATCGTCGATCGCTTGTTATTGAGACAAGCACATTGATAGATATGCACGTAAGGATGGTGGACGCATAGCTGAACTTATGGTTCTTATTCATTATTACTTATGTTCAAGACTTTTTTGGTGGTTAGGATAATTGCAATTTTTCTCACTAGAAACATGGTTCGGACTCTGGATTTCAAGGCAGTCAGGCATTCCCCATTAGGGATATTTGTGCAACACGATTCCTTTCGCTTTTTGGTCCTGAATCAGACAAAGCTATACTCAGTATATGTACTGGGTGCTTACCATCGGAAAAAAGTCTTGCTACGTAATAGCCGGTGTTGTAGATTCGGTCATCATTGATTGCCCCACGATTGAAGCCTTGTGTTAAATGCATATATATATATATATATATATATATATATATATATATATATATATATATATATATATATATATGTGTGTGTGTGTGTGTGTGTGTGTGTGTGTGTGTATATATATATACATATATATATATATATATATATATATATATATATATATATATATAAATATATATATATATATATATTTATATATATATATATATATGTATATATACATGGACCTGTTTGGTAGCAAAGGGAGTGGCGTATTTTTCTTATCCGCGTTAGATATTAGGATTCGAGCTAGGATTAAGACTGATTACGAAGGACGATTTTGAAGGCAGGCTCTTGGTATTGATAGGATTCGCATAACACAGTTTTCTTTAACTATTTCACGCTATGCACACCAAAGAAAGTTTTGGATATACTCTACATATAATTAATACATACCTCTCTAAATAAATACACGCAAGGTGCTTTGAACGCCGCTGTGTTGGCCAGCTTCAAGGATGCCGCAACATTGTCCAGGATTGTTTTCCATCCCCAAATCACTGATCGGCATGCTCAGGCTCGTCCTGAAAGCATCAACAGGATCCGTCCCGTGAACCGAGTCAAACCTGCCCTAGTGACTGGGCGAAATCAAATGCGAAGACTTGGGGTCTCTTGTACCCCGTGCCCGCACGTTCTCGAACGTACGGAACCTCACCTCAATCCCGACCTCGTGTTGCATTTGTAGTCGTGGGGATGCAAATAAATAAACCCGACGCTGTTAATGGACAGCACTAGTCAGCCAATGTCGCATTTACGACCACCATCATCATTGGAATTTAAGTGCATAGAGAGAGGGGGCTTGTTGTCAGTCAATCATAAATCATTGAGTGCCTATTCGAGAGACCTTGTGCCAGACTGAGCGAAAATCATCATCATCATCATCATTAGTCTTTCAACGTCTGTCGTTGGACATTGACCTTCCTCAGGAACGACCACATTTCTCTATCATGGACGTCGCGGAGCCAATATTTTCTAAATTTGTCTAGTTCATCTCTTCATCTTGTATTCTGTCGGTCTCGGTTTCGCATGTGATCTCTGGGGATCCATGTTGTGAGTCGTAATGTCCATCGGTTGTCTGCCATTCTTGCAACATGGCCAGCCCATTGCCATTTAAGTTTTCTAATAGATTCTATGATGTCTCAGGCTCCTGTTTTCTTCCTTATGAACTGTGCTGTCTTGTGATCTCTCCATCTAAAGTTGAGCATGATTCTCTCATGTGCGTGTTGCATGGTTCTCAGTTTGCAGGTCTGTCTCTTGGTTTGGTTCCATGTTTCAGCTTAATAAGTGACTCCGTACCAGCAGTCATTAAAGCATAGGTTTTTACTGAGCTTAGGTTTCTTCGACCTAAAAAGTGGGACACCTCTAACTCACGACACAAGGGAATCGTCTAAGATGACTGGGTTATGAACCATGGCTCTACATCAGGCGCCCCATATATTTACCAATCTTTCAAAGCACTAGGTGTGGATCACCCAGTAGTGATCGTCCAAGCGAATGGCCTAACAGAATTGGGTTTTAAACAATCGCTCTATGCCAGGCACCCTAAACTATTACTCAGTTTTCAAAGAAAAAATGTTTTGCACCCAATAAGAATCGAACTCGCTATGCAATAGTTATGTCCACTCTTATCAATCCTTGGTTTCGGCATTTTTTACTGGTATCGTCGAAGCTTGGGTTTGTCAGTTCTTCTTTTCGATCGTTGTGATGCGTTTGTATGGGTGCAACGATTCGTCAGTCTCTTGCGGCCCCGGGTCTGGACCCCTACGTCTTGCTTTTCTAACTCTCTAAGGTACAGGCCTGGTAGTCCTGGCGCTCTCATTTATTTCAGATAGACTTAATGAATCATTGCTTGAAACTTATCTAGAAGAACGCGTATTACGCATGCGCCAAATACGATTCTCGACGTAAAAAGAAGTTGAAGCATGAAATTAAGAAACTTTGAACACTAAGATTGTATATTCATTCACTTGAGTCTTCCTGTCTGCCTGTCTGGCAAAATTTCCTAGAGTTTCCCATGAATTCCAGTGATATTTTATGAAACGGTAGGCCATTGGCGAAAGAAGAATTGACTAAATTTTATGGCAGATCCAGGAATCTTTTAACAATAACCACTTTGCATCATTTCTTTATGTCTACACAATATCTCAAAAGGTTCTCAGTTAATTTTCTTGAAATTGTCTTGAAGATAAGCCGATGGGTTAAAAAGAACATGCTTTTTTTTCGAGGGGGGAATCTTTTTTTTTTTCGAATGAGAGATATATTTCCATTTTTTTTTTGTTGATAAATTCAAGTATTCACTCATGTTTGTCCACACATTATCTCTAGAAAGTTCTCAGTGATGTTCGTTGACATTTTGTGGAAGGGTGGGCCATGGGCTGAGGAAGAAATAATTAGATTTAGAGTCGGAACCAGATATTTTTTTACGGTTACTTTCGTTCCAACGTAACTATTTGTGAACTGATTTTCATCCAGTTTTTGGTGACAATGGCGTTGTGTGAGTGATTTGTAGTTCATGTTTACAGTTTCCAGATATGTTTAATTTGCTATTATGGCCTCGTCTGACTTGCCGGGGGCAGAACTCCGCCGAGAATGAAGGCAGTTCTTTAACAAGTTTTAATGGACCCGACTGCAAACTCTTTAACCTACTGAGTACATCTACGCATAAAATAGATATAGAATCATACTCGATGGTTGTGGCAGCAGCGTATATCCGAAGAGAACTTGTGATACCTGGATGGATCGGTAAGTCCATAACTTGGCGCAGTTATTAGCTGAATTTTGATCAGAAATTTTCACTGAATTGTTCGATCTGTGTTATTGATGTTCACCACTGAATCAAGTCTATTGACAAGGAATGAAGTTATGTTAAAAAATAAATATCTGTTACGTAAAATTAATGTTTTCTTCATCATTAGGCTACGGACGTATTGATATACCTTCGAATTATGTTAGTCTACCCCGAGAAGTGTGTATATAGGTGTGTGCGAAACTGAACAAAGCGATTTAAAGTGAAAACAAAACACATGGGATAACATGAAAACGAAGTTGTTAAAGTCTCATTGAAAAGCAAATACGAATAATTCTTTTGTCAGTCTCTCTAAAACAACTAATAGAAAAAGAAGGAGGAAGTATTGCGAACCCACGAACACAAAATGCTATCATTATACTTTGTGTTCGTTCATCGGCTCTTGATACTACTACTACTACTATTACAACTACTGCTACTACTACTAGTAATAATAATAATGATAATAAAAATAATAATGATAATAATTCTGCTGCTGCAACTACTGGGGCTGTTGTGTCAACTTCGTTTTCTACTCAAAATGAATGCAAGAATTTATTTTCTAATTGTGAAAACTTTTCACACTGACTCAGGACACAGTGTTAGGTATATTGTGAGCCAAGCAACATCTATTTATCATTCTTAAAGGGAAAACAAAGCACAAACAATAACATGAAATCTGAGTTATTATTATTTAACGCCTTTCAGCTGGGTAGGGCTAAGCCGTCCCTGCTTGGGCGTCATATTTTATTCACTATGTATTATTTATTCACACCTTGGGGTAATTCTTGGTGTTGATTCAAAGTTAACAAGGTCTTAATAAAAAGCAAATACAAAGCACTTAGAGAGTGCATGCCTCTGGCAATGCTATTCATAAACTAAAAACTGAATGAAAATCAGTTCATATTCTATTAAGAGGAAGGAGATAGGATTATGTTTTGATTCTCAATATCAATAACAGTTGCTCTGATATATGAAAAAATATCTCAATCGGAAAAAAAATCTTTGATCAGTCGAAAAATTTGATGAATCCTTCCTTAGTCCAAGGCACATTCTTCTAGTAATTGTCAATGAAATTCATGGAGATCATTGGGAGATATTGTTCGGACAAACAGACAAAGAGACATGAATGATTACACATACCTCTTCAAACTTAGCTGGAAATGTTGAAAAGAGAAAATAAGGTTGCCTCTGCCTTGGTAGAAAGCAAATAATTAAGAATTAAGAATACATTTTCACATTCATCAAAACTCATTTGTTAATTGATTCAACGTAAATTGTCGACATATCTTTATATGCATTTGTCTCAAACCTTACATTCTTTTAATTATATTCGACGTCCAATTTTGTCAGTTTTTAGACGGATCTCTATAAGATACTTTTCGATTGGTCGCCGTCTGTCTATCGGTCCATAAGGTGTTAGATATCGATTTTCCCGACCGTATCATGTTGGATTGATACGAAATGTGGCCCAGACCTATGTGCGCTGACATGCAAATTTCAAAAAATTGGCCGCTCTAGATGGCTGGAAACTTCGTTTGAGGAACATTTTAGTCATGTTTTGACATTTATTTGTACCAGAAATCGGAGGTATTTCGCACATGATAAATGGCATCATGCGCATAATACTCTTCGATTTCTGACTGCATTTTTTTCCAACATAAATAGCTCCTTAACTAAATACAAATGAACTACAATATAAACTTCAGTCATCAGATTCAAAAAGTCCGATCTATTAAATTTACGTAACGTTGAGAACCCGTCCCCGTGAAGAGCAACGAAACCATTTCCAAGTTTTAAAAGGTTAAGATCATCCGTTAATCCCTTATAGCTGCTCAATATAGTCTGAGAATTGAACTTCTTCTACGATTTAATCGATTGTCACCATGTCTTAATTCTACGTGCCAGTGGAAATTATCGCTCTGGTGATGCAGTCGTAGCAAGATAGACGAGTATCAGTTTACATATTAGAATGGTGTTTGGGACGAATAACTTTTCTTTTGTATGTGATTCAGCTCATCACTGTATTGCTTGCTATGCATGGCATTGAAAAGGGGATTTCCCAACATTGCAAAGGTTTCGAAATTCGGTTGGTCAAATCTTGCATTAACCGAACGAACCATTGTATCTATAGCTTCAAAGAAATCGACAAGCAGAAGCACCTTTACAGCTATCAATGAGTCCCACCGTTGAATAATTTGTTCAGTTATGCTTTTTTGGCTCTTGGCTAAGGGGTTCTTCTATCAATGGGTTTTATTCTAATTTCGCAACTACAATATGAAGAAAGCAACACTTTACATCCTCCAAATGTCTGAACAGTTATGTTAGCAAGCCGTTATTCATCAATAGTTGTCATTTTGAACAAGTTACCCGTTGATTGATATAGCCTTTGCCCGAGGGAAAGAGCGAAATAAAATGAAAATTTCTGCATTTGAAAATTGCACCCTACGATTCTTGCTCTAATATCCACTGTCAATTTCTTACGAAGACGTCTCCAACAAATCCAGGAGTTGATTATGATTAACAAGTATTTTCTGAAAACATGAAGTGCAAACAGTCCATCATGTTTCACGACGCTTGTCAAGCGAGCACGCCTTGCTGTGTATATATTCCTCGGCATTAACTTCTTCAATGTTTTATTGAATGCAACCAAGCATTTTCTCGTCTGGAAGAGAACTTAACGAGAACGCATGTTTCACCTACATTCCACATTGTATCACCTAGGATTTTGCATTCGGTTGTGATGTCTTTCGTTGTTAAAATTAAGAATGTTAACCGAGACTCTTGCCTGGATAGTCGAAATTTGGAAGGCAACACCCAATTTTCCTAGTATGTTGCTTACACCATCATACATTTGCCTCTTGCAGTTAGACAAAGATAACTTCATTCGAGCTGCAGAAACTATTGGGTCACTTTTTACATCTGTCAGTTCGTGAAAAGCTTGGACACAAATGGACTGGGTAACTGAACGAATAAATAAGGGAAGTTGCTCTTTGTTTGCCATATCAGTGTATTCATTATATATAAGTGAAAATAATTGGTTTTTGTTTATCTCCTATCTCCAAAAGCTCTTTTTTCGGATGAGCGTTTGAATCATACTTTTCACGTAATTTCATCAACTGGGTAACGTTGTTGTCTTCCAGAGAAATATGTCTTTGAAACGCTAACCCTTGTCTACCAAGAAACTGCACGCATTCCATATATTTGATGAAGTATTTCCTTTCCTTTCCTCTTGTCTTTCTTTCTGAGCATTGATATTGCCCATCAACTGGATCACCAGATTTCGAAATAACACTGGAATGGGAGCAACTTACTTAAATGTTGATATCGAATATTTCGTAGAAAAATAATTTTTGATCGGACAAGGAATTTCTAAAAAACTGAAAGAAAGTAAGAACGCGCAACTGAGAATAAAGTAACATTTCTATTACTCAACAAGAGAACTATCAATTTCTTATTATGGTTAAGGAGTTGAAATATTACCTAACATTTGAAGAGATCGACATCTAAAATAAGACATTGTGGTGTCTTAATGGCACCAATCAATTGTTAATATTCAAATAGTGAAAAATTAAAGATTAATCAGCACACCAGTCAACCAATCAGATTCTTGAAATCATGCAGGATCCTTGATCAATCAGAAAGAAGTACATATAATGTTGTGTGAGACAACATTTCTGTTTTCGTTTTTTTTTTTTTTTTTACAAATAGAATTATAGAGACAGGCAAAGTGTCATATATTAAGTCTATGGAGGTATGAAACTTCTCCATCATATAAGATTGGCTTTAGAATTTAAATCACAAAAGCTGACTCTATGATATAGGTCATACGTGTGAGAAAGCATAATGATAAAATAACAGTCTTTAGGAAGATAAATTATGTTTATTTCATCCAATCAAAGGTAAATACAGGTTGTAACAAAATCTGTATAAGTGAGATGTTTTATCAATGTATTTGTGTGTAATGCCAAAAGCACGTAAAATGAAATGTATTATATTGATATGGTACGCTTATCAAAATGTGATAGTGTTTTAGCACACATCCTGGTACACGAGGTATAATGAGTTGGTGCGTAGAAATGGAATGCTCAAGGTGAATATGAGTGGTTCGAAGGATGTGCGTATAATAAGGTGAATGTACTTAGAAAAGGGGTTTTAGTAGATTTTCCGGCTCTTCAAAAATCATGTTTTGGAGGGTCGTATGGTCGTCTGCTTACACGTTCATCCCGTGTCATGTCAAAATAAGAAGACGCAGAAATTTAAAGATGGCGCCAAGACCACGTTGCTGTGTTCAAGGTTTTGATTGGTCGTGCCATTTTTAGCCACTGAACTGTGAGTTTTCTATCTATATTCATTCACTCCTGGTGACCCAGGTTGAATAATAGAATTTTATTTATTCTAATTTACACTTTTTATCTATTTATTTTCTTTTTTGTAATTTGAACCACCACGAGTCCTTATACGAAAAAATGTAAATTTCGCAAAAAAGTGTGGACATTGATGCATGCCAAAATGAGGATTATCTCATTCTGAGTCTGTTGGTGTCTTATATTTCATTAGTTGACCTAAAATGAAGTTTTTAAACGAATTTTCAATTCAATGCCTGTACAGTGCCCAAAACACGCTCTGACTTATTTCTCTGTGTGGTAAACGGAGCGCATTTTTAAAATGCCTGGGGGACTGCCCCATAAAATATTGTCATTAAATCAATTGGAATAAGTAGAGAAATCAACCTTTGATCAAAATATAGTGCAACAAGTGCTCAATCCAACGACATATGTTTCGTGTTTGTATTATGAGTCGGGAGATTCTCCCCCACCTTTGAAATCAGAGAGTATTTCCGGCTTTCCATTTTTGTGGTGAAAAAAAGTGTGCTAACCACGCACATGGTGTTGAACGAGTCCGAATAACCTTGTAGCGAAAGGCTTTCATCAAACGATAACAACTATTCGGTTTTTATTCCAACACTGACTCTTGCGAAAAAAAAAAAGCATTTATTGAAATTACCCAAAATATTCGTAAAATTTCTTGAAAATAGAAAGTAAGATGGAAATAAAACTGGAAAGTGTCTACTAACACAAGGGGGGGTAATTATAATTCGAATATATCTAAGAAAATTCTCTGAACACTACGTCTACCGCGGCTGAGAAGAGGAAATACGAGACCACACCAAGCAAATAAAATATAAAGGTTGTGGTACGCATTCTCGACGTCAATATTATCATTATTATTATTGGTGATTTTTTTGATTTGTAACAAATGTATTATCAGATTTTCGGAGAATCCTATCTTTAAAAACTCTTCAAGTGACACAGCGCTTACTCAAAAACAGTTCAAATTTATATCTTTGTTTTAAAAATTTAGTTTTTTTACTGGTGTGTGTTGGTGGGTGGCTAGGATTTCCCGACAGGTGGAGGGCTATAAAGCACCTCTGAACCTAAACCCCTCTGGCGACACCCTTGGTACAGACCTTCGGATGAATCATCTTCATTCTTCTCTTCCTACTACTACCACTAGTAGGGATGGTGTACTCACCGTTGAACTTTTGTTTGTTTTTTTCATAGGATCTACTCGTTTAATCCCTGTGAAAAGATCATGGATCTATTTGGATTGAGATGTTGTTTTTTAAATAAGGAAAATACTGAATTCCTATA
Source organism: Thysanoteuthis rhombus (assembly GCA_963457665.1). Taxonomy (NCBI): domain Eukaryota; kingdom Metazoa; phylum Mollusca; class Cephalopoda; order Oegopsida; family Thysanoteuthidae; genus Thysanoteuthis; species Thysanoteuthis major. The sequence continues at coordinate 68,939,909 of OY735203.1, read as the reverse complement.
CTAGGAAGAGTGCTAAGTTGAAAATGGTGAGCAGGAGATATTTCCATAAGCAAAGATTTTACCGTTGGGTGGAAGAGTCCAGTGTTACAGACAGCGAACCAACAAAATTATACTGTTCATCATTAGAGTAGATATTATCTTAGGATGAGTTAGTATCATACCATCTCTAAGGGGAGACCCGAAAGAGGGTCGAACTTATTAACAATGACCAGTAACACTGACTTGCTGATCATTGTTAAACGACGTGCGCCCTGGTTCTCTTTTCTTTTTTTCCTTTTTTTTTTTTTCATTCAATAATTCAGCGTAGCTTGGTATCAGACCATCAATAGTGGGAAATCCAATGATGTTTGAGCCCACTAATAAAGGCCAGCAAGATTACTTTGCTCATACGTTGCTATACAACGTGCGCCCGAAACCATTTTCTCGTATCATTTACTGACATAGAAGTTTTGTACCAGACCATCTATAGTGAGGGTCAAACCCATAAAAAACTACCAGGGAGATCAGATTGCTGATCGTTGCTATACGACTTATGTCCTGATCTGTTTTGCTTTTTTCATATTATCTATCAACAGATCAGTTTTGTATCAAGCCATCGATAGGAGGAGATCCAGTAAGGACCGAACCCACTAATAACGATCAGCAGATTTAGCTAGTTAACCATTGCTTTACGACGTGTGTTCTGATCCATTTTGTAGATGATCTACTATTAATTCCAGTGGAAAGAAATTCACGTATATATTTGGATTGAGATTTTTTTTTTTTTCAGGAAAAGAAAAACAAAATTTGATTATCGGAATTATGCATATTTCCAAACGGTAGCCACAAAATATTCTTTTCTGCAAAATTTCAACATACCGCCTGTATAAGAGTCTATCAATACCAACTGAAAAACCAAAAATATCACATTGTTCATTATTAGATTAAATATTCCACATCTTAGTTCCGTATGTTACTAATATCTTCATGATACCTTATAGGATTATATGATAGCAATGCATCATTAAATAAGTAGCTTCTTTATAGCTTTAAACTGTTAAATTCAACGACCTGACAGATTAAATGATATTGCATTTTTCACGAAATCATAATTGTCCTAATTTGCACATTCTACTATAGTAATTGACCAACCGGCGTTGCTCCTTGTGTTTCAGTTTATATTCATCATTTATTATCATAAGGTTGCTTTTGTTTAAATTAAGATGCATACAATTTTGAATTGAATATGTTTTATCCAGTCTCGCTTAACAGAACTGGGAACGAAACTGAAACAAGTTTAAATTTGATTATCGTCTAACGACAGTAAATATTCACATGAAAAAAATGATAAAACACGGTAAGCAAGTAAAAAATCCGAAATAAACCTTTCCTGCAGAAACCCACATACATATGCGTGACTTTTTTCCACTGAGATTAACTAATTATTAATAACATCCATTACATATGTTTATGATAAAGATTTTGATACTTTAATAAGTAATTATTTCAACATTAAATCTTAACGAGGTAGAGTTAGGTTTTGAGGCAATCAACAGAGTCAGATAGTATTATACTTGATTTACTTCGTTATACGATTGCTTCAAAGTTATATAGCGCCAAAGCGCCATCTTGAATCAAAGAAAAACATGTCGGCAAAATTAATCTCTCAGTCCTATAATCAAGTCTTGAATTTAACGTGTTTCTCCCTAAAATTCTTTTTACCCTTTCAATAAGTTTTTTGTGTTGATAGCACGTTTTACAAAAGTGTTCTCTGAAATTTTTCATCTCTGCAATGTCAATCAAATCTAAATACTGACTAACCAAACTTATACCAAGATTTCACAGAATCATCATCTTTGTACTATTTTATTTGATTAAAAATAATGGTTGAGCTGCGTTAAAAAGTTTAATGATGATTGCCTTATTCTTTCTTACCCTAAAATTTGGATCTGTGTGATATCAATAATTTCATACTATAGCGTAAGATTACTATATCTGATCCCCCGCCACACACACACACACACACACACATACACACATAAACGCACGAAAAAGAGGACGTTTCCGAAAACATCCTGTCCCCACTCGACACACACTTTGGCGCTATGTAACTTTAGAGCAACCATGTAACGAAGTGGATCAATTAGGTGTAATGCTATCTGACTTTGTTGATTACCTCAAAACTTGACCCTAACTCGTTAACATTTAATATTTAAGTAATTACTTGGTTTGTATAGAAATGAAACAATTCTAGTAATTATAATTATGGCTGTAATAGTAATGCTATGTTCATATAACGTGGCATGTTATCGCTTACTGCTGCTGGTTCAGATATACAGAGAGAGTAATAATTTACGTGCATGGAAAAAGGTTTCTTTCTTTCTTTTTGAGTTGTTGACAAAAAATAGCAAAAATTGGCACGCATACCAGAGCATATAAAGTATGCAACATTTGCCTAGAAAGAGGAACATGCAAAACTACATGCAGAATAAAGATACAAATACAATGTCACGTAATAAGTTGTATTTATCAGAGATATGCATACTAGGTCAATATTGTAAGTTATCATCAATAGAGAAAAAGAAACATTATTTTACAAATATTGTTGTGAATAAAATCATTTATGTTTGTTGTTGGTGCACAAGTGTATAGAAATGCATACGATTCATTGTGTATATTAATACACGTAGGCAAAAAGAACTTATGTGTTGGTGGCTAGAAAGAACTGTGTTATCTGAATGAAGTCATGCATGTGAGGAAGTGGTTTGATAAGTATTTGGGTGTTGGGTGTTCAGTGAAAATGTGTGTTTTTATTCTGTTTGTTTGCCTTTACAGAATGACCGATGATAGTCTTATATTGGATTCACTGTGAAGGTATTATGTACCCGCTACAGCCGTGATAATTAATTTGGGGGGTTTTTGAAAAATTTAGAAATTATTTCTGAATGAGGATTTCAGACCTAAATGCCCGGGAAAATACGGCCGTATGGCAAGGGGCAATCCTTATGTTATTGTATGAGTTCAAAGGGTGAACGAAAAAAATAGGGAAATTTTCTACAACGTGGTAATTGCGATGTAGTCTGATTCTGAAAACCAGTTATGATAACAAAACGACTTTTCCAACACTAATGATTGTTTGAAATTATAGTCGTTACCGTACGAAATAGATAATTGCCTCTGCCAATGCAGTTGAAGGGACATATGTATCACCCCGTGTCTTCCTTTCTGTCTGTCTGTCTGTCTGTCCACACGATATCTCCAAAAATTCTGAATCAAATTTTGTGGAAAAGTTGGCCATAGGGTAAAAAAGAAGTGATTCAATTTGGGGGCAGATCTAGGTATTATTTTCGATTGAGTTAGTGTGGGCGCTCTTTTTTTTAATCATTTTAGTGAATATAAAGCGAGGATGATATATCTTCAGTAAAGAGAAGTTCAAATGTTTCCTTTTGTACTAAAAAGCTTTGACCACATAGGTGGCTGGATTTTGGTTCTCACGTGGTTTCGCTACCAGAAAAAGACTCTCGGGTGGTAACTTCTGATATCAGATCAAGGCTCTCGGCTAGTATTCCCGTTACGGCTAAGAGTGGCCACAGTAACTTCTCTTTATTTACAATTGAAATATCCGGATATTTAATGGACATTACCATTATATTTCGATGGAACTGAAAGAGAATTGAAATTAAGTTATGGTGCGAAGGTTCTAGTGTTAGCAGACTTTACTCAGTGGACTTCGCGATTTAAATTCACAGTCAAGACTAGGAAAGTTTTCTTGGAAAAATTGTACATCAGAAATATTACAAAAAATTAGAATCAAACCGAAATCAGCAAAATACTAATCATGGCTAGTACATTACCAAAATGTATCTACTGCAATAAGACGTTTGGTGGAATGCTGTGCTCCAACTTGGAATCCATTTTATTTGAAAGATATCAATCAACTGGAATCAGTCCAAAGAAGATGCGTGAGGCTAGCAAACTCTGAAATGAATTTACCATCTTCAAAGAGTCAAGCTGATCTTAGATAAATGTATAACTATATACATAGAAACTATAAAACTCAAGCTTCAACATATTTAAATTGTGCTTAAGTTCAAGTTCAATTAAGAGGATATCTTAGGAAACTGTGGAAGAAGTATGCACGGACGAACTTGAGAAAGAACTTCTTCTCGGACAGAGAGTAGTTAACAGTTAGAACAGTCTGTCCCAGACACTATGAGAGCAACGACTTCGACTTCCTTCAACAGAAATTGCGGTGCAACGGTATATCCTGTGTTAAGGGATCCAAGTCATTGGAAAAAAAATTTCAAGTTGAAAAGGGTCACATCATTTTATGATGGCTATGTATTCTTTGATGGCTAGACAGGAATCAGTTATCTGTTGATTCGTTCCTATTTGTAGATGGGGCGTGGGCAAGGGCGTAGCTGGAGATTAGAGGGTCCTGTGGGCTTGGCTCTTTGTCGCCTGGTCCTCCAAATTTAGTGCAGCTATTCCCAAACCTAAGGACTGCAGACCCTTGAGGGTCCACTCAGGTATTACTGGGAGGGCCGTTGGTAGATCTTCCACAAACTTTCAAAAGTATAACTAGAGATTTAAGGGCCTGGATGGGGGCGTGGCTACTTAAAAGGGCGATTCCAACATTTAGTGAGATTTGTTATTGTGTAATGTTAGTAGAATGTAGTAAGTGAACGACTATTCGTTAATCAATTGGAGCCTAAAATCCATTGAGAATCCGAAGACAATTTAAAATATCTTCCACCTCTTTCTTCAGCTGTGACCCTTGACCATAGTGGAAAACAAACTGTTTAGGCGAGGTTTACGGGAATTTCTCAACATATTTTAAATGTTTGTGTTTACTAATAATTCTTTACTCTTTTGAACCTATTATAGAAGCTAGTTAGGTATAATTCGGTGGGAAAACGTGTCTCCATTTGTTCTAAAGATTGTGTAAGTTACATTGTTCAAAAGATAATGGAAATTGTATAAAACATTATTCTAGCCATTACTGAACACGGAAAAAGTTTTACAATGGCCACCTTGAACGCTACAAAATAATTTTTATACTAATTATTACAGTAAATTTGATCTATATTTTTCAACTCCCACAAGTACATTACCTTGCTTAGTTAATTCCAGATGGAGAAACTCACTCCTGGACACAACTTGCCGGCTGCATTACCGGCGTTGTTTTCTTGCACACACAGTTGTTTGCGCTGACGAACTGCAACGGCCCTGTTCCTAGTAGCAAAGCATCAACACTACAGTCTTGCACTGGTTCCCCCTTATCTCATGCTTATTTTTCTCTCTCCACGCACCCCCTTGCAATGTAATAAAGAAAATTAAGAATAAAACAGGGTGCTTATGCTTGAATAGGAACAAAAATGAATTGCAGTTATAGTGAAGACTGTGGGCCCAACCTCAACTACAACTGTCATTCAGTCTTTACTCCCCCTCACAAGTCTGAAGCCTGGAAATTAAGAGGGTCTTTTTGCTTGAATGGGAGCAAAAGCTACTCAACCAACACTATAACTGTCTCCCGCCCTACCCTTACAATGCAATGAACAAGGGTAAGAATGGAAGAGTGCTTATGCTTCAATGGGAGCAAAAAGGACTTAACCTTCAATATAACTGTCATTCATTCATTACTCCTCCTTCAAAAATCATGAGCCTGGAAATCGTTAATTTAGTTGTAGACAATAGGAATGTAAACAGTTTGCAAAAGTAATCAGGTTTAAGAAATTCACCACATTACACAACAGGCTCACCCACCAAATTCTAAGTTGCCTAAATGAAGGTGAGGTACCAGAATGGATGACCAGAGGCAGAACCACCCTCAACCAAAAAGATCATGAAAAAAAAAAGGGAACGTGGCAAGCAATTATAGGCCAATCACATGCTTACCACTCACGAGGAAAATCCTGACCGGAAAAATAGCGGAGAGAATGTATATATCCATGGGAAGAAGGGGGTTATTATCAGACGAACAGAAAGTGTGTAGGAGAGGAACCAAGGGGGCGAATGATTTGATCTACATCGACTAGATGATCTTAAAAGAAGTAAGAAAAAGGAAGAAGAACATTGCAATGGGGTGGATAGACTATAAAGAGCATACGACATGATTCTACATAGCTGGATACTCGAATGCCTCAGAATGTTCAAGATCAGTGAACCAATGGTGAGCCTCCTCGCCAACTCTATGAAAAACTGGAAAGTAGACTTGACAGCCAGAAAAGAAAATTCAGTAGAGGTAAGTATAAAAAGGGGAATCTTCCAGGGAGATTCGCTGTCTCAACAACAATTTGTTTTAACTATGATAATGCTAAACATAATCCTGAAAAACAACAAAACAAAGGGGAAAGTCAACCACCTAAAGTACGTGGACGATATAAAATTATTTGCAAAAAAAATAATAAAAAAAAAACAGGGGAGAACTCGAGATACTGTTCAACAAAGTGACGGAATACAGTGATGACATTGGGGGGTGGAGTTTGGAATAGAAAAATGTGCAATCATGGTAATGGACAAAGGAAGGCTCGCAGCAGCAGAATGAATCGAACTCCTGCGCAGCAGGAAGATTAGAGCACTGACCACACAAGACCGATACAAACTCCTGGGAATTCTCGAATGTAACAAGAAGTAAAGGAGAAAATAAAAAGAAAATACCTTAGGAGGATAAGGAAAAATATTGGAGAACAAACAAAACAGCAGGAACCTTATAAAATGAATGAACACATGGGCCCTATCAGTAGTAAGATACACAGGACCGTTCCTTGGTGGATAAAAGAAGAACTTCAATCAATGGACCGGTGAATAAGGACGTTTATGACAATGCACAAGGCCTTACATCCCAGAGATGACACGGATAGACTCTATGTGAAGAGAGAGGAAGGTGGTAGAAGGCTCATCAGCATAGAGGACTATGTCCAGAGGGCCAGAGCAGGTCTAGAAAAGTATGTGCAAACAAACAGTGAAGACATCATAAAGAGTGACCGAAGCAGCGTAACGAACAACCTAAAGGTAGAAAACAATAGAGTAGCACAGCAAACAACAAAAGGAAAATGGGAATTGAAAAAAATCACATGGAGAATTTAAAAGACGGATATAGGATGTGGTAGATGAGAGATCATGGACATGGCTACAAAAAGTAACCCTGAAGAGAGAAACGGAATCACTCATCATGGCAGCTCAAAACAAATGCATTAGAACGAACTATATCAAAACAAAAACGAACAGAACACTGACAAACAGCAGGTTCCACCTATATGGGGAAAGAGAAGAGACCGTAAACCAAACAACTAATGAATGTAGTCAACTAGTCCAGAAGGAGTATAAACACAGACACGATAGAGTAGCAACAGTGATACACTGGGAACTGAGTAAATGAATGGGATTTAACAATGCAGAAAAGTGGTACCGGTACAAATTTGAGACAGCCCTAAAGAATGGAAACCACAAATTACTTTGGGGCTTTGACATCCAAACGGACCAACTCATTCAAGCGAGAAGACCGGACCTAGTAATCGTTGACAAGATGAGGAAAACCTGCTAAATAGTAGACGTGGCCGTACCTGCAGACCATAGAAGATAGAGGAAATAGAATGAAGAACTGGGAAAATACCAGGATCAAGCAAGAGAACTGAAGAAAGTCAGAGTAGTATCAGTAATAATAGGTGCACTTGGAACTGTACCAAAGACACTGAAGGTGAGATTGGAGGAACACGGTATAAAAGGGAGGATTGAGACTGCACAAACCATGGCACTGCTAGGAGCTACACGAATACCGAGGGAAGTGCTAGAAGTATAAGATGTACGACCCCAGCTATCAACAGTGGCCTACCTGAGGTGGAGGAAGAAAGAACATCCAAACGGTAGTGGAGGTACAAACCACAGCACTGCTGCGATAGGTGAGGGAGAGATTAAATGAGATGAGGAGGGCTGAAGACCTGAGGAGACTTACTGTCACTCAGCCTCCAGTGATAACTACCGGGCAACTGGTGTAAAACTGTAAACCACAGTACTGCTGTGGACTATGAGAGTGTGGAGAAGTGGGCTGGAGACTTGAGGAGACTTGCTGTCACTCAACCTTCAGCGGTAACCATCGGGCAACTGGTGTGAAATTGCTGATTGTAATAATAATGGATATGCATTCGTTTCATATGCTTTTATATGTTATTAAAGTTGATATCGATACATTCTACAGGTAATAAATTACTTTAACAAAATCATATACTTAAATTGCAGAAAATTTTCATGAGAAAATAATGATGATAATGTTAGCGCTGACTCTCGTGGAAATTCCATGAGTCCAGCTTGTTTAGACAAAATGATTACTCACTAACAGTCATTATTCAAAATTACAGATCCTATGATAAATGCCAAGCTGAGTGTCATACATTAAGGGAGATAACTTTTTGAAGATGCAATCAGTGCAATGATTCTAATTTTAGAATCGAATGAATAACAAAAAAATACGATTAATGAAATAAACGTCAATAAAACATAAAAAGTACAAATGAATTTAAAATAGTGCATTATAAATCTAGAATACTTTTATTTCATGTTTTTTTTATTTTTGTTTTCATGGTTTTTTGTTGCTCATTCTACTGATTTTGTATTGTGTCACTAATCGCTAACAAATATTTCAAATTCAGAATGAGCTGTTCATATTTTTGAATTTTTTATACGTCCTTTGTGTATTTTTCGTGTTTTTTATTTCCATTTTTGATAATTTTTGATCGATAGAGTCACCTCCCTTGAATTATCTTCCGTGACTTATCTCCCTTGAAAAGTTATCTCCCTAAGACGCTCATCTTGACATTTACCGACTAGTATTAATATTTGATAATCAAATCTGAACATTAAAAGCACATGTGTTCTAAGTTAATTTTTCTTTTGATTTAATCTGCTTTTCCTAAGAACACTTTATTTATTCCAATCCTTTGCTTATTTGGGCGAAGTAGAGGAATATAAGGTGTCAAAATATTCCTCTTTGATCTCCGATGCGTCTTTTAATTTCCTACAGAAATGTTTCTGGAATTGACTTATTTTTGTGATATCATTGTATTATTGGTACCTTCTATTTAAGCAGCTTCCTGAACTAACAACCATATTTTATATCGTAATCGATGTGCCTGAAACCCATAACCTTGTTATCACTGCGTTTATTCAACATAGTTGTTTTGCAGAATCGCTCTATATAGAGAGGATTGATTATTTTTTTTCTTCTCTGAGCTTCCGTAGATTGAAAAGTTTGACCATTCATCCCATTGGAAACCGTGCCAGCTGTCGCTGTGCATTCTGGGAAGACAGCACTCTAGTATCCGCCATATTGACATGGGATGATATTTATCGAACCCTGCAGTTGTTTATTTTATGAAGATGATGTATAATTTGGGCGGTCAGCAACGGCAAGAATTGTATTACCAGCACTATCAATCACTACAGTAAAAAAACAGCCAACACTAATCTTAGCTGCTTTCCCCAGTTTCTATAATTTCTGTTGATTACTTTTTATAAACCTCCCACGTCTCTGGTTTTTGTGGTGGTGCATGTATATTATATTCCTTACTCACTCCACAGCTGGATCTCTTGTGGATTTTTACCCGTGCGACTGTTTATGTTGAAAGGGAGCATTGTACTCCGAAAAGATGAGTTCTGTGGATAGCAAGAAGACAAAACGTAGGAAAAACAAGAAAAACACGGCTGTCAAAAACGTGATGGGTTTAAATCATGGTCCAAACACGACTACCACAACTACTACGACAACTACGACTTGCAGTTCCAGCACAAAAGTGGCTTCTTCTTCTTCTTCTTGTTCTTCTTCTTCCTCTTCTTCAACCTCTTCTTCATCAGTAACAATATTGCAACAAACATCTTCACAACAAACGATAAAAGACCATCCCGATGTAAGTTCAGTAATTCATCGTCCACCCATTTTAAATTCATTTTTTTGTAAACTGTCTGTTGCATTTCATTAATCACTTTTCGAGGGGTAATCTTTTGCTTTGACGTACATAGAACCTTTATGATGTTGAAATCGCATTCTAAGGCTCAAAATGTCATACAAAGGCTACAAAAAGTATATATTTTCAATAAAATCATAATTAAATGAAATATTCATCAGAAATCACCGCAATAATAAAATTAAACGCATGTCTTGTTCTTCATTAAAACATCAGTTTAGCACTTGGGGTGCACTGTTTCCATCGTACCCTGACGAATTCATGATGCGAAATCTGATAAACAACATAAGACGGGCTTTTGATCTTGTTATTACATTTACACCTGATGAATAGGATGTTTAATTATACTTTTTAATCAAAACCTATACGTTTGGAGCCTCTAATTGACTTTTGGTACCATGTATGCTAGTTGAACACCGCCATAGGTTTATGTACGTCAAAGCAATTATTACCCACTTCAAGTCTCTGATGATTTTACCCAAATAGGTTGCTTATACCTAAAGAATTTTGCCTTTGCAAAATCTTCTATCAGTCTCCATTGAAATTAACGATTTATTAATAATGTTTATTGCTTCAAACCGTAAATATTCATTTTCAAGTATAAATTAACGAACGAGAATGCTCAATCGAGCCCCTTCTTGTGCGAAAGAGTTCCATAGTAAAAAGGGGAGTTTATAAAGTAGAGAATGTCACCTGGAATTTCTGTGTATACACAGAAAAAAGGTAAGTTGATGACATTTAGGAAAACTTTGAGGGCTATATGGTGAAACTGAGATGTAAAACTGCCTTTAAGGCTTTAAAAACAGAATTGATTCCCAGTAGTTTTCGTTTTTATGAAGTTGAACTCATCTCTTTCAGTCACAGCGTCTCACAAAACCCAAACAAACCTGAAACCAACAAATTGCATTTACAAGTTGAACTAACAAGCCAACTTAGAAATATGAAGTCAACTATTATGAGTACTTGGTATTCGATCGACTTTTCTTCTCGCTTTTTAATATCCGATACTTTTGATGGTTTAAAATGATTTTCTTTTAATTTAGTTTTAGTACCACGTGACACTGTGTGTGTCTCTCTCTCTCACTTCGGCTTGATTTTTTTCCGCACAGCTCGCTTTGAAATGCAAATAGGTACGCTCATGATTTCTGCCTTTCGATCCATAAGTTCTATAAGGCTGCCACTTGTTACTCCCACTATATAGCAATCGATGCAATAATAAATCGGTAATTTATATAATTTTTAAGGCAATCAATCAACTGTTGTAAGATGTTGTTAATATTTTTTGAGTTAACTGTGAATCCGTTGGTATTGACGTCACGTGATAGTGTCGCCATTTTGAGAACGAAATCTGACGTAAGCCATGCCAAGAGATCAGTGTTAGTTAGTGTGGACGATGTCGGTCGACCCCTACTCTGTTTGTTTGCTCTTCTATTTATAACCTGTCGAATTTAGGAAAGATAAAAGAGTCTTAAGTAAATGTCTAGACGTTCAGGTTTACCTTTAACGAGATCTGAAGTTTTTTTTCGTTTAAGAATCTCTGTCAAATTTGCTCAGTGAATAACACCAACTCTACAGAGAAAGGAGTCATGTTGTTTTCATGAGTCAACACTTTAGTTAAAAAAAGGCAACAAAAAAAAATAAAGTAATCTAAAATCTTCTTAATAAAATGAGTTCAAATTGCCATGTATTGCCACTGATTTACTCGTATTCGATTTTGATTGATATATTTTACTGAACAATCTTACTGGAAGGACGAAGAGCTCGAACTGCTGCTTGCCCGCATTTCTCTTATCAACTACGGCTACTGCTACACCGCCCTGCCAAACTAATAAGTACATTCGTACTGACTCCAATATTTATTCTTATCGCATTTTTCAGAATGTTTTTGTCCGATGTGGCAATTTTTTTGATGTCCAAGAAGAAACCTATTTTCCAAATTCAAAGCACTAGTGAGTAATTAAGTGTATGTGCCTCCGTTAAAAAATCGATGAAAATCCCACCAGATTGACATCATCATCATTTGAGTTACTGTATTTATTACTCGTGTATAATGCGAAACCTTTATTATTAAAAATCAGAGTCGAAATTCGTGGGTAGCATTACACTCTAGTGTTAAATGAAATGATAACATATCTACGTATATATTACTGATTTTAGCTACAAAAAATCTGGGGGGTAGCATTATATTCGAGATCGCATTGTATTCGGGGTAATTACGGTACTTACTTTGCCAGGCGTATACTTGGACTTTCACCTACCAAGCTTCGACAACACTCGAAATGATTATGTAGAAATAGACCTCGGTAATTGTTTGGTTGAGGTTCGCAAAAAAAGGGAAGTAACTATTATTGATATTGAACATGATTTTCTTGCATGTCTTTCAATAAGAAATATTTTAGCCAAACAATTACTCTAAAGCTCTTTAATCTTGGATCTTCTGTTGAAAAAAACTTTTTTTTTCTACTAAAAAGGAACATAATTGTGAATATGAGCCATGTCACAAAACCATTTAGCAATAATCGGTGGCTGGCTTATGTTACTTGGTGATAACGGGCAAAAGAAAGGTCTTCCAAATTTTGACATTAAATTCTAATTAGATGCGTAATCATCTCTTGTAGCGATGATTATAACTGACTGGCTGACATACTGAGACACTCCGATCACCTCTTGTTTCCTTCTTGTGCATCTATGAACTGACTTACAGGCTTGTTTTTATTCATTATTCATTAGTCCTTAGCTTTTGTGAACTAGAGAGTGGGTAGCACATTCAAGTCTATTATTTAACTCTCATTATTTTGGCAGAGATCCACTAGTGTGTCACTTGGTGTGCTTCTTGCTTGTTTTTTCCAGCATCCAACCACTGAACCTGTATTTACATAATACTTATTATTAAAAAAGAAAAACAGTTGCCAGCTTAGATGATGAGAACATCCTCTCAACATGCACAGCTTTGACTCAGTTGAGGACGAGTAACGAATTAATCTTTTTTTTAAAATTTCAACTTTGAATTATGTACCAGCCATTGTTTTTATGTTCAGAATTTCATAAATCAATTTTGAATGATGAAATAATTTTCATACTCATCAATTAGTGCATTTCTATCCGTCAAAAAATATTTGGGAATCTCAATTTAAAATTCAATAGTCATATTTTATTTGCATATTCATTTCCATTTTTACATAAAAAATTGATTGCTGTAAATATTTCATCATCAGAAAACCAAATAATTTCCTTCCAGTCATGTTATATATATATGTGTGTGTGTGTGTGTGTGTTTATACATTGTTATATTATATTGAAATGATTCTGTTATTTCTCTGTGAATGTACCATTTGGCCCAGACAATGCAAATGGAATAAACAATTTTTTTAAAAAGGGGCCAAATCTAATCCTGTCTAGGCCATGTGGCACATTCACCGTGAAATAACGGGAAATCATTTCAAATGAAAGTTCCAATATAACACAATTTGTATTTAACTTTTTATTTGCAAATAAGCTGTTTTATTGCAGGCTAGCAAGAATGAAGGTACTGTCTAAAGTTCAAAACATTGTTTTTCATGCACTTTCGACCATCATTAGTCATTTTCAAGCCAGACTTTCCATGATTACAGTAATAGTACTAGTTATGTTAATGGGGACTTGGAGCTAAAAAGGGTTTTGAATAAGATTGAGTAATCCACAGTATTATATAATGTGTGTGTGTGTGTATATATATATATATATATATATATATATAAAGTACTATTACTATAATCATTAGACTCAGAAATCCCTCTTGAAAATGACTGATGACTGTCGAAAGCGCTCAAAGGAGTTTGTTACAAACTGTGGAGAATTCCTTCATTTTTGTGATCCTGCAATAAAATAGCTAATATGCGAACAAGGAAAATTATTGAAAAAGTTGAATCGACAAACATTATCTGAAGTGTAATGAAACTTGCATGAAAGAAAAATTACTTCCCAAGTATTCATTATTCAGAATGCATATACATGGGTCATTTCCTGTCAAGCGGACCAATGGTCCTCACACTCAACCATCTCAGATTTTGCAAATGAAGTCCTGTAAAATTTTAGCTCAATATCTTTACTCATTCAGTCACTACGGATCCAAGAACGACGACTACTACTTTATTTTATTTCAACTAGCCACCATTCCATGAAAGGAAGTTCTGCTGCACTGAATATTTGTCAAGATCAATGTAGATTTTGAGAATATCATCTCTAGAAAAAAACTCTTTTCTTCTTTTTTTCCAGAAAAAGATGTCAAAGTGGGCTCCAAATTTCATCAGTATTCCTGGGAAGCTGTTTTCAAATAATCATTACCCAGGACCTGACTGGCCCTGTGAGTTCTGTCTGGCAAAGAAGACTGTTGAGTCAATGCACTACAAAATGTCACAATGTTGATCTTTCAAGATCCTAAGATATAAAGTCTCAAAAAATGTACCATTTTTAAGGTAAAAATAAACTTCTGGTACAAGCTGCACCATTTTTAACAAAGCCAACAGATAAGAGCATGTTGAAAAATACTTTAACCTAGTTTTTTTATTTGGTCTTTTGATTCTTTCACCTATTAGCAGCTGGTGAAACTGTCTCTTTGGTCCACATGGGTGCATAAATATATTTTTGTTCTCCACTAATTTTTCCAGTTTACCAGAAACCCTAAGGAATATTTTGATGGGTTATAGCAGAATTTTTTTTTGTGGTTGGTCAGAGAAAATCAGCTTGTGAGTTTATAAGGGGTCGAGTGAAGCATTAGTAGCTCATGCCTACTTCCTGATGCCAAAAACTGGACAAATTATCACTCCTACTTTTTGTATTTTACCAGAAAGTAGTGCACACAGAGTTAGTCTTTTTTTGTGTGTGTCATCGGAGGAGATACTAGCTGAGAGGGAAGCATAGGAAGCAAGATTTTAGAAAGGACATACAGTTGCTGGAAGTCAAAAAAAATCATCATTTGTTCTTATGAATGGAGAACAGATTCGAGTTAATGGAATTTCTGAAGACACAAGTTTTTTTTGTTGCATATGTTGGGATCTTAATGATACTGATAGAAGACAGTGGAAGATGCAACCATGGTATGTGTTTTTGAGTTTCTGATGGATTGGTGTAAATCACCATGGCCTAGTGGTAAAGTGCTTGCCTCCAGTTCAATAGGCTGTAGGTTCAATCCCTGGTTGAGTCATACCACAGACTTTGAAAAATGCTACTCTCTGCTTAGCACTCTGTATAAAGAGTAGGATTGAGGAAGATGCTGTACATGGGACTGAAAACCCTGTACTCTTATGGATTGGAAACATTTTTGAATAACAAAGAAATGCCTATTAAACATTTATGTACCCTCATGGGCCAAAGAGGAAGTTTTACTGCCCATTTGAACAAATCTGTTGCAGCACAGCCAACAGGTGCGGCCCCAAGCGGACAAAGATGCCAATTTCTCAAAACCAAATATGCATTTTTGTTATAAATATTATCGTTATCAGTTATAAATAAAAGGAATAATTTCTGATTTTCCATGCTAGTAAATGAAATTTCAATTCTCTATTAGAACTTTTGATGGAAATGAGGTTTTGGAACTAAGCATAGGTTAGTCACCATTAGTAGACTTAGAACATACAAAAAACCTGGGTATATTCTACCCCCCCCCTCCCAATTTCCAGCACCTATTAAGATATGGAAGAATCAAGAGATCAAATTGAATAACCAGTCCCAAGTATCATTAACAAGCCCTTTCACTGATTTTTGTTAGAAAATGGTGCAGCTTGTCCTATGTTCTGTTCATTTTTACTTTTGAAAATGGTACTCCCTTGACAGGACTTGTGCTGAAAGCCAGGTCTTGAGTTGTGATTACTTGAAAATGGATTCCTGGCAATATCAATGAAATTTGAAACCGACTCACATCTGTTACAGAAAAAATGGTATTTTCTAAAGATAGGCTGATAACACTCTCAAAATCAACGTAAAAAGTTGATCTTAACAACAAATTTTCAGTGCAGCTGAACTTCCTGTTGTGGAATGGTGACTAGTTGACAACGGGGGAGGGGTTATTGTACTTTGATTCATGATGATGAGATTGAATTAAAATTTCAGAGAAATTCATTTCAGACCCAGAAGAACCTGTGACCTAAGTTATTGCAAAATCAGCGATTGTTGAGCACTGCATTTTTTTCAAAATTGGTCTACTTGACATGGAATGATGTGTGTGTGTGTGTGTATAAGTAGCTGTTTATGATAGAAGTTCTCAATATTTTTAATAAAAGGGCTAGTTTGATAAATGATGATGGAATCCTCACTACAAATTTGTTTGACACTTCTCTGATTTTCAAGTGAGTTCTAATGAAAATTAATATGGGACCAGATATATATATACATACAACACTGTAGTTGGCATTATGGTATTGTATATATTTTACTTCCCCTGGGTCCGTTCAGTATGCATACCAAATTTGGTAGGGCAAATCGGTCAAAGATGGTGATCAGCTCATGATGATTGACCTCCACAATTCTTTTTTTTTTTTTTTTTTTTTTTTTTTTTTTTTTTCTGTCAAAGAGACCTTATGTGAATTTTGTCCCATATACGGCCTATTTAGGGTCCACTGACATTGGGTAAAGTCGTGAAAAAAAATTTTTTAATTCAGTTGTATTTCATTAGCACATTGCATAATCATATAATTTAAGATTGAAAAAAATCAGTCTTGATATTCAATAAATGTTTTACATTCAAGACTCATTTAATTCCAACTAAACTAATAATTTTCTTGATTCTGATCAAACTAAAATATTCTCATGTTCTGTATTGGGAGGCAAGGTATAACTTGTCACTCATGAAGTTGGAATATATTATGTGTTTGGAAAAAGGAAATCTAATATTGTATGTGAGTGTTGATCTTTATGTCAGCTTCAGAAAGTTTATATCAATTTTAGTTCGAGTACTTGGGCTCTTTCATTTTAATTTGTTTTTATATTTGCTCAACTTATCTAGACCAAGTTATCTTTCTTGAAGTTAAATAATAATATAGTATTGTTTCATGGTAGTTAAGTGGACTTCTAGATGATCATCACCATTAAAACACTGTTATTGATTTGTCTTGTGACTAAAATAGTTCATTGGTTGGTGCTCAAGATATCTTTTGAAAAATCCAGGATTTCAAATTCTGATCTTTAAGAATGTACACCCTTCCTACTCTCTATCCCCCCCATTTGGTCCTTACTGAACTAAGCTTAGTAAATTGAGAAATAGTATGATATTGATAGGATGATAATTTTTTTTTGATATTGCTACAATGTTCAGTACATAATGAGATCACATGACCATTATATCTGTATAGTTTTGCCATAATTGTAATCCATACCTCATAACCTTCAAAGTGATGTATGACTTTCTTAGGTCACTTGGAAAATGAAAACCTAACTGTATATCACCTCTCTTGCTTCCTAACCCTTGAAGAATTCAGGCCTGAATGAGTTGAATAATGAAAGCAGGCACCAGCTATTGCCTACTGTTTGTTGATACCAATTCTTTCTTATAGCATTTTTTTTTTTTTTTTTTTTTTGCCTTTATCTGAGTCAAGTATTCGCTCTGAAGTTTGACTGGGGCAAAAAAATGGATAGACTATAGCTTTTTTTTTTACAACCTAAAATTTTCTCTAATAACATCAAAATTATTAACTTGTGTGTATATTTTTGCAATATATGCACAGCTCTTGAACTTTTGTAATTTCTCAACTTGTGGAAATTAGTCTGAAGTTCAATTCCTGATACACTGATGGTTAGGTTAATTACCACACACTCATCTAAAAAGAGCCTCTGTTTTTGAGTGGTCAAACCATTTTATTCAGACAAAACTAATTCTAATGCAACTTGGTGCCAGAAATCAAGATTTTTGCTGATTTTTTTTTTTTTTCTTCAATTTTTGATATTGTCTATGTCTTTAGTTTTAGCTTTCTAGTTGAAAAATTTCATGGATATTGAATTTCTATGAGATGATCCAGTGGTCACTATTTTTGTTGAAGTTTATTTTTCATAGCATTTTTAGTGAACTTTGAATACTCCAACACTGTGCCAGTTATGTTATGCTAACTCTTTACTTTTAAAACATTTTCTATCATTATTACTACTACTGCAAACATAGTACCCATGAAAAATTATGGTATTATTTATGCATGGATCAGTACTTCTGCCAATCAGAGTATCTGAGTTCCCTGCATTGGATCAAAATGTCACTCTATCACACTTCTGTTTAGAATCAGTGTTGTACCTGTGCTTTCACTGAAAAGGGTTATATGCACACATACACACACACTCATATATATATATATATATATATATATATATATATATATATATATGTATGTATGAGAAGAGGCACGTACACACGGACAAGAGTGGGTGTGAAAAGAGGATTTTATTTCATTCTTTTTGTATTTATTTTCCCACTAGTTTTGACTGTTTGATCATCCTCAGAGGGAGAAATGGCAAATGAAAGAGTTTCTTTTTTTTGTCCATCTCTCTTCAATTGTCCCTTAGTATTTCATTTTAGTCTGGTTATATCTGACTGATCTTATATCATTTGGGCCTCTCCTATATAATCTCTTTGTTCTCTTTTGGGGTAATGTTATCTGTAGATATAAAACATATTGCGTTTTATATAAGTGGATTATCAATTGCCAAGTATTTTTATTGAATTGATTTTGCTTGCTTTTGGTGAAAAAAATTATTTATTTATTTATTTATCTATTTTTTCATACTTCATCTTGAAGTGGGGCAGTGTCCATACATATAGTATGTTGAGTAGCCAGCGAAAATAATTATGTAGAATAATTTTGGTTTCAGTTACTACTCTTCAGTGATATTTTAGATCGGTAATTTTAGATAAAGAATCTATAATATGTAATTTTTTTTATTTATTTTTATTAAATTTCTTGAGAACTGCTGATCCAAACAAGTTTGAACTTGACACTGCACTGTTTGGCGTGTTCAGTGGTGAATCTCAACTTCGTACAATGGCTGGTTGTCAAGTAATTGTAGTGCATTAGGTATCTAGAGAACTGCTGATCCAAACAACCTCAAACTTAGCACTTCAATATGTGATGTGCTGACTGATATATTTGGCAAATATGTACTTTGTACAGTGCTCAGTTGTCAACTAATCACAGTGCATACATGCACACAGAGATTTCTTTATTTGTAGTTAAATGCCTCATGCAAATCTGCTGATAACAAACCAATTGGTGGAGAGGGTGGTTGTTGAGACTGAAACTCTATAATACCCAAAGATTGCTTCTCGTTTGGTAAATAAGTAACTTTGGTTGTTTGCCACATTCAATGAACATCATTTGGTAAATCTAAAGGCAGTTCAGTTGCCCCTCATTCTATTTTCGAACTTACTTATTCAGTAAATTTGAGTAGAGGCAATGGCAGAAATGCACACAAAAAATGCAACATGGTAAGCCCAAAATGAAAAACATGCTGACACTAATGAGTATCCAAAGAGACAAAGCCATAACCACACCCGTGTGTGCCAGATTTCTTTCAAACCAACATATCCCATTAGTCTTGGCATGTGCATGATCGGTTATTGGTTCTTGTATTTATTGAACTTAGTTCAGTAAATAGAAAAGTTCGGTTCATTGTGGGAAAAAAATCCTTTACAAAATCATGCTGGTACTACTGGGAAAAGTATTTGTGGCAAAATTTTCTGTCATATTCCTATTCATTGCTGTAAGACAGCATTTCTGTTTTCATTTTAATTTGAATTTAAACCAACAAACAATATTTTAGATACTGCACAATGAATTTATCAAAAACTACAAAGCAAACAAAAATTTATTCTATTCAAAACAATTAAAAAATGCGTTCAAAACTTGATACACTATTCCGTTATTTTCATATGAATATTATTTATATTTACTGAAAGATGTGACACGGCTTCCACTTTCATTTTCGTTTTGATTTTTTTAAAATAATTTCCTTTTAATTTATAGAAGCAAAAGTTGTGTTTTTTAATTGAAAGAGTATTGAAGACATTAGTGCCATGTCAATGAGTTTTTAGCTGTTTCGATATATTGTAACCTGCATGGGTTTCATTAAATTTGTTTGCAACATATATTCTGTTGGGTAACCATTATACACTTGGATGAATCTCTCTGGTGACATAGATATGGTGCCAATGCGTTCAAAAATATAATAGCACAGATAGTCGAAAATACCTGACACCTCTAAAGTGTTTTGTTTTTTTTGTTCTTTTCTTTTAATAAATTGAATTAAAAATGAAATGAAAATTATTCTATTTTGTATGAAAGTAATGAGTTTATGAATTATTTTGTATTGAAATAAATCATTATATAGTTTGTTTGCTTTGCAATTTTTTTGATATATTAATTGTGCATTTAGTCTTCTTGTAATGTACCAAAAATTCATGGTCCATGTGTTCGCCATATTCATTGAACTTTGTTCAGTAAACTTGAAATTAGTTGAAGACAAAAATCTATTACGTTGAGGTCTGTTAGCAAGGGTTTACTGTGTAGTTATCTTTGATGCTGTCTATTTCCTAATAATAAATGGAAATTTTAGAATTTTTCTCTGCATATTACCTATTCAGTGAATTTAGTCCATTTATTTTATTTTTCCTTCCTAACTTTTCCATATAATTTTCATTTCGAGTTCAATCATAGAGTATTATGCCTTATGTCTCTTACCTGCTGAAACTTGAATATCGTCAGAACTAGAATAATTAAGAGCATTGTATTTGCTCACTAAGCTTTAATATCATTTCTTCATAAATTCCTGAATCTTATGAAGTAATTTGGGTGCTTATTTTAAACCAGGGTTCTTTTAAATTCTTTGATGACACGGTTTAATTTTATACTACTAACTCACACCCCTTTGATATATATCATTTATAAATAGTACTGGAACCCTCATCTTACAGAAACGTAACAATTTTCTTGTTGGTATGATACATTCATGGATTGTACTTATTTTTGAATCCCGACTTGTTGCCAAAAAGTATAACCTCTTAATCAAATATAGCAAGCAAAGTTGTTATAACAAGTTTTTTTTAGATATATTCATATTTCAAATCTTAATTATTTTACTGTCACCAATATTTTCCTCGCTTACTCTTTATTTATTCATTTATCTATTGTGAACTAGTATTGGTACGGGACCCATACTGCAAATAACTGTTCTAAACTTCAATCCTTATGATGTCTCTTCATTGGTTTTGAAGCTTTTGAAGATTTAAAACTTTGCTTATGATGAATGTATAAAATTGTTCTACCCCTTAATGTTTTAATGCCTCTCTTATAGAATTCATCACAATCTTTCATTTGAGGGTTAGTTCATCTGTATGTTGAAATTTGGCAGTGATTAGTTGTTGATCATAATTTCATTAATTGAGAGAAGAAAAAGAACACATTGTGTGGAATGTTTGAATTGAACTTTGACTTGTCTTGGAAATCTATTAAAATGATTTTAGTTACCATTTACTGAGAAACCTTGATTATCTGAATGAGACTTCATGGTCCTGAAATCGCATTCTGTATGGCTTCCTTTTTTATGATCAGATTAGATATCTGAACAAAATACTTCTAGGCTGTCTCATTTGGGCAATCAAGGTTTCTCTGTAATAACAAAAATATAATAGGGAACTGTTGGATGAATCTTAGATTTACATCAAATTGCATGATGAACAGGACAGGAAAAGAAAATATAAATGATCTTCAGTAGAATAAGATATATTGTAGTCCCATTGTAACACAGCTTGATTATGGACCTCAATCTTCAAAACATTCAATTTGGCTCTCTAAATGATGGCTTAGTACAAAAAAAGATCCCCTACTGAATCCAGTTACACCAACTGTAAAAAAGAAATGAATTAGACAAAAATATTCCTGGAGTCTATAAACAAAACTCCTCTCCCTTTTCATCTGTCGCTACTCTAGACACTCTCTACATGTATATCTAAGTTTTATCAAAATGTAACCTGGTGGGGTATCACTATTCTAAAAAATGTTCATATTTATTTCTCTTAATTTCTGCACAAATTACGAGTTTTGAAGAAGTTGGGGGGGTCTAGACTCGCATTAAGGTTTGTAAAAATGGAAAATTCATTACTAAGTGGACTCGCTTATAATGTAGAAAAATATAGAAGCCCACATCTGTGTTATAATGGGCCTGCAGTGTGACTATAAATGATAAGTCAATTTGAATTTTATATGTTCTTACTTTTATATTTCTGAAGTAAAATAGATATAAAGGATATAAATATCTATTTATACAAATAAAAAAATGATTTCATCGGAATATGTAATTATAAGAAATTTACTAGGAAGAATGTTGGGAATTTTGATTTATACTTTATTTCATTCATGTACTTTATTTACAATATTGTGGAAAACAGTCCTTCTTGGATGAAAATAAAATACTTCTTGCTGTTGAAAGAAAACCTCTGTACCTTACGTAAATGAATCACTGTAGCTCATACATGAACCAAAACTATTTATCTTAAAAACAAAAGAAAAAAGATTTTTTATCTAAAATAATCTAAAAAGTACCAGCTCAAAATCTGGGATTTTTCAAGGTTGTAGCCCTCAAAATGTAAACAGAGATGCATGGAGACACACATATGTATAGATAAGCTCAGGCACGCAAAGAGAGAAGAATCCATAGCCCACTTGGCTGGCTGTGGTGATTTGATTCATATTGTAGAAGTTGGAAATTCCAGTTTTCTTTATATAAGGCAGAAATCAGAAACTATTAGTGTGAGTGACATTGAAATTAGGGCAGTGGCTTGAATTATACATTATATTTTTGTAAATTCATGTTTTGTTTTTAAAAATAAACCGCACTTGAAATATATTACTTCAAATTCCTTGGCATTGATTACTTAGCACATGATAGTTGATTGGATTATCTACAAGTTTTTATCCTGAACAACGATACATATATAGATTTAAGCTATAATTTTTTAATGCAAAATTCACCTTTATATAGTTTTGAGAAGGGTCATTAACATTCAACAAGTTTTTTGGATGATTGAACTCCTTGTTGTTTGTGTCGTTAACTCAACATTTTGGACAATTAATTGGAATTGAAAAAGAACAAAGATGCTGCACATACCAACACGCTGAGTTTATAAGTCAGACAAGTGCAGACTTAAACCTGATGTGGCTTTCTCTACTTAACAGGGACATGGTATAGATATCCTGGCCTAACAAGGAAAGTAAAAAGTATCATCTGAATCTGATGTTGTAAGCATTGCTATCATTTGAGAAAAATTCTGTTTACCACTGTCACATTCAGATAGTACATCTGAAGAAGGCCGTAGAATGGATCGGCTAAAATATGTTGACAACACAAACAAGGAGTTCAATCTGCCAATTGAAAATTCACCTTGTCTTGTATGCTGGCCATATCCTATCATCAACAGCTAAATCTAAAGTAGCTAAAAAGCACTCAAATATCATACTTCTGCCAATGCCATTGTCACTAAAACTGAATGAAAATCAGTTTATTTATAGCTATGAAGCATGGGATGGGATAACTGTATAAGTTTCAATTTCCTATGTCTCAAACTTTTGATATATGAAAAATATCTCTCCATTGAAATGAAATACCTAGATCTACCCCCAAAATCTCCTAGCCCATGGCCCACTCTTTTACTTTTTACTGAATGTCCTTGAAATTCATTGAGAAATATGACAAACATGAGTTAATACATATACCTCCCCCAACTATGTTCACAGAGATAAATTATGTTTTCTACTCAGATATTAAATCTAGTATTGCTTCTTATTTTGTATGAAGCCTAAATTAAACTTCGAGCAAGTACCAAATGGCTTGTTGTCCTTTAATTACTCAAAGATAAGATTCCATGGATCACTGAAAAACTTTTTAGTCAAAGAAGAAATGTTGTCAATTGTTAATTTTTCTCTGTTGGATTCAGAACATTTCTGCATTGGATTTTGCTGCACTATGTTTGTCTGGTAACCTCAGAATGGCATTTTTTGGCCTTCTTCCTCGCTAATTTTCAAATGTTCATTTTTTTGACCTTGTCTCGGAATTTATTTTCCAAAATTTTGTTTTGTTGAAAACTTGACCATTCAAAACTGTATTTTGATAAATCTAACCACAGAGGATATAATTCAGGTTTATGGTTTAAAGTCAATTATGGAACAAATGAAAGCAGCAAACATTTATTAGCTTTTATAAGAAATTTCCATTTGATTATTTGTTTTTCAGACTATCTTTGTACTGTATATTGTTAGAAAAGTTGTTTTTCTCCAATTTTCTGCTTAGTGATCTGTAGATAAAGTCTCATTGATGAAATTTGAAACAAGCAAATTCTTGCCAGGGGGATTAGTTTTTAGATGGTGGTTAGTGGTGTACTCATGCAGATTTTCATGGTTGTAGATCAAAAAATATAACCAAGAGTGCCCGGAGACACACAAAGACAATCAAAGTGAGAAGAATCTATAGCCCACTTGGCTGATCATTTGTTGATTCCATGTGATTCAATATTTCCCAATTCCAAATAGCTTTAAATACACTGTTTTCCTCTATTGCATTTCCTCTGTTTGATTCCACGGTACAATTATATTTTTGGGAACCAGAAATTTGATTCTGCCCAAAAGTTTGTTTCGGGCAACATAATTTCCGTCATGAAGTGATATTGTTATTGATTCAGATAGTGCTTCTTAAGTGTTATTGTTGTGTTGATGGTATAATTTAATTTATACAATGAAAATAGTCTTATAGATTCTTTTGTACAGAATTTTCTTCTCTTTAAACAATGGAAAGTAAATTTAATCAAAACACTAACAATATGATTTACTTAATCTGTATTTAAAGGTGTGTAATTGTTACATCGCTATTGTGCCTTTTTAAAAAAATTATTTTTACATGAAATAGATAAATAAATGGATTCATTTTCTATTTTTTAAGAAAGAAAAAAAATCCATGTAAGGAATATATTAAGATTGATTTTATTGTTTAGATTGATTTGAATTATACCATTGACAAATCAATAACACGTCATATAAATCCATAACAGTAACACTTGACATCAAAACTGGTATTGCTGAAAGAGGAACTTTTTGCCAGAATCAAATTTTAGGTACCCCAAAATGTTATTGTACCAATTCCTCTCGTAACAAAGAGACACAAATTACTGAGTTGTAAAAACCTTTTGTTTTTCCTTATATCTACCTGGGTCTTAGATGCAAAATGTTAAAAAATTGTTGCTTAAAAAGTAATTCAAAACCATCAACAAAAACTGTGAGCATGTTTCTTCAGTTTTTCGGTTGGAGCTAGACGGCTGAAAATTTAAACATTTACTCTTTACTATGTCTAGAAAAGATTTTTTTCTTTTTTTTTTTTTTTCAAATCAATCGAGGGTTCAATTTACAATATAGGTTTATGCTAAATTGATCCCTTAGTTTGTTTTTTTTAAATTCTGACTTTTCATTGATCAGCCCTTTTTCCTATTTTTAATTGATTACCCTTAACATTACATGTTGCTAAAAGACATTTGCATGATGGTTTCTATTGAGTGACTAACCAGTTCAGTTTTTTTTTAATTTTTTAAAAAGTTTTTACCTAAATATTTTCTTTCTTCCTCTCTCTTTCAGGAAAATTTGACTTTACCAATTCTATTTACCAATCGAGGCTTGAATTCTTATATTGATAAGGATAAGTGCCTTTTATGTAGCTGTGAGAGACAGGATTCCTCCTCGCAAGCTGCTTGGGTCAAGTCAGGTGAGTTATTGAATGTGTTACCCACCTCCTTCCATCATGATATACCCAGTCTTTTTAATGTGATCACTTCCTAAAAGTCTCTGGCACCTTGGTATTACCAGTAGACATTGGAAAAATCCCTTAACCCACCATTTAAGCGAAATGAGTAGGTGCTATCTTGGGGAATAGATTCTAAAGCAAATTTACTATTTTCTCTAAAACCACTGTAATTTTCAAAAATAGCAATTTAGATAGTTGATAGAGAACCTTTTGAAAGAAAATCTAATTATGGTATAATTATCATATTTGCTCCTTTATTATCATTAATTTTCTGTTCTGTCCTCCTGTCATTATATACTGAATCTCTATCTTTACAGTTCCTGCTATGAGCTGACATACTTGGCCATTATTTGTCAGGCTAAATGTCTTATCATTCATATGAGTAAGATAACTCTACTTAATATGAAAAATTCATCCCTTTAATGATTGTTACCATCAGGTCTTGGACATTTCTTATTGATTGTTGATGCAAATTTGATCTTACGTACTTTCATGAGATAAAATATTCAATTGTCTATCCAGTGTCAGACCAAATTAACGAACTTGAAAATAATGTAATACCAACAAAGACATGAAAAAAATTTATCTTTAATAGTCTTATTGTACTTTTCTAATTACTTATTTAGAAGTGTAGGCATTTTTTTGGTCAAGATTCATTAAATCAAATTTAACAAACATCAAAACATTTTTCCTATGCTGAGCAAACTGCTTTAACTGAATCTAACCTTTGTTTCTTCGTGACTTATTTCATTTTTGAGAAAAAAATGACTTCTTTTTGTTTTCTTTATAGACAAAGCAAGTAAAATAGCTCTGCTGAAGGTGATTAATTTACAATGTACATACAATACAAAACTGGACCCTGACTTTATGTCCCTCTATGCAAAACCTTATTTTCAATATAGATATCTCCTAAATTAGATCCTGACTTTCTGGCTGCTATCAAATTTATATCAGTTTGAGTTTGGTCACAATATTACATCCACAGCTCTCTTCCACAAATATCTTTTGAAATTGCAGTGATGATGATTTTGCACTTTGGTCACAATTAAAATACGCTTTTTCAAAGGTCAGACACGTGCGCACCCTCAAGCAAGCCCAGAAAAAAAAATTCCACCGTAGAAATGCATATTCAGTTAGGTGACTAAAGTGCAAAATTACCATCGTGATGATGAAGTTTTCTGCTTCCATTTTTTTCCATAATTGTATATATATTGAACACTAAATCTCAATCCTAAGTTTCTTCAGGAAAGAAGGCAGAAATGTCTGTGGTCCCAAACTCAGGGTCCAGTTTTGCAGATATTTATACTAAAAATTGAACACCGGGTATCGCAAAAATGGATACTAACACAGGGTCCAGTATTACACTATATGTACTTGGTAGATTAATCACCTCTTAGGGGCCAATTCACTCATTTCCCCTGAAAAAGCTACTTTTTCTTAAAAATGAAAAAAGTATCCTAGAAACCATAGTCAGATTCAGTTGAAATAATTCAATTTGCTTAGGAAAAATATCTTTTTATAATGATTAATTTTGATCCAACGAATCTTCAGCTTTAACTTGTTTCTTTATACTCGCCTTTTTAGCTTGTAGTTTTATAGTCACTGGGTAGGTTTCAAGGTCGCCAGTTTTCATTTGACATCTGATTGTTGGTACCCAATTGCAATAAACATCGAACGTCTGGCTGTAATAACAGTGTTTTTAGTTCTTTAACTAGGTGTCTAATCATTAGAGTTATGTGTTGAAAATTTGACTTGTATATTGTGAATTTATGTCTTAGCGGAATTATTAAATTTGTATAAGTCATGATGTAAATCTTATTTTTATTTTATTTATTTTTTAGCTCTGAAATTTGGTAATATTCCAGGAGCCATGGGGTGTTGAACCTTGTTTTTCTGGCTAAAGTTTTTTTTTCTTTGATTCTTGTAGCTTTGGATAAATATACATGAGGGTACTCAGTGATATCCCTTAAGCATTTTTATTTTTATATCTGAATCGCCAAAATCCTAGAAAACTAGGGATTTATGAGATTTCATGCAAATTAGATAAATCAAATGCATCAAATTTGCTTTCTTCAATGTTTATTTATAAAGAAGGTTACAATGTATTTGATTTCAAATGAATAAATATCAAACCCTTTTAGGCCATGTCAACAAAACACCATTGAAAAATTATTCATTATTATGATAATGAAAGCAAAACACTTTTGATGAGGATACAGGTTGTGCCAAATGAACCTTCCTGTGCACCCATTGTGCGTGTAGAAATTCGGAGTACATGATACACATTGACTGGTGTGAAAGGAAGATCTTGCTATTCTGCCTATTTGGAACTTGAGTTTCCTACCAAAACATTGTGTATAGCAAACCATGCACTTCTTGAAGTTACAACAGGTTTCCACTTTTGCTGGCATAACTGAAGAAGTTTGGCCTGGTCCTTAGCATCTGCTGTAAGCCCTGGCTTTAGCCTACTCCTTGTGATTGTGATGGACTCTTGAAGTACTCATCTCCTTCTCTTCTGACTCAATCTTGCGGCAGATGTAGTGGCTCTAGACAAAGGTCTTCATTCTGTACCTTTGGAGGGAGCCTTGTTGGCTACTGAGACAGTTTTACTTGATCATCTTCTAGGGCTGCAATGATTCACTGATGCATTGTGTTTTTTTAGCTTATCCAAAAGAAAAATTTCTTTATAACAGAATGAGAAAAGACCGAATTTTAGTCTGTAAAAATGAAATAAGTTTTCATAAATTCCATCTTACTGACTGTTTTAAAATCTTATTTACCATTTTATGGCAAGTAACAAACACGTGTTGAATTTTTGAAAAATTCTACAGTTGTCAGTAGAATCAGTGCAGAAATTGTGGTGAGGGAAAGGGTGTAGTGTTTCCAGTTACATATTTTTATAGACTAAACTGGGTTTTTTTCTCTTTTGGATATCCTGATAACACTTGTTATGGTGTTCGTTTTTTCTCCTAACCTCATATTGTTTATTTTAACACTTTTAGAAGTTGGTCTTCTACCAGAGCTAATCTTGTATTACATACCATGGAAAAATGTATAGTTGCAGCCAGGGCTCCAGACTAACTCTTTTCCTAAAATCAAAATGTTATTTCTTTACTTTATTATCATCTATAGCTGTTAATTGTTAGTAGCATGATAAAAATACGATCTGAATGTCAAGGAAATAGATAATTATATCAGTGGCTTGGTCAGCTGTGCCTCCCTGTAAATATTTTAGATTTAGATAAGTTCCCCAGATATATTGTGCAACCAGAACTCTGTGCATACCTCTACCAACGCCATTGTTACATTGTTATGTATGGAATCGCCCCCAAATTCAATAAGTACTTCCATAACCTATTGTCCTTCCTTTCTCGAAATGTCATTGAAATTCATTGAAAACTTTGAGAGATATTGTGTGAACAAACATGAAATTTTGGCAATATTATATAGTTTGGACATGTAACTATGACATAGGGGATGTAAATGTGCATGAATCCGATCCAAAATTCAATCAGTTCTCCCATAGCCTATTGTCCACTCCTCCATAGAATTTCATAGAGAACTTTTGGTGATATCATGTGGACAGTCATCAGCATATACATAAATGTAATTAGGAAAAAAAAATGGAAAATAGATCTCAACCAGAGAAAGATCCTGGATCTAACCCACCTATTTTTTTATCCCATTGCCCACCCTTCAACAAAATTTCATTGAAATCCATTCAGTACTTTCAGGGATATTGTGAGGGCGGATAAACAGATACGACCGAACACATACTTTTTTCAACTTTGTTAACTGAATGTAAAACAAATAAATTGGAGAGCCTTAATTCTGTGTCTCATTCTCAGTTCTTGGTCTTTCAGCCAGAATTACCTGATAGTTTGAGATGTTTCCGACCAAAAATGACCAAATGTCCAAATGGTATCTGAAACATTACGATACTGCATGAGACTTCTAAAATGAGGATTCATTAAAAATACTTTTACAACAAAGTTAGCTTACCTCAATAAATTCTATATTTCAAGGTCCTAAAGCAAGGGTCCCAAACCTTTTTAAACCATTGCCCCCTCTGTGCAATCCATGATCCCTTATCAACCCTCTGGCAAGTACAAAAAATAATATTATTTCTACTAATTGTTATTATTATAATTATTATGATGATGTAGTAGAAATAGTAACAGCCTTTCCATCAGGCTGTTTACTCAATGGTCAAAAGCAATGCTACACTGAAGCAGCTACCTTAGCAGTTGCAGGTTCGATTTCTGCAGCAGCCCCATTTTTCTTTTATTTACTCAGTCTAGGCTGAGTGACTGATTCTCCGTATAATAATGGAAGATGATTTCAAATCAGGTTTCAAATAATATAACGTATACATGAATATTCTGTTTGATTATATATCTATTTCTCAATAATACAGTCATATGCAGTGGGTAGAAGTGTAAATGTCACTGTACATGTACTCTTCTTTCTCCAACTCTGTGTGTGTGTGTGTGTATATATATATATATATATATATATATATATATATATATATATATATATATATATATGTGTGTGTGTGTAAATATATACTTTTCAACTTTCCTCTTCCTCTATATGTAACAGCTATGTGAATGGAGTGGTAGAGGGAACCAAAGCAAAGGGTTAATGTAACTGTAGACTTCACCGCTTTATATCCTTCTGCCTTGGTTCAGTTTCTTATTTGCCTAAGCAACAGTTTAAAAAAATCCTTTCATCCCTGACACAAGTACAAAAGGCAATGATATTAGTTGTCCCAGATGAGGATAGTACCAGATCACCAAATGCCTGCCTGAGTTGCCATATGAGTGTCCGTCTAGAAAGCTTACCTTCGTCAAGGTCTGTGTAGTCTCCATATTCTTCTGCTGCTGTTGTCATCTCTACAACTGATGATTTTCCCCAGTATACTCTTAACTTCTACAACAAGCAAATGGTTCTTGGAGTGACCTAAAGTTGACGAATCTTTGACAACAATCAACATAGTACTAGGCACCTGTAACATCACTTAGTGAACCCAGAAGACGGTGTTGGATTCTTTTCACAATCTCATCAATTCACTTTCCATTAACTTTTAGTGGACTTTTTGGTCCTCACATCTCAGTATAAGGATGTAGCTCTCCATCTTTTACGTGTTCTTGCCAATTTTAAGATTTCAAAACTCACAACAGAAAACACACTGCTTTTGAAAATCAAAAGATCAATAGTCCCTTGAATGTGAGCACCTTGCGATGATCATTTGATTTAGTTTCTCTGGCCCTCGAACATTTGTGATGTCAGTCTTGGAGGTGTAAATGAAACAATTTTTATGGCATTTCAGTGTGGATTCATTATTCTTGTCCGCTGTTTATCGAAGTTCAGTGATTTTCATTACTGCATATCTTGCTACACCAGATAATGTTCATTATTTGGACTGCTCCTACACAGATCAGCAGTACTTTCTTTGCTTGGCAGTTGAACTTGCAACTGAAGTGGGACTCGTAAGGTGCTGTATCCATAACCCTGGTTGGACATGTTACTAGGGAAATGATAATTACTTACAGTAACTAGTTAATTCCTTCAAAAGTGATTCAATTACTTCACCGATTGTTTAGCTGGCATAGCCGGAAAGGATTGATATTCATTGATATGAAATCTCAAATCCTTATTTTCCTGGTATTTTCGTGCTTCAGGAATAAAAGGGTTAATATCTCAAAATACTCTCAGGAGGGTGCCCTGTGACATCCTTTATTTTGAAGAGGTGCTCACAAGCTACAAAATAAGCAGAGAAAAAAACTTTACCCTGCAAAACAAGATTGAGTGAAATAGCAACCTGAGACTCATAGACTACAATACATTGTAGTATTTTGCTTGTGTTTAAAAAGAAAAAAAAAAAGATCAAAGAATGCCTTAGTTTATTTCTTAACATTTCACTTTCATCTATACCCATCCGGCAGTTATTTCTGCTAGGTTATGACATGGTTGGCTTTCTCGGACCCCAATACTGCACTATAGTGGTAGACTACTGTATATCACAAATTGATGTCGGTAGCAGAACAAAAGCATATTTAACAGCCATTGACATAAAGGGAATAAAACCTTTTAAGACTGAAGGAACCCTTAAAATAACTTTCATATCTCAAGAAACCCCTGCATAAAAATGTATGTAGGAGGAGCCAGTAATAAAGTAAGGGTAGGCACTATCAAATTCAGCAAGATATCAAGCAGGCTGCCTATAGATGATTGCAGAATATGCTGCATTACTTGAGAACTAAATATCAAATGTCATTTTGTACATGAAGCCAGATTTAAGATGAGAAGAAATTTTATCTAAGCTTATCTGAATGGTAAGCACCTGCTCTTTTGTCTCTGGCTCCACCTCTTGAAACAAAAAAATTCTTCAGAATTTTCTTTTTTTTTTTGCAATTGAAATTTATAGCAATCATTGAAAATCAACAAAAAAAAAAACAGTAAAAATCAATAATGTTTCTTCACTACTGATGAAAATTGATGAATATTGAAAATCTGAAACCTTGATTTTAAGCATTTTATCGTACCAATAAGAAAAATGTGTACCTATGTAATATGTTGATATTATATAAAACTTTTAAAAATGCTCAACATGAAAATTTTACATGAAATAGACAAGAAAATATTGCACATAATAGCCTGGCTTGTATCATCATGTAACTAAACTTAGTAAAAGAAGATTGCTCAAGTTTGCCAAGGAATTGATGTCTATTTCATCCATTTTATGTCAAAATGTTCTTGTTCAATATTTAACTTTTTACAATTATATTAATACGTGTAGACACACAATTTTTTTTCTACTGGTCCTGTTTTCTTCAATGTTAATATGTACACACAATGTCCTCAACTATAACCACTATTGTTTAAAAAAAAAAAAAAGAAAGTAGTTCCCGAGTGTATTTGATTGCAACATACCAACCAACTGTTCCAAGGAGACATACTAGAAATAAATCATTTTTGAATATAAATCATCTGTGCCTGATTTTTGAAATTGTTTTCATTTCCAACACTAAGGCTCTTGTTGTATGTTTACAAATTAAGGAATCCTTGTCTTGTTCAGAGAAAATACATTTGCAGAGTTAAATTAAGCATATATAGAAAGTTTGGTGTTATTCACTTCTATGGTCTAGGTGTGCATTGCATTATATCGAACTTGAAGTAAAAATTTCCTTAAATATGGTATATAGTATTTTCCAGGGCAATTTTCGTGAGTAATTGAAAAAAGTTATTCACAATAAAGGTCTCTACAAGATGACCAATTATTTATTAAAATTGGTTGAATTACAAAATTTACACCAGTCATAACAAAATTAGAGTTTTAGATTTTTGTAAAAACCCAACTTACTCCTATTAAGGGCAGAGTACTAAACTTGCCTACCCAATTATCTGAGATTGTAGCTTTTTAGAAATTTCTCATAAAAAAAAAAAAAAACTCCACTGAACCAGAAGTTGGGTGTTTTTTTTGGTTTTTTGAACACATATAAAATTCTCGCAGAGCCCCTTGCAGCCTTCAAGTTGAGAAAGGCGGGGAATAAAACAAAATCATAAGTGATGGAGCATGTGGAGATATTCTAAAATTGATTTTCTTAGTGGTTTAAATATTCTTCAAAGATAGTTGGTAATCATTGGTCAAGCTGCATTTTTAAAAATCCTATTTTGTGGTTTTGATTTTTCTTTACACCAGAAATTAAAAATACCGATTCTCAGTTTTATGATGATCCACTTGTCAGCATATGGAAATACACTGACCATTCTATCTCAGTTTCTTGCCAGTGCAGATATGACTAATACAGGTCAACATTTTTTTTTCTTCAGTAAAATTAGGCTAATATTTGATCGATTCTAAAAAAACAAAAACTCTGCTGCTTTCTTCTATAGACTGTAGATTGATATGTTTGCTTCAGTTACTAACTTTGGAATTGATGGGAACATACCAATCTGGCATGACATAAAGCAAAATAACCTTGAGTTATTGCATTAACCCTTTCTAATCAGTAGAACCGCTGTTAGCTTGGTCTGACAAAACCTAACACCTTTACCTTAAAATTCAAAATGGTCTCTTGAAATGATGTCAGATGGTAGATGCCCTGACATTTCTCTCAGCTCAAATAAGTTATGTGGAATCTAGATAGGACTAAATAAATGCCATCCAAAGTTTTTGTCTGAATTTTGTAAAATGAATTTTTTCATTTTCATTGTATGTGGTTTAGTCAGACTTTTCCCCTCATGTAGTTACTTATTTTTTCAACATCATAGCAGTGAACCCGCCAGCCTTCTTTAGGTATTCTTTATTCTAGAATGACGTAAGAACAAGAAGGCAGGAGAATACACAGTCGAAACATTGTCAAAAAAATGATCAACATAGACTAATGAAGTAGTCTAACTAAATCACGTACCATGATATAGTTTCTTGTTCAGTTAATTCATACGTAGGATAATTTTTTTTTATTATTACATTAAACTAAACTCACCTGATTAAAATTTAAAGAAACTAAGTATCATTTTAATTTGGTTGAATAATGGTACATGTTAGCTTTTGAATCATCCTGAAGACAGGACCAATCCTTTTCATTAATAAGACGTCTTGTTTCTTAGTTCAGTCAGAGTTCAACAGGTGTAATATGAGTTAACTGTACTTGCTAATCTTATAGCTCTAGTACACCTCATAAATAAAACTTCCTTTGGACACTGATGACTTGGGACAAATTAAAATGTGTTAAAGCTTGATTTTTTTTTTTTTTCTTCTGATACTAATTAGTGAAATTTGTCATGAAATACTGACTTCAATTCTTATTCAACATAACCAGTTTTGAAATTGATGTTGATTTTTGATTGATTTATTGTAATTGATCCAAGAATTAAAGTTGAAAATTTGATACAGCACTTAATTAAATGACTTGAAAAAATACTATTGAAATAGTCATATTTCTTGAGCATTTGATGCAAAAAAGATAGATGATTTGACCAAATTGTTTGAATGATTTCTAGATCCACTGAATCCCTTTTTGAAATGGACGATATAACATATATGAGTGGTCGTGCATGACAAGTGCCCAATGCACCATTTTCAAAAAATTGGTATTTTCATTATTTTCAGAGCTACCATGCTCAGTTTTTTTTTGTTTGTTTTTTTCTTAAGCTTGAGCACTTATGATTCATAGTGTGTTCAAGCTTCAAAATAGATTTTAAAAAACAGTAAAAAAGAAAGAAAAATATGAACTTTTTCAAAATGGTTTTTATGCACTGAACATGTGCAGCCACGTATAATTTTCAGGCTAAAGAAAGGCTAATGAGGGGAAACATAAATCAGTGTTTTCCTTAACGTGGGTCAAAGGTTGA
Organism: Thysanoteuthis rhombus; assembly: GCA_963457665.1. Lineage (NCBI taxonomy): Eukaryota > Metazoa > Mollusca > Cephalopoda > Oegopsida > Thysanoteuthidae > Thysanoteuthis > Thysanoteuthis major. Next base: position 68,904,813 of record OY735203.1, on the reverse strand, counting down.
CTAAATTCTCTGAAAGTAGGCCAGATTAATAATGTTTTTTTGATTTGACGGCTGAAACAAACTCATAAGTAAAACCATAGAGGTATATAAATCTATGATAACACTATATTGAATCACTGTTGTCACAATCACCAAATAACAAAAAACTGGGTATTCTTCCCTTTTCACATGTGTGTCAATCCATTTCAGTGATCCTGGTCTTATTTTTGGCATAGAGCCTTGAAAATTTACATGTTATCCATTAGCTACCTTTTGAAAACAGGTTTACTATTTTTCTAAGAATTTGTCTTTTTTCACTTATTTTTAGGAGTGTGCTCGATTTACACTTTATAATCCTTCGTGAAATGGATACATATTTTGCCATCCCTGCCTATAACGTTCAGGCATTTGTGAAATGAGAGAGAGTAAATGGTTAAATTTTGATTTTGATCATTCATTTTATTTTATTTATTTGTTTTTCCAAATGAAAATCACATCCTTTTTATTTTTTTTATTCTGCTGGTTCTGTTACACCCATTCCCTTGAAACTGACAAGTCCAGAATGACAGCATATTCCATATGGTCACCAAGCAAGATGAAATCTCATGGTGGGCCTAATTTACCGATCACTTTCTTAGATATTGTTTGTTCTTAATGAACAAATAAACTTTGGAATTCTCCCGAGAGTTCTACAATACACTTGTTGTGAAGTATTTCCCTGTTGTTCTCCCATTGAGATGTATCGATTTATAAATACATCTTGAAAAGGTATTATTCAAAACTTATTTAATCATACTTGTGGACTCCATAATCTCTACAGTGGATTTGTTGCTTGGAATATTTTCTAAAATGGAGTTTTCAGTCCAGATAATTCTCCTTCTAGTCTTCTAATTTCTGATGTTTGAGAGGTTCTGGGAAATTAAGGCTGAAAACCATTATGAAAATTAAATTGAGATACTTTTATAACAAGACAATTTGTTTTAATTGGTGACCATGACCATACTTTTTTCTCTTTTTCAGATGTAGGAAAGAATATAATGCACCCACAAGAAGTAGCTTGCTTTTCAAAGGTAAAATTTTGAATTCTTCAACTGTAAAAAATGAATCTAAATTCTCTTGATTTGCAAGTTTCTTTCCTTTATTTGATTGTAAAATTAATAGGCATGATGTAGAAATTTGCCAAGATATGTACTCACGCTGTGCCAGTAGCTTAAAAATCTGTTTTAGGGTGGTGTCTGGACGGGTTATGGAACCAAACTTAGAAAACACATTGTATTGAGATAAAAAAGCATTTATATTCTGAACATAAGGAAGAGACTGAGGATCCAAGTTGAAAAACATTTGCATTATATTTAGAGTTATACTGCTTTAAAATAGTTTTACATTTGAAGATTGTGTATATTTTACATTGAATTTTAAGCTTCAACTTGGATCAATGATTGGAGAAAACATTTTATTCATTGGTACACATACAATAGTGGGGTTCGATGATTACGACAGAAGTTAATCCCTTTGAGGCTGGATATACATGAAGCTAAAATTTTTCATCTGCTTGAAAAATATGAACACTGGATACAAACTGTTCTAAAATTTCATCTTGATATTTACAAGCGCTTGTGACTAAAATAAAGCTTAAAGCCTGTTCTTGAAGTTCAAATAGGCTATGTTGGAATATATTGCTCTGCATTTATATAAAATTAACCCAGAATAGACCTACTTCACAAATCAAGGCAGACAAAAAACAGCCATGTTTGATTGTGCAAGACTAGGTTAGAAAACAACAAAAATGAGACAAATTAAAGTGTGTATCAAAAAAAAAAATTCACGTAGCTCATTACAAATAAATTTCTTTTCATTTAAAAGTAATTCAAAGAACAGTGTTAGTGTTGAAAGTATTTTGATATAGAAATTTAAAAAAAAATATGTTTTAAAGTCCAGTGTTGCCAATTGAAAAGTTTTTGTTTTAATCTTTCAAAATTTGAGAGTGACTCCCGGAATGAAAAAATTGAAAAATCACATCTAAATTGGCAGCACTGTCAACCAAACTGAGTAAATTTGTGAAGAAAATATAATTTCAAAACGAATATCACAACCAACATGGTCCCTCAGGTTTTGTGTCACATGACTGATCATCCTAGAATTATTTCAATTCTAAACAATTAAATAACAATAATTTGATACACAATTTCATGCATTGTTCTTTTATAATTCATTTTAATACAACATTGTAACGAGTAAAAATAACCAGTAACAGACTGTTCAAACAAATATTTCAGAAATTCAAGATTTCAAAACTAAAATTTTATAACAGATTTTTTTTGTTAATGTCTATCCTCGTTAATAAAAAAAACTAGTTTAAGGGAAACAATTTTTTTGTCTTAATCATTGAACCACACTATTGTATATATGAACTTATACATCAATATCAACCAAGGAACAACAACCTTTTACCCTTTGCTGGCAGAATCACATATTCGTGAGTGGATGTTGGACCTGATAAATACCATAAAAATACCTTAAATACATTTACCATGTATTTTGGAAAGTAAGGTGACACTCAAAATATCCCAAAAACACCCTACAAAAAAATGGGCTTATCCTATAAGCCAGATACAAAATCAGCAACCTTAGAATTCTATGCGAAATACCATTTGACTGGTTCCATAACCCATTCAGACATCACCCTCTAACAGATTTTTAAGCATGATTTTATGCATAACTGTCACCCCTTGTTCTCGCTCAAATATCTGGAAGATCAAAAAATGGCAAATTTGACTACATGATTTTCAGGTAATAGCCTTATTCCCCCTTGGACAACCTAAATTCCCCTGGTGGGTTTGGGAACCACAGTCTTGACACACCACTTGTCTCACTATCCTTAGCCAGCCTGACTGGAGAATATTCATGAGTCTTTGTATCCTTTCATGTCATTCCTTGTTCTCGCTGAAATATTTGGAAGAGCAAAAAAAAAAAAGATTGATTGGTCAAAACTGCCCGCAGAGGCCAATATTGGCCTGGAGACATTTTCCAACCTGGTTACAAGTGTATTAAACATCTAACAAGCAAATATACAGACACAGCATTGATATCACTGGTTGTTTGGTGCTCATTGACCTAAACTCCAACACGGATGATTTGGTTGAATGGAGATCATCTTGGACCACCAACATGAACTCAAGCCATGAAATAAAGTCTCGTCTTATCTGAAGTTCATTTCATCTTCCAAAATATCAAATGAGTAATGCATGCTAGAAAGTCAAGTGTGTTTAACCATGGATGCCAATTAGTAATCAAAGCTCTCAATTTAATTTCAAATCTATATTATAAACATTTCAAGAAAAGTCAGTGATTGTATCATATAAAGTGTGAATAAATTTTTTTATCACTTTTTACAAATGAAATACTCTAAAGCTTTTTATATGTATGCCAAATTAGATCAAGTGATAAGTAGGAAAAGATATTAACAAGTAGATGCACCTAAAATAAATAGACATCAGTCGAATCACCGTAGTCCTACAAATTACTTGACCAACCTAGTGATTCTCCTCTCTTTAATGGTTTGTGTGCATTTGTGTGTGGTTCTGGGTGCTCCTGGTCATATTTTCAGGGCTAAAACCTTGAAAATTTGAATGAATATACCATTAGGCACCATTTAAAAATGCTTTTTTTTTATTAGTTAATCTTTTAGATAATTAGTTCTGGTACACATGTTGGCTATGATGATTCACTTTTGCAAGGTACGATTATGTATTGCTTTTTTTATTGCACGTGTTATAATTCACTATAACACAAAATTAGATAAGCAATACTCCTGTACCAAGTCTATGATGCATGATAATTGTAGATGTTTTAAAAATATTTATAATTCATTCATGGAAAATTCTCTCTCCCACACACACTTCCTAAAACTCATAATTTTGAATTAGAAATAATGCTGTTTTCTTAGAAATAAAACTATTTAAAAAAAATTGTAGATGAATGCATTAAACTGAAGAAAAAAATTTTTTTCATTGTTATTCATTGGATAAACTGAAGTTCTTTTTTTTTTTTTTAAATTTCATTTCTCTGTATAAAAGAAGTTATAGTTTTATAACTTAAGCTCTAACACTGTTTTGGTTGTAGTGAACTGTTTTTGTGGTACTGTAAGATGATGTCATGTAAAGATGTTTGAAATACTGTAAATTTATACCAGTACATGTTTTCCTCATTAAATTTGACTATTCATGTATATTCACAAAAAAACATCTTCCAACAATTAACAAAGTTCTTTTGTGCGCATGCTTGTACAGATGGAGGTTGAAAATTGTTTCTCTTTTAAACGAAAAAAAGTACTCTAGGCAATGGTGAGATCATGTAATTTGATATTTCAGTAAACCAGAAAATATGAAATATTATTACTCGAGTCATGATTAACACAGCAAGAGAGATATTTTTATAAAATATTTAGCAATCTGTGCTCTTAATAATAAAATAATGTCCTTTTTAAGGGAGGACATGAAAATTGTTAATACAGCATAGCATTTGTATGACTGAGAAGGTTGACAGATTTCGAGGTCCATGTCTAATATTTTTCATTTCTATTTATTTATGAAATTTTTCTCTTTTATAGGAATGCTTAAATGCAGCATCTTCACCAATATTAAGAGAAATGAATTCTTCAAGTACAGAGTTGAGCTCCAATGGACTGGTTTGTTCCTGTGTATCATGTCTTGAAAGGAGGTAAGTGTCTGTTGTATGCAACTTTCAATTAACAAAAAATACTAAAACTTCCATTCTTTTGAAAAAAATCCATTGAGAATACCATAATGAATCTTGTTATATTTTTTTAGAATTGTGATGCATTTATATAATTTTGTTATCAATTTCCGTGGCTATGGTCAATTTTTTGCAAAAGATAATGAAGAAAATCATCCAAATTTTCCCCCATTTTTTTGGCTTGTAAATTTCTAGCATTTTTCTTTTGCTCTGAGTATTTTAGATTGTTAAAATGTGTGATGTTATGATCATAAGCATTTTAATCAAACAAGTACACATGATTAAAACCTATCACTTGATAAGAGAAGTCAGATACTTTCAAATTACTTCCCATATCTGAGGATGCGCCCCATTTTTTTAAATTTCTTTTTTTGAAGATAAAATCAAGGTCTCCTCATTTGAACCTAACTTCCAAGATGTTTTATTGATGGCTTAGCAACATGTAGATCCTCCCGACTAGAGACTAACGGTGTCCCATTGATGGTAGAAAATGTGTTTGGGGCCAACTGAGATATTCTGGGACAAAAGTTATTCTTTAGAAAACAGTTTCTTAGCAAATTACAAACTGAACTGAGGAAGAAGAAAATGTATATGTTGTAGCTTGGCAAATAACGAACTGAATCAAGGGAGAGGGATACATGTACACTGTATATGTATATAAATCTATACTTTTTCATTTTTATATCCCTCTTCCTCTGTACATGTTTGTCAGTCTTAGATATGATTCTGTGGAAGCAGTAACCAAGTGATGTTGTGGCTGCAGGGCACAGAGATCTCAATTCAAAGACCAACAGACTTTGGGTTCTCCAATTTATTTGTTCTTAATTCTATGTTTTTTACTCTAACCTAGGGCTGCAACTAACAATTCTTCTCATCATCAATTTATCTGTTGATTATTTTTTCAATTGACCAATTAGTTGTTGATAAAATGTGTGCTACACAATGTCAGAAAATGGTGAAAATTGTCGATCACTCTTTTGTCCACAACCCAAAGATATTCAGTTTACTGTCATATAGGACTATGTTGACGATTGATTTAGTAGTTAACTCCTCAATTAATACTTGCAGCTCTACGGTATGCAGATAATTTTTCATTTAATTGTTTGAAAAAAATTATTTGAATTGAGCGGAATAGATATAATTATTTATTTCCTCAACATTTTAATGGTGTTTTGATTATGCTACTAACAAGTTCACGAATAACAATTTTAAATGATAACAAAATAAAGGAACAACATTTTGATTTTGGGAAAGTTAACATTTCTTTTGGGACTGTTAAAATTGTTTTTCAGGACATTTCTTGGACAATGGTGAAAAAAGTTAGTCTGGAGTCTTGCTCTTGACCATTTATAGTCTGTATTTTTTTTTCTTTTTCTCTTAATTTACCATGTTTCTGAATTGTTACTCTTAGCTTACCATTAAGTACTCTCAGTAGAGCTGCATCTACACTACAATATTTTTATATCTAAAGAGAATCATTAATGATACTCTTGTTTGTTTACTATTTTATGCTATGTATAATTAATACACTTTATTCAGAAGTCATATGCAAGATTTCAGATTATTTAGGGGGGGGAATAGTGTTGTCAATGACTGGAAATACAATAAACATTTGTTTTATTAAGCAGTGTATTTTTAAGGCCATATTTATTGTTTTATCTAAGCATTTAGCATTTATTTTATAAAGAGATTAGTAATTTTGTCTAATCATAAGTTCATTATGATTCCAGAAGTAAAACTGGAATTGGAGTGAATTGTTTATTTGTTTATAATTTGAGGTAAACAAAAAAATAAAGAAATTGTGTATGCATTTGAAAAAAAACAAAACACAAAAAACAAACCTACTAGTAATATTTTAACAAACACTATATAACACTATAGTGTGTTTTGTATTTCTAGGCAGAAAGAAGAGGAGCATCGTAAGGAAACTTTAGATCTGCAAAAAAGTTGGTCTGAAGTACGGAAAGCTGTGAGAAGTCATTACAGTGAATCATTGATAGATTCAAATAATTCATCTGAAAATTCCTCAGCTTATGACATACAAGTGAAAGAGAACATTCACAGGTTAGTAGCTGGGTATTGTCTTTGAAGATTTCCATTTGTATTCAACCAGATTTGGAGCTTTTTATCCACATGTATGGTTTTAATTTTCATTGAAGTAAGCCAGTTGAAAAAACATCAACCAAAACTATCAGCATAGGTTTCTTCAATTTTTAAGTGATTCTGGCTGGCTGAACAACAGCATTCATGAATTCAAATAACCTAGTGTTTCTCTCTTCTCCTTTATCTATTCAATTTATTCATGCCTGAAAAAGTACATTGAAAAATTTTCAAGTAATTTGAGTGAACTTTGTAAATGTTTTTCTCTTTCTTTTCTGTTTATACTGTGTTCGACCTTTGAAAAATGTTTTATAATTTTTTGTTCTGTCTCTTCAGACTTTGTACTAGAGATCCACATCAATTGTTTATGCGACTGGAATCCCAAGCTAAAGAATTTGTGATAGAAAAAAGAAAGAAATTATTAGACCAATTAGATATTGGCTATACATGTCCCAATGAAGCAAGAGATTTTGTTTTCCTCCTTTTGGAAGAATATCGACAATTGTGTCAGGCTGCATCTAAAGTGTCTAACATCTTAACTGAGTTGGTAAGTATGATCCCCAATTCTTTGGTAGTGCTTTCTTCTCACAAGAAACTTTCTGATAGCATTTCATTCAGTTCTGAACTAAAAAATGTTTTTTCATTACTACTATTATACTTTGTAAAGAAAAATAACAATCAATATTTGATAAATACCAAGGCAGGTGTGGCCAAAACACAGTTCACAAGCTACATTCACCATGTCGAAATTTGTTGAAAAGGTAAATTTAAAAAAAAAAAAATCAAGCTTTATAATTATGAGCTGTGACCCAACTGTAAAATCTAAGTTTTATGTTCATGTTGAGAATCCTAATACAGTTTTTTAACATAGCAGTCATTAGTTAAGATTTAGAAACCCTTTGGTATATAAATATATATTATGCATATATATACTCAGTGATTACTGTAACTAACACAAATTAGCAGTTAAAGAAAATATATATATAAATGAATATTGCGTACATGTATTTGCTGATATTCATATAAAATTTTTGTAACAAAATTTATATGGAGCATTAAAACTTGTGTAAGTTTTATCTTGTAACTCTTAAACATCAAAAGATTATTGTATATGGCACTTATGTTAAGCAAGTTAGGCACCTCTGTACTAAAGTATGCCTGTACATGGGGGGCTCATCATGGAGACGATGTTGGGGAGCCCACCTTCACCATATCAAATTTAAAGTTTGAGAACTTGTGCTTCATCTTTTCAAGCTAGTTTTAGCCTCCAAATCTACTTGTTTTAATTGAGCTTTGGTCCCCTGACTTGATGATTTCTTGAAATTATCATTTGATAATGCTATCATCTGAGATTGTTATATTTTTTCATTGTTTTTCATTGTTTATATTTATATAAGTCAAATTATTTTGTGTCTTCTAATATTCTGTATTGTATAAATTAATCTGGTGATTACAACTTTGTTTAATTGTAAAAAAATTTTCTTATAGGAAAAAGATCACTTAAAGAAATTTGATGTTACCTGGAACATTCACAACAAACATCTTTTTCACTCCATTGTATACACGAATCCTTCTATCCAAGATCGATTGCCTGCTGTTCTGAAGCAACTCAGGTAGGATAAGATGAAAATAAACACTTTTTATGTTAGGTTGACATAAGAGTTTACTGCATTTTTTTACCAAATCTCTTTATAAATGGAATCACTGTAGCCCCACAAATGACTAACAAGCCAAATGGACCACAGATTCTTCTCTGTTGGCTTGTCTGCACATTGTCTCTGGGCACTGCTAGTCATATTTTGGGGGCTACAACCTTGAAAATTTCCATGAGCACACAACTAAGCGCCATCTAAAATATTTTTCTTTTTTTTTTTTTCCAAAAAGTGCTTTTCTTGTGTCTCTATGGTCATTTTGAACCAACCAACAATGCTAAAATCTTTTTTAAAGTTAATTTTTGATAAAAGATCTCTCTTTTTTTTTTTTTTTTTTTTTTTTTTTTTTTTGATAAATAATTCTCATACATGTTCAGGCTACAGTGATTCATTTATGCGCGGTAAGGATTTTCAGAGTATCAAAACTCATTCATCAGAGTATTTTCCCTGGCTTTTTTAACCATGTGCCACATTTCAGCTAAATTATGTATTCCATCAATAAAGAACAATTGTGGTTTTGATTCTATGAATTCTTCAATACCTTGAAATTGTTTGAACTACTGACCAGATAAGGATTGTTGCATGGAGCAAAACAAGTGATAGTCTGAAGGTGACAGGCCTGTAGAATACTCTGCTTGTGGAAGAACTTCCCATTATGTTTCTATGATCATTTACTGCATTGCATTTGTAACATGAGGACTGGCCTTGTCATGCTGCAAAATCACTTCCTTGCACAGAAAATGGTCTTTTCTCTTTCAATGCATCATTCAAATGACTTGACAGATCCAAATGTTGATTAAACTGCATCTCCTTCCAAAATTTTCTTGCAGTTTATCAATTTTCAAATTATAAATTAAACTCCTCTCTAAAAACCTATTCAGCAAGGATGAAAAACAAAAACGTTTTTCTGAGACATAATAAGGAGTAAATGTTGAAAATTTCTGCTCCTTAGCTCCATTGTACAGCCTGTATGCGTGATACATGCATTCATAGCCAGTCAGACCACTCTGAAAACTGGAGAACCTATTTGGCAGTTTCTAATTAGTGTTAGGCTTCAAAACAGTCATTTTTTCTAAGAAATAATGTCATCTATGATGGAGTATTTTAACATGTTGTTATACCACTAGACAAGAACAAAAAATGCTTTCTTTATTTGTATTTATGACCATTATAAAATGGTGAAATATTTTTTAAACCTTGTTTTGCTGATTCTTATTGAAACTTCTTTCCTGCTACTAAATTCCATGATCATATGAAAAACATGAGTAATGTACCATTTTTAGAAGCATTATATATACATTATTTATGGTCATCTAATAAAGAAGCATCTTATGTGGCCATATATTGTTAAAGGAACTATTAGGTGCGACAGGTTTAATGAATTTTGTGTAGATTTTAAATGGGTTACTAATGCTTTTTGAGGTGACATAACTATTCTGACTCATATTCAACTGTTTTCTTTTTAATAATCTACAGAGTATTCTCAAATATACAAAATTATTTTCATTAAATTTCTTCTATTATTTAAAAGCATCAGTCTATTTCAATTCAATTAGAAAACTAATTTTGCATCAAGATAAAAATTTCTTCATCGGAAACTGAAATAATATCTAATTATCAGAAACTTTCAAGGCTGTGGTCAAATATTTTGTTGAAGACATTCATTTTTGCTTTTTCATGAATGGTATGTGTAAAACCTTCCTTTTTTTTTCTTTTTTTTTTTTTCTTTCAAGCTGTTGTCTTAGGTTTATTTCCTGATTTGTAATTGTTTATGTATTGATGTTAATTTTGATTATCCTATAGAAAGTTTTTGAATTCTAGATTCTAAGGCCCTTTGCTAATATTGATTTTTTTTTTATATCTCAATTTCTTGATAATTAGTGTTTCTCTTTTATCTTCTTTTTTTCCAGCTCTGCTTCTTGTGATTCAATTGGTGTTGAACCATATCCTAGTCTGTCAGAAAGATGCTGCAAATTTGGTGAAGAGATGGAAAAGGTATCTCTTATGTGGAAAGGCAGTCAAAAACTTATTGCATCATATAATGAGGAACAAGTATGTAACACAGTCAAAATCTTTTGTTTAATGATGATACTTTTTAAAATTAGAATTGATAAAATATCTGCACTTTTCTATGTTCTGATAATTAGTTTTCTAGTTAACCCTTTGGTACAGGGCCTTTTAAAAATTGTTCCTCCAGGAATGATAACATATTGGCTGCTATGGCAATAAAAAAATGCATACAAAACAAAAAAGGATCATTATACAATACTTGTTGTACCATAGCCAATCAGATTCTGGCAAAAAAAATCCTTACCCTGATTGGTTGCCTTTTATCAGTAACTTACACTACACTACAGAGGCCGTAGAATAATATTGGGCTGTATATCCCCATTCAGAGAGTGATCAATAACTTTTGGGAGATTAAAGATATTTGGCTGAAATCTTTGTGTATGTCCCTTGCATGATAAGTTCTGTTTGGTCTATAGAAGTTTTCCTCCCAGAAATGTAACAAAATGCCATTTTTTACTGTTTAGACCCTATTTGGTAGTATTGTGCAACATACAAATTGCAATTGATAGGTATGATCAGTGAATAGATATGCATAAATGGAACCAAACCCAGTGTTATTATTTATGGTATATAACATGATTGATAATCTTAAATCAACTACAATTTATATTTGTTTGAATAGGCAGTGGTGAAAATGGGGAATTTTGGGGCAGGCATGAAAGGATTAATCTTTATCATTGAATTCAACGCAAGTTCAGTTTGCTAACTGATAAAATTCTTTGATCTTTTCCTAAAGTGTTGCTATTTGAAGAACAGTGACCTCATATTTTGAAAAATATGTTTATCCTTGAGAGTTGCCTGAAAGAAGGGAACCTGTATGCCTCCCTTCTAATAGTTTGCATCTTTCATTTTTAAAGCATTGTGACTTGTGACCAGCCTGCTGTTGCTGTTTGCTTTTATAGAGGAAGAGTTCAATTAAATTTTCTCTTTTCAATATTTTTTTATGTTGTTGCTTCAAAAAAGACTTCAATGTTAGTGTAAAACTTATGTAGCAGAGTTGACAGATTTGGTCTGAAGGAGCTTTCTCAAGGGACTGGTATTGAACTTCTACCTCCAAACTCATTCAATTTCCAAATTCAATGCTATTCCAATGCCTGTGTTGGATAGATCTGAGATAAAGCTTGGATTGTCTCCCCTTTTTGCTAAATTTGTCAACTGTGTCATCTTGCTTGTTGGCCAATTTTAATTCTCCTGTCTATGATTCCTACTTCAAGATGATTTCTTATGCACTCTCTCAACAGTGCATTGCCTTCAGCATCAAATGGGGGTAAATTGTTTTTGAAATGTTACATCTTCAAAGTGTGTGTGTCTGTGATTTTGTTCATTTTTTGAATTCATCCCTAAAGATCCTTATTCACTTGTACTCTTTTGCCATTGTTGTTTTTAACAGCTTGTACCAACAGGCCAATAACTTCAAACTGGTTGATAAAACAACTATAGCCATTGTTTAACAGTTATGGAATACTCGTTTTTATTTATGTAAAGATGATTTTTATGTAAGTTTTCATCAATCACATTCTCTAGAAAGATGATGAACATTTCTCCTCTTTAAATGATGAATTGAATCACCGTAGCCTTACAAATCACTTGACCAACCAGCTAAGTGAGTTACAGATTTTTCTCTCTTTGAGTGTCTGTGTCTGTGTGTCCCTGGGCACTCTTGGTCACATTTTTACGGTTACAATCTTGGAAATTTGCAGGAGTACACCATTAAGTACCATCTGAATGGGTTTTTGTTTGTTTGTTTGTTTTTCTGGTCTCTATGGTCATTTTGGACTAACAATACCCAAATCTTGTACTGGTATTTTTTTGTTTGTTCGTTTGTTTTTTAGATAAAAGATCTATTTTTTAATTTTTCTTTTTGGGTAATTAGTTCTGATATATGCATGGGCTACTGTGATTCATTTATGCAAAGTACAATCGTCTATATAATAATTGGCATTATTAATCTGTATTTCATTTTTTTCCAGATGCAGGTAAGAGCCTTGATGTCTCCTTCTGCCGTTTTCAAATTTCATAGAGGAAAGGACAGACAGTAAGCAACAGTGGCAATTGTGTCTGGGTTCCAAGTATGCCCTTTGCTTGTGCAAAAATTGAAAAAAAAAATCTATTCAGGCAATACTTTATCTTAATTCTCTTTTCGTCTATGTTATGATTCACTCACAAAAATCAAGTATTGCTTTTTTCCCTGTCTTGTTTTTCATGGCTTTTTAAAAATTACCCCAGCATTGATGTATTTTTCTCTTACTATTCCTGCTCATTTAAATGTTGAGCATAAACAGCCTGTTTACATGTTCAATAATAAATATTATTCATTTTCTTTTCTGCTAAATTTATTTTCTGTTACTCTGTAATTCTATTTTGTGGTCATCAGCTAACAATGAAATAGTTTGTTTGTGTCTGTCACCATTAGTTGGGGAACTCTATAAATTTATGCCTTTAACAAAAACTAGCCCTCCTCTGAGTAAGAAAAGGCTGGAAGTGACAAATTTGTAAAGTAACAACCTCCTTGAAATTTTGGATCTCATCTCTGTCTCTATGGTAATCAAGTTATTCTTAATTTGAACAATAATATCTTATGTTTTCTCTTCACTACATTATATACTTTAATTGGTAAGATGTAGACTCAATTTACATCATTGTCTATTTATCAATTTTAAAGTGTCAATTCAGATTTAAGGCCACTATTTTTATTTTCTTGAGATGTGTGAAACCTTCCTTAGAGGAAAATATTTAATTCCAGTGCCAACTTCATCTTGTGTAAACGTCAGTATCTCACTAGTGGTACAATTATTTAAGAAACATTCTGTCCTTCTAAAAGGTGAATTCAAAATAATCCTTGTTCATCATTCCCAAAACATATCCATTACTAAGTTAGTCCAGTGTTGTGATTATTGACTGAGTACAGTGTAGAATTCTGCATGCTCAAATCTTTTATTAAAACTGTATGAATTAAGTTTGTTTTTGTTTTTTTTTTCATTAATTTTTTTACTTGGAGCAATGCAAATATTATTATGCTACTAGTAATTAAATCTTTTCAAACTATTTTATTCAACTATATTATTTTAATTTCTTCATTTTCGTATGATTGGTTGTCTTCTTAACAAGTATAAAAGTTTCTTTAAAAACTTCTCTTTATTCAGGCTGCTCTAAAAATGAAGCACAAAATGCTGACTGAGGATTGGGAGTTTTTCAAGAAGCAAAGAAAAATGCTGAAGAAACGAACCTCTGAATCTTCTAACCCTTTCTTACCTAACAGGTGTGTAGATTCCATTCTTTATTCAAAATTTTTCAGACAATTGTACTCCATCTTGTTTTGTTTTCGGACAATCCATTCTATGACCTTTTCCACGTGTACTCTCTGAATGTGATGGTGGAAAACAGAATTTTTCTAATGACAGTAATACTTATAACGTTAGATTTGAGTGTTGTTGTTTCTTTTCTTTGTTTGGCCTGCATTTCCATACATTGTCTTTGTTAAATCGCTGAAGCCATATCAGGTTGAACTCCACACTTGTTAAACTTTTACACTCAGTCAACCTATTGATGTTTGCTGCTTCCTTGATTTTCTTCAGTCTCCAACAGCATTCTCTGTCCAGATTTCTTCCCAGAAGATACCGTTCGTCTTTCTCTCTACAGTTATGGTCAGTCATCCCAGATCCTTCTATTTCATCTTTTATTATGGCTTTATATTATGCTCCTCAAGTTGGACTTCAAGAGGCTTTCCTGTTTTTCCTGCTGTACAGGGAGTAATGTAAATCCGATTATTGGTCAGATTCTTCTCATATGGCGGACTTGGAGCAAAATTAGGAAGGTGTGACAACTGCTAAAAGTGACCTCTATGTCATGGTGACTACATGCTTCTTGTATCTTCTCTGCAGTCCCTGTCACATAAGGAATATGAATTGTTGGAACAAAGGAGATACACCTCATGGTATCTTGAGAGTTCCCCCTTATCACTTCCTTTCCTGGAATATGACATGATAGCTATTTCTTCTGAGTGTATGGCCTATATCATTTAGCTCCTTTTTCTCTATATCATTTAGCTCCTTTTTCTCTATATCATTTAGCTCCTTTTTCTCTATATTAGGTTTGTTGCTAATAATCACTGTTCATCTTTTTGAACAACTAAGCAACCCTGTTTTTTAATACAGAAAGGATGGTCTGAATTGAAATTCAGATATAGACCCATATATATATAGGCTTGTTGCATACTGCAGTGTCATAACTATTACCCGTGCCACTTGTCAGTATGTCCAAAAAAGGGAGTCTATTATGTTCTTTCTCCATCATGAAATATATGAATTGTCTGATTGATTTCACTTGGGTCAAAAAGACCTGTAGAAGGAGTGCAATCGTCTAAAAAACTCTTTGAATTTCAATGGCTGTTGTCACAACTATAGACACATACTTTTTGTTTATTCTTAGCTCTTTCACACTGATTTCCACTGCAGAAGTTAGCCTCTATTTACCTCTGCCCAACCAAGTTTGGAGATATATATATATATATATATATATATTATTGTGTCATCCACAGACAGCTGTTTCGATGTATTATATCTCTTCAGTTTGGCTATAGACTTTCCATTATTCCATCCTTTACCACAAGGCAGGATCGAAACCTTCGCTTCAGACCCGGAGGCCGATATCTTACCTCTGAGCTACAGAACTGGACGGTCAGTAAGGCCGGATTTAAGTGATATATTTATTTACAGATAAATTCCCCACCCACCAGAGTGCTCTATTCCTATGGAAGAACATTGCATATATATATATATATATATATATATATATATATATATATATATATATATATATTCACCCCTGTCCATCTGTTCATATATCTCCAAAAGATCTCAGTGAATCTCAACAAAATCTTATGGATGGTAGGATAGTTGGCTACATGAGAAATGAATTAAATTGCATGTAGATCTGAGTATTTTCTAGTTATTTACTTGAGTTCGATTTTATTCTTTTATTGATTTTTTTAATTTTTTCTTCTCTCCAACATACACAGTAAAATAAATTCTATTATTGGATACACAGAAATATTCTTGTTGATTTTTACCTTATCATTTTCTTTTATAAAAAGTACTGTTTTTGCAAATAGCAATGATATACTCTGGTTACTAATAGAGGATTTGAAAAAATCTCTGATCCATCCATATAAAATCCATATATGCAGACTAGTATGTTTAATTTTATAAAAAGTGGTTATATGGTTGTCCTGTCTGATTACCTAAATCTCATTATGGATTGGTCCATGTGGAATAGAATAATATAGCTAACAAGACAATAAAAGGGTTGTGAAAATATGAGATCATCTGTTGTGACATAACAATGAAGATTACATCTTGTAAACTCTCAAGATGTCATGTCTGATCACACATTAAAACAGCTTGAGATGAGTTGATACTTCGAAAAACTTGAAGGATACTTGAATTAGGAATAAATTGCCTTATAAAATAGCCCGAGGCTCCTTAATGCTGACCTATACGTGAATAACATTGTGATTTTTTGAGGTCTATGCTAGTATTATGATAAATTGGTTCACTTCTTTGATAAAAGTCCTCATACTTTTTCATTTGAAGTAAATTTGTTTATTCCTAAAAGTTTAATCTTTAAATGTTTTTTTCTTTCTGCTTATAATTTCCTTTTTATTACTTTTCTCTTTCAATTCTTGAATATTTCAGGTCTCTTTCAAACGCTTGCTGTCTCTTTGCCTGTAGTTGTCCATGTCATGAAAGTACAAGTGAATCTGTCAGTACATGTTGCTGTAGGCTATTGAATGAGAAATGTGAGAATGTGAGTCATCACCAACCAATAAGCTTGCTGCATGATCCAAGCCATTGTGTGTTGGATATTAACCCGCCTTCCATATCCAGCACTACCTCCAGCAGCGGTTCATCCAGCCCCATTATAGATTCAGAACGACTATCGGTAACCTTTGGTGAATGCACACAGCCATTTGAGTGAGTATTTATACTAAATTTCTCTTAATTTTTTTTTGTCTTATCTAATTGCTGCTGTTTGTGTTTAGACTTGCCAATTTTTCTAAATTTAAAGACAATTGTGTGAATTTTAAATCTCTGTCTTCAGATCAAATTCTGTCTTTTACAAATAAAAACTTGATAGTACGAAAATCACAAAATAAACAGAAAGTGTTTAAACATTTGGGGTCATTTTTTTTTTTGTCTATTTTGGCATTTTTGGGCTATTTTTTTTCTTTTAATTCAGTGCTGTCAAACTAGCACAAAAATATTTTTTAAGTTGGTAACACTGAATTTCAATCTCAATTTTCTCTGCGAACATCCATGCAGTTATTACATTAACATATTATTGAGTTTGCCAGATTGAAAACTATATGAAGTCTTCTGGAGGAAACTTTTAGATACAGCTGAGAAGAAGAGCCATGAGTGAAAATACATGTTGTGAAACAACAGAAACAACTAAGCAAATATGATGTATAGAAAAATATCTCTGGTTTATTTTTTTGGTGAACTGAGACGGAAATCCCTTATTTTTGAAACAAAATAGTGCTGAAGCAAGCAGTAATATATGGATTACAAGCTTAGCCCCAGGTGGATGTGACTCTGGCTCTATCCTTCCTCTTTGGTTTCTTGGCTGGTTTGCTCAAACAAACTGTGTTCCCCTTTTCTTTGTGCTGTCAGTCTCTATTTAATTTTCCCATTCATCAAAGGCTATGACAAACCGTCCTAATCTCACCTCCAACTCATCAGAGGCCACAACAGACTCCAGCATTATTGCTCTCCAGCACCCTATCTTCTTACTTATTTTCTTTCTCAGCCGAAGAAGATTGGTAACCAGTTGTCAGACGTTCTAGATATTTTCACTAATACTGGGGTGTATTACAGTGCTAGAAATTCATTGTGATGTGTTTAAAAAATATTTGCTGTTTTCAGATAATCAAATACAGTTTCTGATTCAACAGATAATGAAATCATCTCAAATGCTGTAAATATGAAAAAAAACAAAACTATTCTCTCTTTTAGAAATGGTGGTGAAGAGATGGAGGAGAGTCAGACTGATGATGATGATGACGACGACGATGACGATGATGATGATGATGACGACGATGACGACGACGATGAAGATGACGACTATCAGGAGGAAGAAGAGGATGAAGTTGAGGAGGAAGATGTAGCCGAGGGGTTGGAAACTGCTGATGGTGTTCTTCCTCCAGTAGCTAATGGGAACTTAGATATTTCTATTGTCTCTTGGACAGATAAGGCACAGAAAACAACGGAGTCAAGTGTGGATGAAACAAAGGCGGACAATTGTGATTATCATCATTACATCTCTACTAATCCTGAACAAATTGTAAGTAAAACCATTTATAAATTGTCAGCTACAAAAAATGGACTTAGTCTGTGAGGATTTTTTTTTTTTTTTTTTTTTTTTTTCAAGCAAATTCGCACTATAAGAAATCTCTTTGGATGTTTACTTCTGCTTAGCTCACCCCTGATAAAGATTCAGTTGAATATTACGAAAATTGAATAAGTATGAAAATGTGGTAAAAGATGTTATTTCTTCTACTCAACCAACGGTTGAGCAAGCTGAGAACTTACAATCCCGAGAGAGAGATGACCTTGAATCCAAAATGCTGAATGTTGACACTTCAGAGATCCAGGCGTCATTGTCTAGCCCTTAAGAAAATTGTACAAAGATGCTAGCAACTATTGCCCCATGGAAAATTAGACTGCATATTTTGTTTTATTTACAGTGTACTCTACTACAAAATGATTGCTTGTTTAATTATGAGCAGGAACAATATTTCAAAGCTTGAATGTCAAATTTACATTTTTTTTTTTTGAGTCATAGGCTATATTGAATAGTTGAAGTTGTTCAGTACCTTAATCAATGAATAATTCATTCAATTCTACACGGAGATGCAAAACTAATTTTTCATTATATTCAGCTTCTAATATTATAAGCAGGAGGGAAGGGAAAGATTATTGTAAAAAGTTGTGTGTGTGTGTGTGTGTAGAGCTGCTGATTGTCCAAGCATTTTCAGAGATTCAAATTGGGGTGCTATATTGGATATTGAGGAATTTCGGTATTATCAATAATTCAAGAAGATCACAAAAAGGTGATTAGGCTTGTTGTGTTTGGTGTTTTACTTTTGAATGTGAGCAAATGGCTATCAAACTTTTATATAATTCCTTAAACATGTCTGAAATTTTTGGCAAAGAAAATGGGTTCCCATGAAACAGTTGCTTCTGATACTGTGTATGCCGGACTAAAAAACAAATGGTTTTCATGCATATTTGCTCATGGCAACTCATCCAAGCCTTATGACTGTCTATCCCATATTTATGATACCAACACATCGAATACAGTGTAGTACTGTGATAGCTCTCTTAGCAAAGGACTCTTATACTGAAATTTTGTTTAGTGAGAAGTCACAGTTGCCAACAAGAAGATCTGTTAGCAAAATATTTTCAGTTTGTGAGAGAAGAAAAATATGAAATCTCATTATATCATCCAGAATGATCTAGATTTCTTTTGTTTTTCAAGCAGACAAACAGATGGATATTTGGTGAATTATAATAAAATTGTTTGTTTTATTTATTATATTACTTATATTTATTTGTAGGTGTTTATATTATCTAGAAAGTAATTATTACAGTATGAATTGGTTACAAACTTATTGTCTCATGTTTTAGGGGTCCAATCTTTTTATTTGATCTAAGTACTGAAATCCCATTGGTTTAATTATTTATTTGACAAGTTTTCATTTAATGAGACATTTTAAGGAATGGATTGTCCTCATTAAGAGAAGTACCATTGTATGAGCATAATTAGAAAAAAATTGATATGTCCATATTATACAGTGGCATATAGTGTAAGCTCCTTTTATTCAGAGTTGTATCAGTTGATTTTCATCAGAATTTGTTTAGAAAGAAATTTCAGTAAAGTATCTAATAAAAAGCCTCTAAAACTAAATGATGTATCTATTTTGTTTCAGATAAAACCTGATGATAATCAGTGTCAGTGTCATTTTTGTTTGCGCCAACGTGGGAACACTGTATCAACATCTCTACCTCAGCATGTCCCAGTCCTGCCTCGGCCTGCTCACCTTCATCTTTACCCTCACATCCACGGCCCTTCAGGATTGCATGCTTTGCATGGGAGTACTGGCTCCACGAGTAGCAGCAGTGCAGCTACTAACAACAGCACCACCAATGGCACAAATGCCAGCACCACTAGCAGCAATGGAAGTGCTGGCCCCAGCAGCAACAGTGGATCCTCTTCGCACACACGACCCATCCTTCAGCACCAGTGGGATGTTGAGGTGCAACTCCAACAGACTCCCAAGTTCATCATCTCTCCTCAGTCCAAGTTGTCTCTGCCATTAGATGGCTTTGGAACTTCATCTTTAAATGATCATGAACACACTTATCAGGGAGACTGGGACAATACTCAATTTGACCCTAGATTGCTGCTCAGTCCACACAAGTATGCCGACAACCTGAGCAATGATTTGCTTCCGTGCACCACGTCGTTGGCCAACAGCTCCTCACCATCGTCTGACTCTGGCCTATCCTCCCAAGGAACTGTGATCGATAACCCTAACCCCACATTGACAGCAAATCGTGTTTCATCGGGTCTTGACTCTTCCCCATCAGTTGAGGTCCAAGTCAGGGTACAACAGAACGATATATCGTCACAGCAGCACCGTCACCACCACCATCACCACCATCAGCAGCAGCAACAGCAAGCTCCTCCTCCTGCCAGCACCAGTTCGTCTTCATCCTGTTCATCTTCCACGTCATCCTCCTCAACGACAGAGACCTGCAGCAAGGCGCACAAGTGGAACAGCCAGAATGGCACCTCCAAGAACCATTCGTGCAATCGTCCAGCCACCTTGGGGGGCAACAGCTCTCCTCACAATGAAAAGGTCCACCCTCAAGTTTGCAAGAAGCATGGTGCTAACCCTACCAGTGGAGAGGTAAAATCTTCATTCTTAAATTCATATATTTTTTCATGTATTGTTTTTGAAGTTCAAATCAATTCTTTGAAGAGTTTCACCATCTTTAGGAGCTGTTTCAAGCAGTTCATGAATTTAAGAGTTGATCCTCGACCCACGATAAAACTGACGAAACAATGAAAAGCATAGGCTAGAAGTATTCTTCCCTTTTCACTCCACTGTCCATCTGCTACTGTTACTCTCTCACTGCTCCTGGTCACATTTTTGGGGATAGAGCCTTGAAAATTTCCATATGTAGTCCAGTAGCCACCTTCCAAAATCAGCCTTTTTATTTTATGAGATTATTTTCCCACTTGTTTTTTTTGGTGGGGTGCTAGATTTACAATGATAATCCATTGTGAAATGGACACTTATTTATTCTGCCTCAGCCATGATGTAGCATTTATAAAGTTTAGTTGGAATAATGTGTGTATATATATATGTAGAGAGAGAGAGATGATATTAGGTTTAATTTTGATTCTTAAATAAATTATATCCTTTTTTGCCGTACTGGTTCTATTACACCCATTCCCTTGAAACTAACAACTCCAGTTGGTCGGCACCCTTGATCTTGACAAGTCATGTATTGCTCTACGTAACTTTGTATCAGTGTTCAAAGAGTTGGGATGAAGTAGGTGGGTTGGTAAAGATTTGGATGACAGAGAGATAAGAACTGGGGGGGGGGGCGTATTGTTAGAAAAATGAAGCAACTTGGCTATGGTGATTCATTTTAAGGCCAAGGAGGCAATATATTGTCATTTTCTTTCACCATTTTGCACACTAATGCAACATGTTGATCTGGTTGAATTTGATTTCAGATAACCTCAAGAAATGGGAGCATTGTAACGGAGGATGTTGCACGCCAATCTCGCTCTTTTTCCAGCAGCATGCTCAACCAATACTCATGTACACATGCGAATAACAGCAGCAATAGTAGTATGCGTAATGGCACTAGCCAAGTATACCAGAGCTCGAGTAATGGGGAGCCTAGCTTGTGTGTCAATGCAGTGTCACTGCCAACCACCATGAATAATGTAAGTGTGGGAACATCGACAGTTTGTACAGATCCTGAGTGTCTGGTCCATCAGGAGGACAATGAAGACAGTGTGGATGACAGTTGCTCTGAACAAAGCTCTTCAACCTCAGCCTCCAACCAAAAAGAAGGCAAATACTGTGACTGCTGCTACTGTGAATTCTTTGGGCATGGAACTGTAAGTTTGTTTTAACTCTTATACATTTTGACTTCTCTTTTTTTCTCTTTTTTGTTCCTCATTGTTCATGCACTCTTTCAATATTAGAAACTGTCAACCAGAACTGTTACCATAGATTTCTTCAGTTCTAATCTGGTCTGACTGGCTAGGTATGTGTGGCATATGCAGACTGCACCAATGGAGATAGAGGGCTGAAAATTTGAACATTTACCCCTTGATAATGTCTAGAAAAAAAGTTTTTATTTTATTTTTATGAAAATTCACTCTCTAGAGATATTTTTTGATTGGTAGGGGGGTCAATTTGTGATTTATGCTAAATTTATCCCTCAGTTTGTGTCTGGGAGCATTCATACTTATTTTTTAAAATTCAGATTTTCAGTAATTCAGTTACATATTCATTGATCACTCCTTTTTCTTACTTTGTAATGAATCCTCCCCAACATGTAACGGTTTCTATTGAGTGACTACCCACACCCTTTTTTCCTTGTTTTCATGTTTCCTTTGTTTGCTCAGTGAAATGTTGATGGCATATTTCTCTTATTTTGTAAATTTCTTTTGATTTTGTTGAAGGTTTTCTTGAATGAATTGTATATATAAATTCTAAGATTGCTTCACACACACATACACACACACACACACACACACACACACACACACAAAATCCTGATTGGTATTAAATAGAATCGAATGTATAATGAGAAGATTAAAGATAATCAGAAAACTAATGTCAAGGATTTTTTCTTAAACATTTGAGAGTTGAATTCAATTTCCTATTCTACTAATTTTAATTATTTGGAGATGAATTTGCTGAACTTTCTGATAATTGAAAAAAAAATGTTATGTTGCTTCTAGTGTTGTTTAAATTAAACAATTCTTCGGTTGTGTTCTCTTGAAAACTTTGCATTACTCCATTAAAATATCGATTGAATGGAGTAGATCTTAAAATGAAGTATTTGACTCGAGTATGAACTGAAATGAGCTTTTACTTAATTTCAATTATGGTTTTTATCTATTAGTCAAAAGAAACTTCTCGAAAAATCAATCTTGACTTTTCTATTGACAGCCTCCAAAAGCACCAACCAGTCATAAATTTTATGAAATGCGAGAGAAACTGCAGCAAAAGCTGAAGAAAAAGGTAAAACTCATTTCTCTTTATAAATGTTGGTCTCTTATCTGCACATTTTTCTGTAACATAACATCAAAAAAGAAAGTGCTTAAACATGAAATAACAAACTATTCCTACTACCTGACTTTTGCTTCTTTGATGTTCTGTTATATATATATATATATATATATATATATATATATATATATATATATATATATATATACACACACACATGCACACACGTATGCGCTATTTATTTTCCCTATTTATTATCAGTTGATTGTTTTATAGAGGGGGCTAATTCATCTTGGACTTTAGCTTTCCTCAAGTTTTTAATAGTAATGTTCCAAAATAATTTATGTACAAAGAAATTTAATCAATAGATTTGGCGTGATTCATGTGTATTTTTACGTACAGTTTTGAAAAAAATGTTTGTGTTTAGAGGGGCATCTATATACAATGTAACTATAATGCTAAACCATACCCTCTCCCATTTGTACAGTTTCATAGAATTTGGTTACTTCCTTTGTAGAGGTTGTAGAAGATTTTTTATTTGTAATATTTTGTGCTTTCATTAAGGTATTGGGGGCAGATGCAGCACTATCACACTTACACTTCCATCAGGAAATGCAGGTTCTAGTTTAAATAACCGTTCGAGTTGACCAAGGGAGATAATCTCTTGCGTTTATTCTGCTCATAAATTTTGTGCTCGGAACTTTTTATATAACATTTTTTTTCATTTATCTGGTCCAAAATCTGTTAACTATGGTGAACTGTGAATGACTTGTATTGGATGATATATCATCAGGGGTTCTCAATCATCTTGCTATCATCACATTTCATTGTATTGTTAATATTCAATAGGATATCAAGAGATATCCAACTCTTGAAAAAAACTTGGAAAATGAACGGCTTCTGTTTCTTTTATGAAATTGATGTAATGTTAGACATACATATACTGTTTTTCGATATCATCAATGCAATTTCTGGTGAGACACAGCTAGCACAGACCCATTGGATTAACATGATGTGTGATATCATGGTGCTGCTTGGTAAATTGATGATAAGAAATGTTGCCGTTTGCTCATTTTTCTATTGTCAATTACAGACTTTGATTCTCAAAATCCTACACCTCTCATCAAAATTTCAAAACTTCCATCCTTTCCAGTGCAGTTGCTCACCGTCTTCCCAAGAGTTGAATCCACCCCACCTTCCCCAGTAGGCGATAGGGCTGCAATCATTTGCTGATGCATTGATGTATTATATTTTTCACTTAAGAGAAATTTTATGTACCAATTATCATCATAACGATACTAACAATTTTTTTCAGACTAAGTTCTGTTCCTTTTGGACATCCATAAATTTGACTGTACATAAAGGATGATAAAACAACCCAACCTAGCTGTTTGTCAACTTTTTTAATTTCTATTCAAGTTTTGAAAATAACCATTATTACTTGAAGTCAAGAAATCCATGTAATTTTTTTTCATTTTTACCTTCAAAATACATTCTAAACGGAGAAAAAAACTAAACAATGCTGTATATTGCAGCTTCTATTTTTCCAGTCAGCAAAGTTTATTTCTTCTTTTAACCTTGTATTCTGATGATTTTTTTTAAAACTTTTCTTCTGGAAGTTGTTTTTCATCTTTTTTGTATCTAAAATGTAATTCTTTATCAAGTTCTTTTTAAAAAATTTTTTTATTTCTATTTTGAATGATTATCATAATGCTCATATTCAACTGAATTATTGCGACTTCCCTTGCAACTTAGTCTCTCTTATCAAATTTATCAGTCACAGAAATGCCCCCCCACCCCATGTAGATCAGAAAATATCCAAGATAGAAGCCTTAGGTTTTCAACATTCGATGATGTTTTGAAGATTCATTTAGATTTTTAAAAACGACCCATCCCAACCTGGCCTGTTTGTCAAACTTTTTGAAGCTTATTCAGCTAATGAAAATTAAAAATTAATGAAGATAGGAACATGAGGTATTCACCAATCAATAGCCGATTATTTAAAGAATTATTTTGTATGTGCCAAATGTGGTGAATTTTAGTAGGTGGGGAATTTTGGAGGATTTTGTTAAATCTCTGGAATAGATAAAGATTTTCTGAATGTTCCGCTAGTACCTCAAGAAATAAGTAAAAGTAAATTTCAATAGAGCTGCTAAAATTAAGTAAAAACAATTTTTGCAAGTATTTACTGAATATTAAAAATATGTAATGAAAAATTTGTTTTCATTCATTGTATGAGAAAGGGAGCATTATAACCCTCTTTTAGCGAGGATATAATGCTCCCTCACTTACACAATGAATGAAAATAAGAATTCATCTGGTTTTAACTGCCAAGAAGAACATCTAAATGTGACTGTATTGAATCACCGTAGCCCCATAGATGGCCCGACTGACCTACCAGCCAGGTGGACTACAGATTCTTCTCTCTTTGCTCATCTGTGTGTCATATTTTTATGGCTGCAGCCTTGAGTATTTGCATGAGTACACCACTAGGCACCATCTTAGAACTTTTCTTTCTGTTTTTGCGAAAAAGCGCTTTTTGAGGTTTATGGTCATTTTGGACCAACAATGCCCAAATCTTGTGTCAGCATTTTTTAGTTAATTAATTCTTGCACAAACATGGAGTTACTATGTACAGATATAATTCTTATCTTTTCACTTAACTTCATCTTGATATGTATTTTCTTTAACATGCTATACAATTTGATATTATATTGAGAACTTATATTTTTTGTCTCCTCTTGGAATTGTCTATTTATTTGAAATTTTTGCTTCTTTATAGAAAGAAGCAATGGTGCAGAAAAAAGATGATGATGATCAGATTCCCGACCCGCTTGACCAGAGAGGCCTGGATGATTTAGTGCGTTATATTAATGGTTATGAGGATCCTAATTGGGGAGCAAAATCTACCAACAATTCTGAGAAACCAATCAGTGCCAAGGCAGCTAAACGAGCTCGCCAAAAACAGAGAAAGGTTAGTCCAAATCTTTGATTTGTCAGCACTTTATTTGAATGACCCAAGTACTTGAAATGAACCATTCTTAATGATGTACATATCTCAGTTTGATTTGTCTTTGATTGAATGTAAACATTTTTTAATGTCATATTTCGAGACTCAAATTTGATTATGTTTTCCCTGGCTCATCTGTCAAAAGTTTATAGTTTACCATTTCTCAGTTAACCACTTGAATAATTTTTTTTTCAAATTATAAATGTTCATATTTGAATTTCGATTATTTTCTAAATTTTATTCTCAATATTACATGAAGTTGGTTCCATATGTATAATGAATGTTTGTAACTATTAACTTTTAAATTTACAACTATTGGAAGAAGACACGATTATATATTGTTATGTTCAGGAGATTTTTTTTTTTTTTTAAATTCTTGAATCGCATTTAACCTTTAGGCTGAGGAAAAGGCCAAGCTTGAAGCCCAAGAGTGTGATAAGAACTGTATGGTAGTTGATTATACCAATGGCTGCCAAATTGCCCAGCTGTACAGCAACTCAAACATTTTAGTAAAGTTGAAAAAGAAACGAATAAAACAAAAGTTATTGGACCTTCAAGGTGTTTGCTCAGAGGATGATGAACAGCTGACTGATTATCAGAATGGTGAACACCATCACAACCAAAAAGATGATACCAAAAAGTGCTCAACTTCTGAAATTCACTGTCAGCAAAATTCCCCGTCGTCGTCTCCAAAATTGATGAGTAAGAGCACCAGTCATCGCAAGACAGAAATATTTGAGAATGACTGTGAAAAGCAGCAGCGGCAGCAACCGGTGCCGTCTTCAGAAGATATCAAACTAACAGCTGAGATAGATGCATTGTTAACAAACAAATGTCAATCAAAGAAAAGTAAACTGGCTCGAAAGGCTACCTCCAACATCAATGTTCTTTCCAAAAGTGGCTCGCTGTCGTGTTCTCAGGAAGAAACCTCTCCTACTATAGTCCGCAACTCAATAAATTCTGCTGGGGGTAACTCTGCGAATGGCACAGAAAAATCTAAAGGCAAAAGTGCAAATTTATCCAGCAATTCTGTGAAAGATTCTAATGACCACAAGAATGGCCATGAAAGCAGCAACAGCAAAAAAAGTAAGAAATCTCTAGAAAGGTCTGGAAGTAATGGGAATAAATTATCAAATGGGAATTGTAGCAAGTCTGCTTCCAGGGCTCACAACGATATCCAAGCACGAATACTGGCTAATTCAACATCATGGCAACAGTGTGAGCCAAGATCCTCTAAGGACCAAACATGGAAAGAGGCTTATGAACGGAAAGTGGCTGTGGATGAAAAAAAAGGTTTGAGAAACAAAGATGGAGATAAACGATTGGAAGGCTCTAATTCTGCTTCTTCGCCAAGAGCAGTCGATCAGGTCAGTGGTCTTGCAACTTTCTTGCTATTATTCATCAACATTTACTGAAGAAATCATTTTGATTAATGCTAAAACATAAGAAAATTTTCTACCCCATTTTACTGTTGTTACTTAGTGTGAATCAGTGAAAATTCATTCAGAATAGCAGTCAATCACATTATGTCTGAGGGTTTTTTTCACCTGTTTTTCAATAGACTTTTATGTTCATAATATTTCATTTTATTGGTATTTAGTTCATAATAATTAGTTTTCTCTCTTACTTCGCTTGGCTCATGTATACAATTAGATTCTGTAGCAAGGCTGGATGAAGACCATGATAGGCCCTACACCAGCCATAATTTTGAGGCCTACCATATCAAAATTATGTGATATTTTTGTTGAACTTCTTCCATGAGATTCTTTGCTTCATTCTCCCAATTCATCAAATTTATCAAAACACTCTGTGCACAAAACTTTCAAGTGATGAAAACAATGATATGATAATGCTGATGACAATGGCTGTACTTCAGAGCAAGGAGGCACATTTTCTCTGCCAACTTTGATGCAGTGTCTGACATTTCCTTTTACAAATGTCAATAAGGTGTCTCATAAACAAAAATAAGAGTATTTTACCTATAAAATAATATACTTATTTACGTGCTAAATGTATTAAATAATTATTATATTTATAATTGATCTTTTCCCAAATTATGAAGTTCTATATTGCTATTTATTTGTTGATCCCCTCAATGTCTTGGACCTTGTGCCAGATTTTGTGTATAGATTAATCCAGCCCCGTTTTATTTAAAAAACCTACTTCTCATTTTGTATTCTCTGATGAACTGACCTTTTATTTATTAACTTCTGTTTCCTTGATTTAAGAAGAATACTTCTTGCTGGAAGGAAGTTTTGGTGTTCAAGTTGACTTTTATAGCTATCCTTTGAATACCTGGGAAATTAAAAGAAGAAAATGCTTTCCTGAATCTAAAAGACTTATAGGACACATCGGGCTGCTGCTTCTTTGAGTTTGTCACTACATATGCTAAACTTGATTTGCTAAGTAGAGAGCTGCCCTGAAAAACATGTCTCATTTTACAGATTGGAGTAATTTTATTGCACTGTCATTAAATTTTTCTTGTCACTAGATACCACAATGAGTTTCACTTCAGAGCATTATTATTTCTGTCGGTAAATCCTTTAAAATTGTATATTATACATAGGAAATATGTAAATGTAATGTAATATATAACCAGTAATTCTTGGTTGACAGTCAAAGAATGTATTCTCTTCAATTTCAATATGATTTATGCTAATTTGAAATACTTACCATGTTCCACAATTTAAAATATGGAGTTGTTGACTTATTGTAGAGATCTAAATACTAAGGGGGAAAATGCATCTTTTTTCTCTCTCAATCTTGCATATATGTATACATGAACAGTGTCTCCATAGTGTTAATCTGGGTTTTTTTTTAAATATTTTTATGTACTTGAGTCTTGAATTGAATAAAAAATGTTTTATAGGATCATTGAAAAATGCTATGTTGAATTTCTCTATTATACCTGCATGTTTTCTAAGTGCTAATTTTCTAAAAGTGTCTTCATCTCTTGAAGAGACGAAGTGTTATATTTTGTATACTAACTAAAATTCTTTATAGCATGCCTTTTCCCCTCTTAAGTACAATTTTTTTCTTCTGTATAAGACACTTTTAGATCAATTATCAAGTAAGTCTAATTGATGAATCTTTTCAATTTTTTTCAGAAATCTGGCAAAAGTAAACGAAATAAGAAAAAGAATAAAACTAATGACGTTAACTTTGTTGGTAAGCGTTTTTCTTAATGATAATTTAGTTTATAGATTTTTTTTTTATTATGAACATTTTTACTTTATTTTGCATATAATGTTATACCGTCTAATTGGTAAGCGTTATTGGATTACCCTCAATTACACTTTGTGGGTTTTCTATGCAAGAAAGATTTTTTCGTCAGGTTAGAACTTGGAGATTCTCTCAGAATTTAAAGTCCATTCCAGATCCTATCAATCTGTGTGTATTTTCTTTCACACCAGTTTGGTTAATTATGAATTAGATTATTTGTATGTCCCCATCCCGAATGGACATTGAAAAAAAAAAGAGAAACATTTCAATAGGTATAGGCTGTGGCTGTTTTGATCAAATCTTTTTTTTCATCACAGTTCATTTTATTATTGCTGTATCTTTCTATTTATCACATTTCCCTTAATATTGTTCAAAATGCCTAAATTAGCACCAGCTGAGATGATGAGCATTTCTAATTGTTAATTTCAAATGTACATTCATCTTAGAGTTACAAAGATGAAAAACGATGTTGTTAATCCCAACCCTAAATAAAAGCCTTTGTTGGAAGGTTGGATGGTAGATCAACTTTTCAAACAAGGTATAAGATTGAGCAATACCATTCACACCGATATAGCCACAATGATGTCAATTTAGCTATTTTGGAAGTAGGTCTAGTTCCATATCTTCTCAGGTTTGCCTGTCCCCAACCCAAATTGCCCACGCAATCCCGCACCCACTTTCCCTCTGTCACAGTTCATTCGACTGTCTAGCTCACTAGAAAAACATTTTTTGTTGTATTTACATTTTTATATTTAGTTTCTTATAATCAGAGAATTCTGTGTTCTTATGAAATGAACAGAATTTTTAGAGATATGCCAATTTTTATATTCAGCTTTGACTTGCAATTGAACAAGAGAAAATACCAGTTATGTATTGTATATCGTATCCAGCCTGACAATACCATACATATCTAAATTTTTGTCCATATCACCCAGCCCTACTTTTTAGTTAAATTTAATGAAATACAGTTTCAAATGTTCAGTTCTCTGCTTTCATTTGTTCCAAATGCAAGAACTAATAATGTCTGCTAGACGTTTTCTCCCTAGCAAATCATCAATGTAATCTTTTTTCGTGAACCTATTCCAATGACCAAATAAAACTATGTAAAAAGAAAAAAGTTTAAACTTTTGTTTTTTAGCAATTGTATTCTTTTGCTATTAATCTATATAAATGATCTTATTCTTCCCAAAGAAAAATGTAATCTCTAGTAATTCCTATCTAATAACATCCTCTGAAGATTGGTTGCAATCAAATGGAAGAATTATCATGAAGAGGAAAAGTTTGTATGCAATAATTGTCTGACCATGTCTTTCTTTCAGAAGATGTCTTCCTTCCTAAATCTGAATCTGATCTTGAAAATGGTGAGTTGGATGAGGTTGAAAGAGAATTGGAAGAATTTAAAAGGTATAAACTAGAACCATTTTTATTTCTTTTCTCTTGAAATTGTAGACCATTTCTGATTTTGTGATACAGTAGTTCCTTGAATTTGGTAGATGCAGACCTCCTCACGAAATTGAAATTCTACATGTAAATTTGACCCCCACCCTCCCGAACTCTCACACTTTGCCGTACAGTTACAAAACTTGAAAACAATCGGAGACAAGCCACTGATTAATGTAACTGTAAAGAATGATGATCATTTAATCATTTATTCAGTGGATTAGGAAAATAGAAAGAAATGAATAACAAGAAATTAAGATGACAAGAATTTGTTACACAGCACGTAAAACTCAAAAGCAGAAATTTCAAGGAGACAACACGTTATTTTCAGTCAGTGGAACTCTCCTCTTACTGTTGGAGGTAGCACTCATTTCATTCTTATATACAATGGTGATCAGTGAATATGAAGTGTGTGTATATATATATATATGCAAGAATAAACAAATATAATGAAATGCATGAATACAGAAAATTATGTTGCACTTTAGTTCCTACATCAACTTCAGCTTCTAAATGTTATGGGGAGAAGAAAGGGTAGGCT
This sequence comes from Thysanoteuthis rhombus, assembly GCA_963457665.1. Classification (NCBI taxonomy): domain Eukaryota; kingdom Metazoa; phylum Mollusca; class Cephalopoda; order Oegopsida; family Thysanoteuthidae; genus Thysanoteuthis; species Thysanoteuthis major. The sequence goes on along the minus strand of OY735203.1, from coordinate 68,873,719 downwards.
TTGGAGCATATGGGGGAGGGAGGCAGGCGGGAGTCTTCAAAGGTTCAGGCATTTTTATTGGAATATGTTGGGTTTTTTCTCAAAAGTCCATAAGAGTAGTTTCCCTTAATTAAGTATGCGTGAATTATTTCGCAAATAAAGTCCACAGAATTGAAGGAATTACTGAATATTGCTTCTTAAAGGCATGAAATGCCTCTTCATTGCAGCAGATTCTTTTGCTTATGTTGTTTTTTTAGTGATATGTCTCTGTTTCTCTCCCTCACAGGTTCTGTCTGGACTCTACTCAGCAAAAGAAAGATAAATTGCAAGTGAACATGAACCTGAAGGACATTTTCACCAAGAAGAAAGGTGTTACCTGCAGCTGAAACGATCACTTGGGATTGGCTGAGCATATTCTACCTGATGAACTGGTTGGTGGTGACTGGCTGGTTTGGTTAGTTGGTAGGGTTACGGGCCATTAACCATTGGTTGTTTGGTCACTTGACAAGTGGTAAATAAATTGTTTTAACATTACTACTGCCAGCCCTGATTAATGGTTAATTTTGTCCCAATTAAAAAGTGGGGGCTACTGAGCTGAAAGGTTGATATTGAGACACGTTCTCATAACTTTTAGACACCAGCAGCAGTGATATCATATAATTATTACAAAACATCTATATTTCAAGGTTTACTCTGGTCTCAGTAAACCCTCTCTACCAATACCATTGTTACTGGGAACTGCCACCATCACTATTACCACTGTGTTGATGAATGGTTGTTTTTAAGTATTTTTCAGGAAAGGGAAACTTTTAGAAATACAACACCGCATTCACTCAATGACTGTTTTCAGATTTTTTGTTACCAAAACACTTTTAAAAAAAGAAAGAAAATTCCTGAAAATATAGTCCCGTGTAAAAGAAAATAATTGGATTCAGTTTTAAATGTCACTATTAAAGCTTTCTCTAGAAACCAAGACAAAAAAGAAAATGCTTGTGTAAATCTCTCTCCCACAAAGTTGATAGGACAGCTGATCTGTACACATTGATGGCAGAGAGAGAGAGAGAGAGAGAAAAGGTATATTAACTGTATAATAAAATGGGAGGATTGGGGAAGAAAAGTGAAAAAAACAAAAAAAAAAAAACAATAAACTCTTGCGAGAAAAAAAAATGGCAGCTTCACTAATTTTTTTTCCTTTTCTCCAATCGGACTGTTTACCACTTCCCTTGAATAAGACCCGCTGGATTTTTTTTTCTTCTTCAAAGGGAAGGGGGCAGTTGTTGTTCACTACTGTTGGTTGAGCCAGAACCAAATACATCTTTTTTTTACATTTCATTAGTTCCCTATTTAACGAATTTCAAGATATTTTCAACTTTAATTCAAGATAAACTTATCTGTATAATACAAGTGTGTAAATACTTAGAGGAAGAAGAAAAAAAAGAAATTTAAAAAGGTATGTTAGTAACTTTCTTTTTATATTAAAAAGAAATTATATACAATAAGAAAAATATCCCTATACAATCAAAATATGTATGGCTTCATTCATTTTATAAGTTTTCCTGAATCTTAAAATTCCCCAACACCTGTACAAAAAAATGAATATCTTCCACTTGGAATTTTACTAGAGTATTATGCATACAGTAGTTGGGCAAAAAAAAAAAAATAATCTTATGTAAGGAAACATCCTCTCCCCCTCCCCTTAAAATTAACATTTAAGTGAAGTTTTTTTTCATTTATTGAGCTTTTCAAAAGTTCAAATTTGTCACTTGATTTTGAAAGCTATAAATCACAATCACTCAGTTAATTTTGCTCCACCATTCAATAACACCTTGAAACAAATTCCTACATGCACACTTTTAGTAACTTCCCACCAGAAACACATCTCTATATGAAATGGGGAATTTTTTTTTTTTTTTTTTTCCAAGAAAAAACTTTCTGATGAAAAATTTAAGAATTTTTATTCTCATCAAATTAACTTGTAATAGTTTCATGATACACAAAATATCTTCATTTTAAGTTAAAACTATTGCACAGAAAAAAATTTTCAGTATTGAAAACCTTCTGTATTAAAAAACAAAATTTATTTTAACCAGAAGCATGGAAAATCTCAACCTGAGTAGTTTCCTGCTTTGGTAGGGCTTTCCTCGAACTTGTCTCGATTTCAGATGTCTGCAGTTTATTTAATGACTTACATGTGGAGGTTTAAACCCTCGACTTATGAAATCTTTCTTGAGTTCACTTATCTGCTGTTTGTTGAGTGGTAACAGTGGAAGACGTGGAGGCCCTCCATAGTACCCAAACCATTCCATTGCTTCTTTCAATCCTGCAACTCCATATTTTCGTGTCACCTGCATCGAAAAGAATAGGTTGAACACAATCAAAACTAGCATTCCAAGAGAAATCACCGCCACCCATGTCTTCTGCTTTTTACCTCATAAATTAAGTGGTGGTGGTAAAATCAAGTTACCTTGATTGAAATGTGCTACCAATATAGTGTGAATCCTAAATTTATGGGGGGGGGGCCTTGAACTTTTGTTGTAAATCCTAATCCATATTGCTACTTTCTTTCCTTTTTTTCAAGTTACACTATTCAGAATTGAAAATTTTAGGCTGAAATCCACCTTTTAGTTGTACAACAGGTTATGATGATAGATTTGTTAGTTATAGTCTCTACAAAAAAAATTAGATAGGTTTTTATTCTCAGCACAATCATTGATTTTATTTTTTTTTAAATATTTTTTCATTGACTTTTTCAAGCAGAAAGTTTCTTAGTTGAGATTTACTTTCAATTTCTGTGAACCATGCTATATTTACTTGAATCCTAATATAATTGGCATAGATTGAAGAAAAATTTGTGATGTGCTTTCCAATATGTCAGTTAATCTTTGGCAGACATGTCTGAACCTAATTATCAATTTTGATTTATTAATCTGTTAAACTAGCTATAGTAAACTCTAGAAATTGAATCTTGAAGGTTTTCCTTATCGAAAGTAGACTTATTGGATTGGTTCCTATTTGCTGCCGCAAACTGGATTTACTCCAGATTAAAGTATAAAAGTAAATAATATGGCCTGTGATAAAATCCTGGTTTCTATTGTGTGTGTTACAGCTGAGTGATTCTTGCAAGTTTCAAATCTTTATGACTTTAGGCAGGATGCAAGTGTATCAAAGAGGTTCACTGAAAAAAGTGTTACATAATATTTCTGTGGACCAATAGAGAAAATTTGTTAACTTAAATTTATCAGTTTGTCTCAAATGAATTTTTCAATTGAATATGATGAATAATACTTTGAGTTAAACTAATAGATTTATGTGTAACAAATTGGAGTAATTTTTAAAGTTTTACTATGTAGAATTTTTCCGGTGTACTTCCATCCTCATCACACATCGGAACTTTCTGCATTTTGAGACAGATGTGCTAACTATTACATTATCCGAGCAGACCAGAGTTACACCACATTGGAATAGTTTCCTCAAATTTAACGAGTGGCATTCAACATTTTATCTAAGTAATTGTCTTGCTTCACTCCATCTAGAATACATGAATATGATATTTGGCTTCATAATGGGAAAGAAAGTATGACTGAATGATAACTAGCAATAGAGCAGATTTTTCAAATCTTACACGAACTACAGGGCTGAAACTACTTTTTCTGGGTTAGATTTATGAGTAAAACTTGAATAATTTCATAGATTATGAAAGAACTGTTGAACTTATGTTTATTGCGTATATTACACTTTCGGTGTCACATTTCACTGTATAACGACATTGCTCAGGCTGAAGGGTTATTTTCACACAGGCCCCTGCTATTTGTGGTCCTACTACTATGGAAAACCCTTCTGATATATTCCTTGGATTATCATAGCAATAAATTTCAAATCCCTTACTGAACACCTACAAAGGTTATCCAGCACCAAGTACACATCTTGCAAGGAAATTCTAATAGACTTTCTACGGGAAAAAAAAAAAAAAAATGACAATTGGAAAAGATGTCCTTGTTCCATATATCAAAATGTTGAATGTTTCTAAAGAACAGAATTAGCCTATTGAATCCAAATTCCAAGTTCTTTGAAAATACTTTTCTTTCATTTTTTACAACTGAAGATATTTCTCAAATCGTAAATATATTGACATCTGGAAAAAGAAAAGAACCAAAAGTTCAATGTGGCATAAGTCTGAACTCAATTATTGCCTGATCATGTGACCCTGAGTGGAATATTTTCCTAGGTTAGAAAAACATCTCATAAAAGGAAACCTCTCTATCAAGTAACACGTAAATCTGACTCAAAACAGCAGAGAAACATGGGGGACAGACTTTACGGATGATCAGAGCCTTTCTTTTTTTTTTTTAGAGTGAGTAAGGACACCTCTAAAAGACACTTTTTCTGATTAGTTATACTAAAAAAAAAACAAAAAAAACCCTAAGAATTGAATCATAATAGGAAGGGATGTTTATGTTTATAATAATCTTCACTCAGTTACCAGTGATTCTGATAAGGTGACCCCCCCCCCCCTGTCATCTAATTTTTGTGGAATTCCTTTCCAGCAACATAATAGAAAATTATTAACAACTCACGGCTGTATTTGGAGCAATAAGCCTCTGCTGTAATTCCATGGCTTCCTTATACTTTCCTTCTTCAAAGAGGATTTGAAGATCACACACCTCTTGGCCTATTGCATTCGCTAAAGCACAAACACCTCCAACACAGCCTACAGTAAAGAAAACATTTGGTATCAAATCAATTCATATTGAGGCAGAAAATTTAACAGAGCACTTTTCTTGTACCGAGTGAAAGAAAATGAAAAAAATTACCCATCATTAAAGCTGGGTACAGGAAACCTGCTGATCCTGCTAAAATCTGGAAGTCTTGGTTTTTGGTGGCAAACACCAAATTTCCAATCTTTGAAATCTGGAGAGAAGAAACAATCATTTCAAAGTTTGGTAAATACTGAAATAGTTTTATATGGCAGTACATCAAGCACGGGCTACCTTTTTGATCTTCTGGTCAAGTGAGACATTCACTTAGAAAATCCAGATTGTATCATAGAAAGCATACTTAATTTCTATTCTAGAAAAACCTGAATTACAATCATAATATTGATTTGTGAAGACAAAACAAAAGTAATTTTACAACTTAAATTATAAAATTGACTTTATAAGATTTCAAGTAAGTGCTGATATGGCCACAGAACACAAAAATGTTGCTGCGGGTCAAATCTGGCCTGCGAGCTTATGGTCTTATGTGCTGTTGATATACTCACATAAGTAGCTATAAATCTGGGGAATGCAATCTTCGAAACAGCTTTACTTACAACAATTGAATCAAAGAGTGTTTGATTACTTACATCTCCTCCACTGTCTTTCAATCCAATTATGTTAGGGTGACTTGCTAATTGCAGAATTACTTCTGGGTCCAAGTCTATTCCCGTAAAAGCAGGAACATTGTACAGCAAAACCGGAATAGGACTCTCATCAGCAATCTGGCATGAGAGAAGAAAATTATCAAATGCAGAGTTAGAAAACTTTCTTCTTCTGGCTGTTGTCTACTTGTAATTTTTTTTCCCTTAGCATCAACTTCAGATTTATGAGGGGGGGGGATCATGACTAAAAAGGGTAGGATAAGAATAAAAACATAATTTTAATTAAAACCATGCTTAGAAAACAGTCCCAACATGTAGGTAATTATTGTCTGAAATATTTTAGATGGTGTATTAATCATTATGATATGGTCAGACTATTTTCCTTGTTTATGTGTTCATTTAATCGCAATGTTTTTTTTAAATAAACATTACCCAATACAGGGGGGGGGGGGCTCTGAGGAACCCTGAAAACACAACCCGCATGTTAAAAAAACATGATGTAGCTGGTCCACTCGAGTATGCGGTCCAAGTAGTGATTCTAAATTCTCAAACCAAAAACATCAGACAAAGGCTAGCGGGTACACATTATATGAATGCATAGATGAGGAAAATGATCCAACCATATCATACATAATGATATAAATAATTAATATTTTAGAAGCCCATTTCATAACACTGGAGTACATACCAGCTGTTACTATACTCTCAATTGTTTTGAGAAAACTCATTAACATTCAAAGAGTTTTTTGGATGATTGAAATCCTATTCGTGTTGTTGACACAATGTTTCAGCCAAGTCATGCTACAGCCTTCTTCAGGTTTACTACCCGAATGTAATGATGATAAACAGAATATTTTTTTCTCTCCAATGGTAGCAATAGGAAGGATAACACCTCAATTCTGTCATAATCATTGCTACCATTGGAGAGGAGAATAATTCTGTTCACCAACATCACAATAGGATAGTAAACCCAAAGAAGGCCATAGAATGGATTGGCCAGAATGTTGTGTCAACAACACCAAGTTCAATCATCCAAAAAACACTTAACAGCTTTAAATATATTGATCTAAAAGTTGTAAGGGAATTGATTAACTATTCCTGCTTCTGCTCAGATATGTCAGCATTTCTCCAATGCTTGTTGTGTTATTTCTTCCTAATTGGATTTATTTAGAGAGAGAGAGAGACACACACACACACAAGTCAAGATGGAAAGCCTACTATGGATATGACACCTCTTGATAGGATTAAAAAAAAAGGTTGAAAAAAAAGCTCTAATCTAATAAATCTGGGATATTTAGTATTTGCAATAAGTCTGATACCATTATCTTAGTTCAACAGATTGCAAGACAATATGCATCTTTAAGACATTCACTGCCACATGATGCTCGTGTCTGTCTTGTGGCATATTTCATATTGTCTCTGATGCATGTGTGTCCTTTCCAGAGACATATTTAAGGCTATATAGATTGATGCAACAATGTGCCAGACCCATTTTCTTCTGCCTTCTGACACTGAGCAGAGTATGTGCTTATTTTGCTGCAATATCCAAGTTAGCTGCCAATGTGTTAACAAAACACAAAAGATTTTATTGCTGTGGACTCACCTTTGTGAAATGTGTCATGAAACTTGGATTTGACATGGCTCCTTTAAAGAAACTAGGAGTCTTGACCAAAGCACAATGGGCTCCAGCCATTGCCATCTTTGCTGTGAGATCAATTGTGGCTGAAGTGGCTTCAAGGGAAAGAGAAAAAAAAATTTTAGTAATCGAGAAGATATTTGCACCTTGCATAAATGAATCAACGTAGTTCACACACATATAAAAACTAATTACTTTTTTATCTAAAAATACCAGTGCAAAATTTGAACATTGTTGGTCCAAAATGACCATAGAGATCCCGAAAAGCACTTAGAAAAAAAAAGAAAGGTTTTTAAATTGTGCTTAGTGGTGTACTCCTACAAATTTTCAAGGATATGGCCTGCTTGGCTGGTTGTTTGGGCGGGGTATTTGTGGGGCTACAGTGATTGAAAAGTCCTATTATTATTCGAAGAATCGTAATCAAAGGCTACCAAGTGAAATATTTTGATGCCAGCACCATTATAGAAGATGAGGGGTGATGTATGCAATAGAGAAAATGTTTTTGTTTTTTTTTTTGTATAAAGAAATGATGTGTACTCTGCTTTCCATGTAGTTCAGCAAAAAAAATAAATAAATGAATAAATAAAACAATCGACCTCAGCAAAAAGATACAATAAAAGGCAACTAATAGAATTAAGATGAAGGTGAAAAGTATTTCTGAATTAGTTCATGCCAACTTTATAATTTAGATTTTAGACTAAATTGAACTAAATTTGTGAATTCTAATCACAAGAATATAACACCGCAAAATCAGACATTAGATTTAGGCTTTTTGTCCACACTATTCACTTCTAGCTGTCAGGAATTATTGAAACTTTTTCTTATCTACTGGTTTCAGAATTATTGAATCACTGTAGCCACGATAACAATCCCGTCTAAACAATAAAAAACATAGGCTTAAGGTATTCTTCCCTTTTCACTTGTCTGTTCGTCTATCCGTATTTCACTGCTCCTGGTCACATTTTTTGACATACAGCTTTGCGAATTTCTATGTGTAGTCCAGTGGCCACCTTCTAAAAATGTCCTTTTTATTTATTAAAAGATTCATCTCCTTCCTTACTTGTTCATAGGGGTGCCAGAGTTTCAATTATAATCCATTGTAAAATGGACACTTCTATTTTGCTACAACTATGTTGTAGTATTTCATGACATTCAGGTGTTCGTGGACAAGCTTGGTTGGAATGCTAGGGAGATATATAGATATATATATATATAGAGAGAGAGTATGAGAATATGGTTAAATTTTGATTTTCATAAATAAAAATTAAATCCTTTTTTGTCATACTGATTGTGTGACACCTGTTCCTTTGGAACTGGCAACCTCAGTCATTTGCACCTTTGATCACATCCAGTCATGTATTTCTCAGTGTAACATCATAATCACAAAGAGTCAGGATTGGGTAGGTGGGTTAATAAAGTCTTGGGTGATAGATGGCTTACAAAACAGTGTATTATGAGAATAATGGAACAACTTGGCTCTGGTGATTCATTTCCAGGCAGAGGTGGCAATATTATTCATTGGTCAGCTCTAAATTATACAGCTGATAAGTGCAAGAAAAAAAAGTTTCTAAAATGAGCAACATATCTGCTTTTTGATCAGAAAATGTCGAAGATTCAGTTCAAATATAATTCACGAAGATTCATCTCTTTAACAGATATTGAGCAAGAGGTGGACATTGACAAAATGAGTGATGTTACTGACATCAAATGATAGCAGTGGTGTAGCAGGGATTCTCCATGCCTGGGGATATAGACAGCCTCTAGGGGCAGTTGCACTATATCCTTGGTGTGGGGAGGCATAATTATTAATCAACAGGCATTATAGGTTAGAGGAAACCAACTACCCCTTTTTTATATCCCCTTTTTACCATGTCTTTGATAGTTGGGATTGACTTATTGATTTTTATGATGGAAAGCATGTATAATTAGTGATATGATAAATAGCAACAGTGAACGGGTGTTCCCAAACTGGTTTTAACTTATTACAGGGGGTAGGGATTGATAGTTGCCCTAGTCCATTGTAAGATGAAAAACAACCCTGACTCGCAGGGCTGAGTTGCTATCAATCACTGAAATGGATATTTCTCCAAGCTTACCATGAAATTGCGATGACGCAAATTCCCGTCATTCGCACTGGATTGATCAAGATTTACTTAGTCTGATAAGCTGGTCACCGTAGAGGAAAATTATGATTAAAACCCACCATGAAGTTCATTGGCATAAACAATTATGTAAAATAATTGGTAAAAGTCGTTTTTGGTCTTTCAACCAATAGAAAGAGATCTCAAAAACATTCTTGATATTTTGGCCGACCAACCTTTACCAATTAGGTAATTTACCGAAGAGGTGTTATGATAAATTTCACACTGACAACATGAGATTTAACCTGTATATGCCTGTAGGCTTATATTTAGTACACCCTAAAAAATTACTGTAGAAAATATGCTCATGAAAGAAAGTGGATCAAATCGTATATGAACATTCTCAAGATAAGAAATATGCTTTCAGTTTTTTTTATAAATGAATTTGCATCACCATCCTTATATACTTTCATTTTCCCTATATTTCTAATTATATCAAAATTTGTCTTTAGACATAATTGACTTAATGTTGAGAAAAGTGCCAATCCTCAGTGATTTACTTCTGGGTATGGACGTGTGTCACTTTGTTAGGTTGGTTGGGGGTGAATCTATTTTCAACTTTATATCTTGGGTTTACAAAAACATACTACTAAGCAGTACTATCAGAAATTAGTTCTTGATAGTCAAATGCTTTTAGGGAGGAATAATAAGCAAACTTCAGATGACAAATAAAAGTCGATTCATGAGGAAACATTCCTTCGTCTACAACATTAACCATTCAAGATTTATACCAATAAATAATAATTTCTTAATCAAGGGCAACATTTTGCTCTAATTTATTATACAGGGTCATTATAAAAGAAATTGACTGTTTCAAAAATGTATTAAAACAAAATTGTCTATGTTATGAGATCTGGACATTCCCGATTCATAGTTTTATAGAGAAACACTTGCAGTTTACGACTGTAACTGACTGTTGTTTCTTGTCAGCATTTTTTTATTTTTTATTTTTTTAAAAAATCTTGTGTTAGTGCTACTGGACACCATCGAAATTTTTTTTTATTTTTTACTTTTTACTTTAGTGCTGTCAGACACAAGATTTGCCATAGAACATTGAAAATTTGTCTGTGATACTTTAAAATTTGTTATTATGTTTTTTTTGTTTTTTTTTTTTTCAAACTCTTTTAATCTTGTGTCAGCGTTACAGGACATACTGCAAGGTTCAACACCAAAGGGTAATAAACTTCAAGTGTCTCTCTACAAAATTGTATATTGTGAGTGTCAGTATCTTAAATGGTTTTGTTTTGAGTAATTTTTTGAAACTGTCTATTTCTTTTATAATCAACCTGAATGCTAATTTCTCCATTTGCCTTAGGCAAATTTAGTCATTGCAGTCACCGAACTAGTTTTGAAATGACACATCATTGAAGAGGGGTTTCGAAATTGATCATGTCTTATATAGATACAATTATTAATGTGATAAAATAGTAATATTCAATCACCGTAGCTACGATCACTGACCCGACCAAACAACAAAAAATATAAGCTAAAGGTATTCTTCACCCATCTGTCCTTGTTTATTCCAGTTCTAGTGGTCATATTTTCTGTAGTTCATTAACCACCTTCTAAGACAGGTTTTTTTTTTTTTTTTTTTTTTTAGTTCATCTTTTTTTCACTTGTTTTAGGGAGTGCTCGATTTACAATGTTAATTCATTCTAAAATAGACACTTTTATTTCGCCACAGCCATGATATAGCATTGATGATGTTTTGATATTGGTGAAAAAGCTTGGTTGGAATGATAGAGTAGATGGTTGAATTTTGATTATTTTTCAAATAAAAATTACACCCTTTTTTCTTTTTTGTCCCACTGGTTTTGTTACACCTACTCCCTTGAAACTAGCAACTCCAGATGGTTGGCACCTTTGATCTTGTCCAGTCGTGTATTACTTAAGGTAACTTTGTGTCATTGTCCGAAGAGTCAGGATATGGAAGGTTGGTTAGAAAAGTCTTGGATGACAAAGAGATATAATCTTACGGAGAGGGGGTACTATGAGAAAAATGAAGCAAGTTGGTTACGCCGATTCATTTTTAGGCAGAGGTGGCAATATTTCCTTTCAGCAGGAATTCAAGTATTTTGTGAAATGAGCGAAACAAGATTTTTTGTGGTAATTATGTTTATGCAAAATTCAGTTAGATATTCATTCTAATTGATAGAGTAGTTTTAAAGTATACGAGACAAACCTGTGATGGGAGAAAATTAGTGTAATCTGATGTAACCAGAATGAACCTGGATTTTTGAGTATTTGCCATTAAATAAAGCAACAAATAAATGCTAATTATAAAGTAATCTCCCTTGACAAATCAGTAATTATAATATAGGTAAGGGTCAGCATAAGCACAGACTTCTGCACTATCATTATTATTATTATCCAGTTGCAAATCACCCAGATTTTCTTTGTGTTCATTCTTTAGGTTAGTTCATTTTAGTACCTTAATTCATTACCGCTGGTTACGATGCACTGTTTCAGCTGCTTAGAATTCTCATACAGATAAACATAATCAAACTTTCAGTCTTACATTGAAAATGAATTGGACATAGTGTGGTTTCTTTGTTCATAATGTGTGGATCCTCTGGCCATCCAGGCGGTGATGGGTCTTATCCAGCTATTCTAGCTCACGATGTCTCGTCAATAACTTTAAATGTACTAGTTCTTTTCATAGGTAACCGAAAACTGACTATATAACTTTTTATTGTTGGGGTGGAAAGCAATGTTGCATATCTAGTACGTTTCATGCTAAATTCAGCAGGTTTTTTTGCTAAAATGTGCAAAATTAGCATGGACATGTTTAGACATGTTGGCCATTCTTTGACCATTTTTTTTTTTTTGTGTTCTAGCCTTCTTCAGCTATTTTCTTAATTTAGCACTTTTTGGCAGTCAAAATGGTACAAAAATAATTTTTGAGTTGGCAATGCTGGTCGGAAGTTTCTTAGATAAATTACAATTTGAATATTCAACTAGATGGAATGCGTGGCAATGATTAGATTGTAATTTTTGAGGGAAATTAAGATTAGAGTGAGAATTGGCTTGGTGAACCATTAATCTTGTCAGTTTAATTCATGTCACATTTTGTGCAGTCAACATTATTCAGTTTAGTTTTTATCTTGTCTTGTCTAGCTGATAAGCATATCTCGTACCTGAACGTCCATCTAAATTTCCAGATGGTTTTTATTCAACAGTCAAGTTGTTTATTCAATACACAATCGGTATCTACAATACTGTTGAAAATATTGTGCACTTTTTCCAAAATTAATTTATTTCATTTCAAAACCCTATTTGAACTTCAAAGATGTGAACAGTTAAACTTGTTCTAATGCATTTTGGATTGAGGTCACATGCAGTCAACAATGGTGAAAATTCTACTTGTACAGAATACTAGAATGAATGCATAAGAACATGTATTACTTTTTACACGTTTGTAGTTTAAATAGGGTTTTAAAATGAAATAAGTCAATTTTGAAAAAGTACGCAATAATTTTAACAGTGCTTTACTTAGTTCTAAAGTATAGACCAGTTGCTCCTGTGAAAATGCTAGGACTCTCAGTTTGGTGAAGAGCTAATCCACAGACAGGGAGTAGAAGTCTTTATAACAGAGGAAAGGGTTTTTTTCTCGAGGTTTCATCATTATGAAAAAAAAAATGCAAGTCAAATACAATAGAAACTACTTACATTCACAGCCTGATCCAGCAATAATGATTTTATCTTCAGCTGCAATATGCGCAACCCGTCGTACCAAATCAATTCGTTCTGCTGTATCCAAGTGGATATATTCGCCATTGGATCCCTGGACAACAATTCCTAAAATTCAATAAAAGCAAAATGTCTATTTGGTTTTATTTTTTCTGAACATGTATCAGTTTAGTTTGATTTTTTTTTTTTTTTTTTCAAGAGGAGGGGGGATTTGAAGATTTATTGCAAACGCTTCAGATCTCAGTTTAAATCAAAGGAGAGTTTTTGACTTATATTCAACTACATAGAATCCTAGCATTGCCTGGGAAAAAGAAACTTCAAATTCAACAACATGAGGAAAGAAATAATGCCTAACTATTTGTGGGAGTGTGCGTGGTTCCGCCCTGAATGTGCAAGAATTTATTTCATCCCTGTGCAATGCCAGGGATCCCTGATAGAATTACATAAGTATGTTAAACTATGCTAAAATTTTGGATCTTTCATAAACCGGATGTTAGAATTTAGCATCTTGTATTGCCCAGATGCTGCAGCTAGGAGTCGGGATTCAGCATCTTCCAGTGCCCAGGCATCTAAATTTAGCATGACCACTTTTAGTGTTGACTTGTCGCTGACCATTGCCCAGTTAAAGCAAAACCTTTGTAAACTGCTGAGGCATCTTTATCAAGTAAAACTCCTATGTTGGCTGAAAGGTTTTCCACTAGTCTCCAAATATAGGTATGCGTACCAGAAATGAAAATTTAACTGTCAACTGTCCCGACCACTCAGCCATCTTTTTAGTTTGTTTAAATGTAGTGAAACAGGATTTCTCTATGTATTGCTTGAACACTGCATCACAATTTGAATGTTTTATTCAAGTGAATGCAAACTCATTTTCAATCCATGGGAGAACTTTTTTCTTAGATGCCATAAAAGGAAACAAAGGCGTGAACTACTTTCTCATCTATCTACTTATAATGGACAATGTGATTTTTAGATGTGTCCAACATCTCTACAACTCACTTTGTCAGTCCCCACATAACTGACGTAGTTAATTCTTATTATTTTGTTATCAATTATCGTGATAGAAAAAAAAATCGTCTCTGGTTTCCCTTACAGTGGTACATTATTTTTTTTGTCATCAAAGAACAATCCTTTTTTTTTTTTTTTCCACTCGATTCTCGTGACAGATATTAAATTACGTCTTCAGTATTCACGTACATGAATTTATAGATTAAAATTGTTTTTTTTTTTGTTGACATGATTTAAAGTTTCCCCTCTAGTAATACTTCTAACCCACAGTTTCTCCGTGTTTTCCCATTCAGTGGTATGTGGACATGTAATTAGAATTCCTTTCTTGTTTCTCTGTCTGTTACCTTTAAGTGAAAGTGTTCATAGTTACAATTTTGCTCATGAAAATTTCACACCCACCAATCGACTCTTTCAAAGCAAATCCAGGAGTTTCTTTTAAAAAAAACAAACAAAAAAAAACCCATCTCATTGAAACTCAAATATATTCCCACACCCAAATGCTGGACGATGCTAGATTTATTAAGCTCCTATCTTGAGTTTGGGTGAGAGAATTGACCATCTTCCAGTGTTTTGGCCGGGGGATTTTTTTGCAGGGAATAACTTTTTTTTTTATACATATAATTTTCTTTTAAGCAAAGTGCTTCTTCAACATAATTGGTCTGGTGCAATTTTCCTTTTACCATAACTAACTTCAGTCATATACTTACAAGATCTATAATACCAAAGTAGTATAGCAAATATTTGTGTTCCCAACCTTTCAATTATTTTAATACCTAAATAATGAACTGCTGCAAACCAACCTTTCTGTCCATTTAGTGTTTAGTGCTTTTATTATTAGTATTTGTCTCTGTCTTATTACTGGGCTGAAATAGAGGAGGAGCTTCGAACAAGACTAGTGATTACGCAAGGCACAAAACTGCAGTTGTTCTCACTCCTAGCCCTCTTCCAGTTCTCATACATTTACCTCTACCAATTAAGTTGGAGAGTTATAAATACTTGGTCGCATCTTTCTGTCCTTTTTTTTTTTTTTTTTTAGTTGGGGGGGGGTCATACATTTATATGTATACGACGTTTATGACTGTCCACAAGATACCACCAAAATTTCTCAGTAAAATTCAATGAAATTTTGTGGAAGGGTGGACGAGAGTCTTCAGAATTGATTGAATTCAGGAGCAGATTCATTCATAGTTATCTCCCCTACATGTCCAGATCACATATCGCCAAAATTTCTCATATTTCTCTAAAGTTTTGTGGAGGGGTGGACAATAGTCTACGGGAGAATGATTGAATTTTGGAGGCGGATCCATGCACAATTACTCCCCCTGACAATGGCTTGGTGGAGGTATGTGCTCTCTAAGTGTTTACGAAGCTTCAGAAGTACAAACTATTTGTTTCAAAATACGGTGTCACGTTTTTTTGTTCCCGCATTCATCACCCGTCTGAGAAAAATATGCCTGGGTTCGTTTTGTAAAAATAGGTATAATTTGAAAGTAAATTATTTGTAAAACTGCAAGCCAGTTTAACAAAAGTTAAAAGTCGATATTTTCATTTTAAAAATAATTCTATAATAAAAGCATGACTGATTTCAACAGCAGAAGAAATGTTTTGAAAAATAACTTTGAAGCTGTGGCCAAACTAAATTTTTCTCAAGTTTTATAATGCTAAATTATTTTTCAGCAAACATTGTAAAGTTATGAACGTTGTGTAAGGTTGGCATTTTACGTAATTACAAAAACGACAATTTTCAAAACAATTATAATTGTAAGTTACTTTTAACTGATGATATTTAGATTTTAATGTAAAGATAGATGAGAGGCATTTAAAAAGATTCTTTTTTTTTCATTAAATTTTTTAACTCAATAAAATCACTTAATATTCATATGAAGTAATACAATAAAAAATATTTTCTTAAGATACGAAATAATGCACCCCAAAATTTCAAATTTCAAACTAAAATAAACTAGAAAGCTCTCGGAGAGCGCATACGTCTACCAACGCCATCGTCAGTGGATGTAATAATGCATGGATCCGAACAAAAATTTAATCAGTTCTTCCATGGTTTATTGTCCACCCTTCCACAAAATTTAATTGAGAATTTTTGAAGTTAGTGTGGACAGTCATGGGGAATGCAATTGAAAGAAAAATACGCAAAACTTTCTTCTCTCGATCAGAAAAATTCCTGAAACCGCTCCCAAATTTTGCGACCTGTTCCTACCTCATTGCCCACTATTCCACAAAATTTCATTGAAATCCATTCAGTACTTATTCGGAAATATCGTGTGGACAGACGAACACGTACGTAAACGAATGAACAGACGGGAAAACACGACCAAATATCTCTTTGTGACTTCGTTGATAGATAAATGAGTTGATAAATGAAAATAATTTTAAAGATAGAAAAAAAAATAGTAATCTTTCGGTAAAGGGGCCCACGTTCTGCATTTTAAACCACTGAAGGAAGATATTTACAACGGAAGATCATACGCACATTTTTTTTTTCTTTTTCGGATAAGATTCATTTCGATTGAAAGGACTTGAACCAATAATTTCTCAATACACGGATTCATAGGAGTAAATAATTTCTGTCGAAAAGAGAAATTTTCTTGAAAACAGACAGAAATTTGCGCGTATGATCTTCCGTAAGCAAATTTCACCGGTGATTTAAAATGCTGAAAATGGTACGAGTCCCAAAATATAGCAGAAAAATTACCTTTAAAAGGAATTTTGTTCCAGAGTTTCATGTTTTTTGACAAGTTTTCAAAATCTATTGAACCTTTTGAATTAAAAGGCGTAATAATTGGGGGGAAAATGCCTCGTAAATCAAGTTTTCTTTTCGGTCTGGTGGATACTGTCCTCCTCGGAAAACAACCGACATCGATGGAAGAGCGAAAGGCGAAGAAATTCCGATGGAAACAAAATCGAAGCGAAGACATTTTTCACGAGAAGAAGAGCAACGAAAGCAAAGTAAACATCAAGAAATTCTTTCTTCTTCTTGCTCCGTTGACGGGTTTTCTTCTTCCTTGTTTTGTTTTTTCGTTATTAGCCGGTGTAAAGCGAAATAATGTCACCTTAGCAAATTCAACACGTGACTTTTATAGCGGTTCGACGTTGGCCTAAATTTCATCTGGGCCTCAACAAAAAAATAAACAAAGATACGCACGCGCACACACACAAAACCAACACCGCCGCTATCGCAACATTTTTTTTTTTTTGCATAGAATTTATCTTGCACGTGGAGTGCATGCAGTTGTGAGTAAAGTTGGGGAGAGAGAGCTAGAAGTGGGTGTTCAGCACAATAAAAGTGATTCAGATCCCAATTTTTTTCTGAGGTCTATTTCCATCAAGTACCATATTTTTTTTTTTCAACTTGAATCCTTGAACATAATAATGTTGAATAATAATAATACGTGATGTTGGGATTATCCACGTAGGTGCCCACAGGGATATTTTATTTATAACTAATAAATGCTTCTAGAGCGAGTGCCAGCACGCGCTGAAGATATTCTTTTCTTTCATTCCGTAACCAGACCTCTGTAAGTTCCGACGGTAATGAGGATCGCCAGCCGGTGGGGTGCATTAATGGATTGTACGGTTCAGCTATCTCAACGATGAGGTATAGTCAATCAATTCAAATGAGGTTTTTCGAGTTCAGGCCTTTAGAGAAACTGGGGGGGGGGGGGGATCGAGTACTCCCCGGGCAGTAGTTCTTTGTTTTGGATGCTGTTTTTTTTTTAATGTGTTCTTCTGTGTAACCAATGTGATTCTCTAAGCATGCTGGTGATATAAATCTTTTTTAATTTTTCGATGACGCAACAATAGGAAGACTACACGAACATTCAAAATCGGATAATCAACATTCCTTCATTCAAGGATATCAGCTTTAATAATATCGATTAGGTATAGAAAAAAAAATGTATAAATCAATTGCGAGACTAAAGAAAAAATAGTAATAACAGGCCTGGCTGCTGCAGGGTCGAACTCCACTTATACTATTCCGACTGAAGATGATTACAGCAAATTTTGTATAGTATAGATGATTAAAAAAAATATATATATTTTTCCTGACTATAAATGTATTCATTTATCAGAATGAAATGAGTCCTGGCATATGTGTATCAAAGAATTCTATAGATAAGTAAGACTTGTCAATTTCGCTCAGTCAGTAAGAGACATGACTATCAATCAGTTAGGTGGTGATTTCAAATCACAGTACGGGAAGGTTCATTTTTACTACCACTCCCCAAATTCGATGAGGATTGTTTTTGTTACAGTATTAAAAAAAACGTCAACGAGTTCGGCAATATCTAAATATTTAAGGAATTCTCTCAAGTGTTTGTAAAATATTGTGACTAACAGAAAAAGTTGAAATTCATCCCCCTCAATTTGTATCACCCATTTCAAACAAATCATTTGGTTGAGGGGGTGGGGGATGGAGGCAAGATTCAACGACTGTGGGGAGTAGGGGGCCTCTGGTAGTAAAAAGGTCAAAATGCACTGATATAATGAACGATTAAATGTTTCGCATTAAGTGCAGTGTCAACCTCAAGTAATGTTTGAATTAAAACTTGCCAAACTTTTTGCATACGCAACACTTTTTAAATAAAAAATAAAATTTTTAGCAACAAATAAAATATAAAATGTCATCCCAGCAGTTCAAATGACTCAGGGATGGGGGTGGGTTATCTTTTGAAAGATATACAAAATCATACATAATTTCATGAAACCTACAGAATTTCAATTGAAT